>JZKD02S2004577.1:154105-167305 GCA_000966675.3 Picea glauca
ATCTCACAAATGTGAGTGGAAGAATGGCCTAAATGATTTAGTTTATATCATGACATTATTTTTCTGTGCAGGTTGATATCAGATGATATAATTGCTATGGAGATTGTATGTCTCTGGACAATAGATGTATGCTACTGAGGTGGATGCATTCCATTGGTTGTGACTATGTGTCAATGATTAAGTATTTGTGTGCTACTTGGTATGGTAGTGTACCACTGGATTGTAGTTGTGTACTATTATGGATAGACACAGTTGTGTTCTATTGAATGAAATTATTCTGATTTCCATGAATACTATCAGCTATATGGATAGCCAGTGTGTTGGTGGACTTGTTAGCAACAATTCTTATCTTGGGCCTGAGAGCATCCAGTTCTGCAGGTGCACGAAGAACGCCCAAGCGTAGCACGTAAAACCCCATTTCAGGTTAAAATCGAGTGAGCGGGCGAAATTACGTTGTCAACGGCCCGGAGTCATCTATAGAAGCAGATCGACGGATGGCGGGAAATCGCGGTTAGCGCAGTTGCACCGGGATTAGCGCGATGGATAGTGCCTATATTACATGCAAGACAGGTTATCAACCGTCCATCCAAAGGACGTGTGGCACGTGATCTAGTCGCGTTGGCATTTCGACATTCGGGATTTCGAAGGGTGAGGGTTTCTCGTCACTATACATCTTGAAACCCCGAACCCCAAAATGTTGAAGCACCCAGAATCGAGCCCATGGTCTTGGCACCTGGTCACAAAGGAGCAAGCCTAAAGGAGGGGCACTAAGGTTTATCATTTGGCAAGACGGGTCCTGAAGAGCCGAGAGCGATCTTATTCATTCATCCCGGAGGGACACGTGCTGTGCGATTAGGCTCTCTGCCTTTTCACCCATCATGACTTCAAAGCGCAAGGAGCAGCTCTTTCATATCCCCGAGACACGAAGCGCCGAAGACGTCCTAGACTCGGGCCCACAGTATTACCGAATTAGTTCAGGACTGTCAGATCAGAGAGGGGCGCGTGACACCCATTAGGCCCTCTCGGCATTTTGCCCATCACAACTTCGAAGAGGAAGGATCTGCTCCTTCGTATCCACGAACCCCAAAATTTCGAAAGCACCTTTGAAGATAGGAACAAGGTCACAGCCCGTAGTCACTTGAAGGCAATAGAAAGAGATACATGAGGGGCTGAGGCGCTGGGTTTAGCTGCAGAAGGGATCACCGTGTTCTCCAGGTGCCAGTTCAACTTGATCTCAACCCTGATACCTGCTCAGAGTAAATGAAGAAGAGAGAGGGTGCTTGAAACCTCACCTCACTCGTTAATTGCAAGGTATGGATGTCCCGACAGGAAGTCTGCCCAAGATGGTCCCCTATATTGATTCTTTCCACATAAGCCATGTCGAGTCCTCGACTCACCAGGGAAGCCTGCACATTCTAATTCAGCATTTAAGGGCTCAGCTAACCCCTGGCGTGAGCCATGCAGAATTAAGGTGGCATAAGACAGAGGAGTCCAGGCCAGATTTGATTGAAGAGACGCCTCATCCTGAAAGTCTAGGAGGCCTCTGATGGGCAAATGTTTAGGAGTATATATACTTTGTTTTGATATTTTTCAAATGATTGATGGTAGAGCAAAGCTTCTGATTGTAAAGTTTTAATAGACACTCTAGTTCTCTGGTTATGCATCTGTATGTAAGATTTTTTGTTTAATGACAGACAGTTTCCTTACCCCATCTAGTTTTCATCTCATACTGAGGGAGTTCATGATTGACTGATTCACATGAATTATTGTAATTATGTTACGATAAAGGATTTATTGTTGCATTGTTTTATTCTCCAGTTTTCTGCGTTTGAATGTAAGAAGATCTTACGTTTAGATGTTTTCTCCTACAGTCTGTTAGAAACCTGATGTTTACGATAGACCTTTGCAGTTCTCTTATACAAATATTCCCCCTACTCACCCTTACTACAACTCACTGTCTGAAGTTTATCTAAGACATCACTTGCCCATGCATGCTTGGCCTAGTTTCGGAGTTAGAACAACATTGTTTTGAGTTAACTTCCATTCGATCACCCCTTTTTATAAAAAAATCATGACATAAACTGATGGGCGTTGGGCTCTGCTCCTACTGCAATCCAGGAGTGACTTATGACGCTAACATTTATGGTGTCGTTGCCAGGGACGAAGTTGAAGATTTTCCCGAGGATTGAACGACATTGAGCCTCTGATTTTAAAGGTGCATCAGGCATCAGAGCCCTTAAAGATTGCTACTGTGCCCCTGGCGACTCCACTGTGGCGACTCCAAGGTTTCCACATCATTGTGTCAGTTGTGGCTACTTTAGCACGCCTAAAATCTGACCCAAAGGAGATTTCTCAAGAAGGTTTCAGCAGCTGATTTCTCAGCCTGAGAAGCTTCCTGGGGTAACGACAACGTTAAGATCTGGCCTTTGATGGTGAACAAGGACCAGGCACATTCAAAGCTATAAATCTTTCACCTGGCGACTCCATGATTCAAGGATCAATCAGCGACTCCACTGGTTCGATATGGAGAAAATCTTAGCTCAAAGATTTGCTTTCTGTGACTTTTCCCAGATAGTTGGTTTTCCTAATGCACTTCCTGATAGAGACATATGGGAAAATTTCCTCCCTGAATTTCACGCAAAGAGTTCAGAGGTACCAGCTGAGCATTTACTAGACTTTCATGAGGTTATTCATCGACTTAATATCATGCATGAAGATGTCTAGATTAATCTCTTCAGGTATTCATTAAAGGGAGCTGCTCTTGATTGGTGTCGATCTCTTCCCACTGCAAGCATCCACTCTTTGAAAGGTTTTCATATAGCTTTCCATTCATTTTGTAAAGATTACTTTACATCTGAGTGTTTGTATGAAAACTGTTGTGAGGAGTTTTCTTCACTTCATGAATCCTCTGTTGGTCCTGAAGACCATGTTTATGATGAAGCTTTTACTATGGAGGAAAGCATTTGCTATGAAAATATAGAGGGGTTGAATGATATTAATTTTGTTAGCCCTAGAATAGAAGCATCTGACATCATTTTAGATGCATCTGTTCTTTTAGATGCTCATAAAGATCAACATGCCTCTTGTGAAAATTATGAGTTTATAGAGCAGATGTGCTCTATAGTAGATGGCTCACCTGGATATAGGGTTGAAGCAGATGTTCCTAGTAGTCCTGCTTATGATGACGAAGACCTTTCCATTTTTAAAGAAGAGATGGTTGTGGAAGAGGATTCCCTGAGTGAGCTGATGGAGCAGGGGATATTCCCCACTCCCCAATGTGAAAAATTGGAATCTGAAGACAACGAAGAGAATTTTCCATTCTTCAAGGCAGATGATCTAAGCAGCTCTTTTGAAGAGATTATTGAAGATTTCTTGGATGCGTTAGCATCTGCCCCCGATGAGCCTGTTGTCTCAGATTTAAACAAAGAATCCATTGTGGAAGAGGATTTTTCTTTCTTCCTTCATGAGATTTCCCATGATGTATTTACATTTGGGATTGAAGAGAAGGATCGGGAGACCATTCCCATTTTACAAGATGGGAGAATGCACAAAGAGGAGGAGAAACCGGAGGAGCAGCTGAGTGCGCATTTCCTATTCTATCCAGAGCAAATCGACGAGCAGCCACCACCTGAGATCAGTGAGCCTACGACAATTGTCCTCCTACCTGTGCTTATCAGAGATGTTCAGCCATAGGTGGACAACTGTGTATCGCAGGCGGTTGTTTGTCGCCAATTTTCTGGGATTGGCCACTCTTTCTGTGACCCTGTCAGCAAGTACATGGAGTGGAATTTCCTTTATGCCTTAGAGCCTCCCTATTTCGTCTCAACTTCATCCTATAAGGAGGAGTTGAGGAGTGTAACCGTTTTGATGTCATGGTTACACCAACCGTTTATGATCATCGACAAAACGGAAGAGATTCCCTTCACGAAGTTACTTGATTGGTTATGGTGGAAGTCTGCTTTCACCTAGCCCCATGTAAAGTGTTTTATTAGTTTAGGATTGTATATAAATAAGCTTCTTCGAGCATGTATCTTTATTTTGTTGCTTTTATTTTTTGGCATGTATTTTCAGCAGTGGGATGTTTTGAGCTTGACTCCATAGCCCAACAGCAAGGCACTGGAACTGCAAAATGAGTCCTTAGAGAATCACAGGGATGACTCTATCCCCCATGGAGACTAATGTTAGCAACAATTCTTGTCTTGGGCCTGAGAGAATCTAGGTCTGCAGGTTCACGAAGAACGCCCAAGCGTAGCACGTAAAACCCCATTTTAGGCTAAAATCAAGTCAGTGGGAGAAATTACATTGTCAACGGCCCAGAGTCATCTATAGAAGCAGATCGACGGACAGTGGGAAATCGCGGTTAGCGGAGTTGCGTCAGGATTAGCGCAATGGATAGCACCTATATTACATGCAAGACAGGTTATCAGCCGTCCATCCAAAGGATGTGTTGTGCGTGATCTAGTCGCATCGGCATTTCGGCATTCGGAAGTTTGAAGGGTGAAGGTTTCTCGTGGTGCGCGATTAGGCTCTCTGCCTTTTTTCCCATCGCGACTTCGAAGCGCAAGGAGCAGCTCCTGCATATCCTCGAGACACGTTGCACCGAAGATGTCCTGGACCCGGGCCCACAGTATTACCGAATTAGTTCAGGATCATCAAATCAGAGAGGGGCGCGTGGCACCCATTAGGCCCTCTCAGCATTTCGCCCATCGCAACTTCGAAGAGGAAGGATCTGCTCCTTCCTATCCACGAACCCCAAAACGCCGAAAGCACCTTTGAAGATAGGCACAAGGTCACAGCCCATAGTCGCTTTAAGGCAATAGAAAGAGCTACGCGAGGGGCCTAGGCGTCGGGTTTAGCTACAGAAGGGATCACCGTGTTCTCCGGGTGCCAGTTCAACTTGATCTCAACCCTGATACCTACTCAAAGTAAATGAAGAAGAGAGAGGGTGGTTGAAACCTCACCTCACTCGTTAATTGTAAGGTATGGATGTCCCGGCGGGAAGTCTGCCCGAGATGGTCCCCTGTACTGATTCTTTCCACAGAAGCCATGCCGAGTCCTTGACTCACCACTGAATCCTGTGCATGCTAATTCGGCATTTAAGGGCTCAGCTACCCCCTAGTGTGAGCCATGCAGAATTAAGGTGGCGTATGACAGAGGAGTGCAGGCCATATTTGATTGAAGAGATGCCTCATCCCGAAAGTATAGGAGGCCTCTAATGGGCAAATGTTTAGGAGTATATATACTTTGTTTTGATATTTTTCAAAGGATCGATGGTAGAGCAAAGCTCCCGATTGTAAAGTTTTAATAGACACTCTAGTTCTCTAGTTATGCATCTGTATGTAAGATTTATTGTTTAATGACAGACAGTTTCCTTACCCCATATAGTTTTCATCTCATACTGAGGGAGTTCATGATTGACTAATTCACATAAATTATTGCAATTATGTTACGATAAAGGATTTATTGTTGCATTGTTGTATTCTCTGGTTTTCTGCATTTGAATGTAAGAAGATCTTGCATTTAGATGTTTTCTCCTACAGTATGTTAGAAACCTAATGTTTACGATAGACCTTTGCAGTTCTCTTATATAAGTCTTCACCCTACTATCCCTTACTACAACTCACTGTCTGGTGTTTATCTAAGACCTCACTTGCCCATGCATGCATGGCCTAATTTCGGAGTTAGAATAACATTGTTTTGAGTTAACTTCCATTCGATCACCCCTTTTTATAAACAAATCGTGACATAAACTGATGGGTGTCGGGCTCTGCTCCTGCTGCAATCCAGGAGTGACTTCTGATGCTAACACGACTAACATTCTCCAAGCGGAAAATGGTCCAGGACAGTTATTCTTCTAGGACGTATGTCCGGATTACAAGAATAGTCCTTGTATCCCATGGTGTGGCTTCAAGCATCTATTGGAACAATTATTCCTCTAGGACATATGTCCGGATTAGAAGAATGGTTCTTATATCACTATGTGGAGTGAGTGACATATTCAGCATCATGCCTGATTACTCAGATGCAGTATGCCTTTGAGAGATGATGTAGTTGATGCTATCATATGATACTGATAGTGATTATGGTGCTCGTGATTTGATCATGAGATGGCCTATGTGGCTATGATGATGCTAACGATTCAATGGTATGTTTGTCCTCAATACCATTTCCTTCAATATATCCCTAGCTAGGAGGGAGTGTTGATATTATGGTAGCTATGGGAGGTATTTACCTCCACGTGTAACCCTGACGAGAATAGAATATTTTGGGAAGCAAGAAGAAACCCTAAATAGTTGGTTAATAACCCTATAAGACAAGTCGGCTGAAGAGAATGATTTGTATTAAGTTATTAGTCTCCAAGAGAAGAAGTCGGCCCAATTAAGTGACTTGGAGGCCTATAAATAGAGGGTGCTTGAGCTCATTTTTACTCACCTCTCATAACTGTATAAGGCAGTGGTGCGCAAGTTTGGAGAAGAGTTGCAGTTGCAGCAGCTGCAATTAGCAGATTTCAGTTTTGGCTTGGACTCTCTCTTGGTTATGGTTTGGACTTTTTGTTTGGTCTCTTTTGGTTATTCTTTCTTGGTGCGATATCCTTGGAGAGAGGTGTGCCACCTTGTTTGGCTATTAAGCCTAGGGTTTGCTTCCAGAATCATTCTTTGTCAAGGTTAAGGTGCTCGAGGGTGGCTTCGACCTATGGTTGGGTGACAATATTGCTATATTGTCTATGGTTAAACGAGCACATCCATTATATTCTAACATTGTGTTGTCGAACATGGTATTAGAGCATGTTTGAAGACCCACTCCCATTATAGATTGAGATTGTGAAGTCGAGTTGCCTCATCTTCGGTTTCTTCCATTTTCGTATATTTCTGGACTGAGAGGACTATTCCATTGTGTCTAGAGCGCTCATTTAAATTAGGAGAGTTTTTCGTTTCACTCGAAAGGTTTTCGTTTGCCCAAGATACGGCCATTTCAGTCAAAATCCGGAGGTATAAAGCCTGAATATGCCCTTTTTAAAAAAATTCAAAGTTTAATTTTGGTTTTATATTGTTTGTTTTCGGGTTGCTACTCTTTAAATTTGTGTATTATCTTTTCCCTGTGCAATATGTGATCAGGACAAATAAAAAACAGATATGAAAAGGTGCATTTCTTGGGTAAGTTAATCGAGATTTAACCCTTGTTGTCATCGAGAATCAGAAATTTTATCTTGTGTGAAAAGAGTTTTTTCTTAAGATGCTCTCCAAGGCTGTATTCAACAACAACAATCCTCCTTCTAAATAATACAATATGTTTTTCTAGCTCACTTGGTTAAAAGTTGTCTTATTAAGTAAGAGGTCTTGAGTTGAAGTATATTTTTTGTTACTTTTTTTTTTTTTAAGTTCATGTATCCATTGTAACATCTATTTCACTTCAAGTATAAAAGTGAATCACTATAAGTAGATTTAATATTTTATTTAAAGTTATTTATTTTGCATGCAACTTCCGTTTATAAAGTAACTTCATTATAAAAGTGATCTCCGCTTCTTTTTATAAAAGTGGGTCACTTCATAAAGCAACTTATTTGTAAAAATGAGTTTATTTGGAGGGGTATCACCATATGGACTAACTTCTACTTGTCACGTGGCTCTTTGGTTACCATTTATGTTTTTTTGAAGGGCATAACTTTCACATCTGAAATCCATTTTCAGTGCCGTTTTTTTAAAAACTGCCTAATTTTTCGAGATCTTTCCATCTAGATCATCAGTTTAAATTTTTAAATCCATATTATCTACATATCTAATATGGCTTCTTCTAGTGATATTTTTCTTACCAGCACCAACTACTTCCAATGGAAATGTCATATGGAGGATTTATTAAGAAGTAAAGGCATGTATCGAATTACCTTGGAAAAGGAAAAAGAACCCACCGATGATGGACAAAAATTCAAATGGGCTAATAGGAATGACGAAGCACGTGGACTGGTCGAAATTTCCAGGTCTCCTAATTTAAGGTTCCACCTTTAAGAAATTGATGATCCCGATTAAGCTTGGGAAAATCTTAAAGCTAGGAAAAACTTTTAAAAAGGAAACAATTACCAATATCAAAAGAGGAATTAGCAACTCTACAAATACTTCTCAAACAAATCGTTAATACCAATCTCAAAACAGGAATTAGCAACTCTGCAAATACTTCTCAAATAGAGCGCCAGTACTTGTCAACACAACCAGTATTAACTCTTGTATTGAACAGTAGCATATGGTGAACAATATCCACCATATTATGCAATGCAACACTAAATACTACGACAGGTGGTGTATGTGTATAATTGGCAGAACCAGATCACTTTTTTGAAACACACTACCCAATATGCTTATTAAATTGCGGCGGGGGGTGGTGTATAGGAGGGAACAAAACCATTCAAACAGAAGCTCAGAATAATAAACCCCAAATCGAAGCTCTTGGTAAAAATAGAACTGAAGAAGTTAAAAAGGGCCAGAGTAATTTTTCCAATCAGACATTCACAATGGCTCTCCAATCCAGTAATAGTAAGGAAGAAGAATGGAGAAATTTGTTTGTGAGTAGATTTCCAGGATTTGAACAAGGCAAGGATTAAAGATAATTATCCCTTGCCTAACATGGAAATGTTACTTCAACAAGTCTCACGAGGAACTCTGACCATTGTTCCATCTCTATTCGGCAACATCATAAGGGGTCAAGGGGTCAAGGGCTAAGGGATTAGGGGTTAACAGGTTATTGGTCATCCAAGGGTTAGGGGTACTTAGGAGTTGGTGTTGTATATGGATAAATCATCTTAGGTGAGAGCAAGAAACAAATACAACAAATCAATGATGAAGCTTGTGCAATTTATCAAGATGTTTATGAATATGTTGAAAAAATATAGGAAAAATGTTACCTTTCTTGACATGTAGAAAGAGATACACTTTGTGAGATATATAGTCACAACCAGCAAAAACAACATATTATTATTTCTCCTTCATCATTATTCCATATTATTCCTTGATTTCACTAGGTGACCATGGATTTTAAGTGGATGGAAACTTTCCCCAGCCTAACTTGAAGACCACAGTTTAATTTATCAGGGGTTGAGAGTTGAGGGATTAGGGGACACATTAGTGGTCCAAGAGTTAGGGGTTAGGGTTTAAGCTGGAGTAATTAGGGATCAGAGATATGCGTACTTAATGGTTTAGTGGTTTATAAGGAGTCAAGGGCTAAGAGCTTAGGGTTTAACAGGTTATTGGTTGTCTAAGGGTCAGAAGTACTTAGGAGTTGGTATTCTATATGGAGCAACCAACTTAGCCTTTAACCCATAACCCCCAAACCCTTCAACCCTAAATCCTTAACCAATAACCCCTTACCCCCTAAGCCCCTAAAATATTAACCCCTTAATCCCTAACCTTAAAAATCTAACCCCTACTCCCTAAAACCACATTAACCTCTAAATCCCCTATGACCTAAACCTACCTTAAACCCTAACCTATTAACCCCTAACCCCTTAACTATTGATCCCTAATCTCGCCTTATTAACCCTTAAACCGCTAAAATATTAACCACTTACTCCATGTAACCATAAACCTTAAACCCCTTAACCACTAAATCATACCCTAAACCTTAATTAAAATCTACATCTTATGTCTACTTATTCTCTTCTTAACTTACTCTCAATTTGTTGTGTACGTAGAATATATCCATAAAGGAAAAATAATACATTATTTTTCTTCTACATTTAACATATAAACGTTTACAAAAACAATTTGCAATATAAAGACATATAATGAATAAATTACCAAGGGACGATATCCATGCCCACCTTCAAGGTGTCCATACTCTCTACAATGTTTTTTAGTTTTTTTTATTAAGTCTCCTTCTATTATAGCATCTACATTTTTTACAAGGGAAATAACATTTTTGATGACCCAAAGCCTCCAATATTGTAGATCTCACATCTCCTTGTCCTCCTGGAGGAATGTTATGTGACATTTTTTCTTACCAAACTTTTAGTGATGATTATCTTCAAAAATCAACCTCATTAGTTTAACTATATGTAATGCAATTAACAAAAAAAAAAGTGTATTATGACCTAAGAATATCCCTTATAACCTCTGCAAATCGTTGCTAGTATAGAGACAACGTCGAACATCTTTAATATTTCAAACTTTTAAAATTATATATCACTTTTTTGTCGAACTTCCAATGGTTGTTGACCAGAGAGACGTTGTTTAACGAAAAAAACTATTGACTTCATCAAAAGTTGATACATAGATCATTGACCTGGTCAACCGTCAAATATTCCACAATCAAGTCTCTTTCATTGGATATTCGACGAACATCAAGGATTTAAAAAAACAAATACAAAAAATGTAAGTAAAATATGACAATACGGTCGATTTTATCGGTACTGTCAGAGTACAGCGTCGATTTTTCCGCCCATATGTAGTAGTGTGTTGTGGACAATCCTCATTATTTCACCTTTGTGAGGGAAGTCCCTATACAAGTGATTTCTCTCACATCCCTAACATTGTATAGAATGCTTCCTTTTCCTTTTCACAAAAAATATGTTGTCTTATGCTCGTTTTGGGTTGATTGTCCTTACTAATTTGCTTGTGATTTGTTCTTGAAAAAGGGTGTCTTAAAACCTTTCTTCCTTTGATCCCTTTTTCATTTCATCTTTTCATTCCAAGATTTTTGGAAGATTTCCATTTCTTTACTTTGCTCATAAAGACATGTTTTTTCTCTCAATATGGTCTCCTCCAAAGTTCAGGGGTTATCATATTGTATCTTTTTACTGTAGAAGGAAGGTAACCCACTCAGAAACCATTGTATTTTGACCTTCTCATCATTTATAAAGCCTACATACTTTAACAACTCAAAGAACCTATTCTCATACTCATACAATGTCATGCTTCCCAACTTGAGTTCAAATAACTATTTCATCTTTCTTCAATAGTAATGCTCAGACAAATATTTCTCTTGGAAATATCCTTTGAATTGCCTCCATGAGACCTTCCTCTCATCATGGTGTTTTTCTTAATGCTTAAGTTGATCCCACCACATGGTTGTCTTTCCTTGCAAGTTGAATAATTTGTTTCTACCCTAGAGGGATAATCATGCACTTGAAAATATTTCTTCATTTCCAATAGTCAGACCTCAACCTATTTTCCCTTCCTATGCTCCCCATTGAAAGCTGGTGTCTTGATTTTCTTGAGTTCACATTGCAAGATGCTTTCCAAACCTTATCCTATGCCTCTTGACAGGAGACACAGAGGCTAGTTCTTGGCCTTGCACTTGCATTATCTCTCCTAGTGGATTACTCTGGGAAATGATGGCATATGCTCATACTCCTTAATTTCATGTCATTCACATGCTCATCCCTTATGCTATGGGATCTGAATGTTGTCACTTATATAGAACTAGTTACTTTCTTTGTGCCAGAGTATTTATTTCCTTGCCTCTGTAGCATGTTCAGACTCTGAATTATCTCTTCCTGGGCTTTCATAATCTTTTCATTATCTTCCCTATAACTCTGCACTCCTCTCTACAAGATTTCCATAGTTACAAGATCTTGCATGTCTTGTCTTCCATTAGACTTTGTCTCAACATTTCACATGGTGACATGTATCCCTATGAACTCCTCTTCATGAATAAATTTATGTTAGACAAAAAAATGTATATACATACACAATTCTAGAAAAGAATGCATAATTTTTACTATTATTTAATGTCACCTGTCATCTTCTTTTCCATTAATTGTAACTTATATTGGCCAGATCAATTTTATGGGTTCATATCTAGATTCTCCTCTCCAATATATTTCCAACTAATTCTTTATTTCTCAATTCTAATCTCTGAGCAAAAATTTATAGTCATCTCAATATTGTGAATTTACCCCTTTTGTACACTTTTCATTCTGGTGCAATTAATCCCAAACACCAACTTCTGCCACTTGTAGAAGTAAAATTGTTAGGAACCGGAGAAACTTCTCTGGGACACAACTAAAAATGATGACATGGAATTCATAACGACTCTCATATTTTCAAACTGATACTTTTTTCGACAACACAAGTATTCCAATAGAGGACAAACACCTTCAGTAACCACTCACACAACCAGATCAAAGATCAACACACCGATGTTTTGACGTGGTAAAAACCCTACAAGGAAACATCCACGGCCCTAGCCAACATGGCCACTTGGAGCAGTTTATTAATGCAAAAGAAAAATATAAAAGAGAGATTTTACAAGAGATTTTCTCACAATCGATCATCAGCAAATGACCCTCCATTCTCTTTAAATAGAGATCATGGAGCAATCGGGTGTTAAGCTATGGATCAATGTTCATTAAGATCAAGGAGAATATGAACCGTCAGATCACTCTATGTCGGAAACATGTCGTTACTGTCGGATTTTATAACTACAAATGCATACTAATGCATACTAAATAAACACATTTTTACCTAATGACACATTAGACCAAGTAGATATTAACTAAATCCTAAGTGTCTAAATATCCTAACATCCCCCCTTAACAACAACTGGGGATAGGATTGAAAGATTTAAAATAGTGATACAATAGGAGAAGGAAGGAGTCATTAGAGCCTATCCCCCCTTAATGAAAACTTCATGAACTCCTAACATAGATCGAAGTTTGGAAAACTGTTAGAAAAACAGGGCCGCGGAGCAATAAAATAAAACAAATGCAGAAACAAAACACAGAAGACACACAATACAAGAGAGACACAGATTTACGTGGTTCACCTAGTGTGGGCTACGTCCACCAAAGAAATTGCCAGGCCCTTCCTTTATTAGTATCCAGCAAATGAAGGGATACAACCTACAGGAAAACCCGTTGTAACTTCCTCTTCTTTCTCTCACAGTATCCTCTCTCAGAATACAATATTCACCACCCACCATAGCCGCGATACATTTCCCTCAAGAAAAGAGGGTTGCCTTATAGGGCAACAAACCCTAACATAATCTCTACCGTTAGATCTGGGACCTTATAATGAATGGTCCAGATTTACAATGAAATTACAATATACTTTTACAAGGCAATTTTTTCTTCGGGGGCTTCGCCCCCGAACCCCCACTGGGGGCCCGCTTTCCCCCGGACCCCGCAGAGGGGGTACCCCCCCTCTGCACTCCCCCGCGTGGAAGAGTGTACATACTTCTAGGGTGTAAATACTTCATGGGGTATAAACACGG
>JZKD02S2004577.1:174928-194678 GCA_000966675.3 Picea glauca
TGCACCTAGGAAAAGGAGGAGAAGGAACTGGACCACACAAATCACTATGAACAAGTTGCAAAGGGCCCTAGGCATGCCAAGAGGCATGTTAGTCAAAACTATCCCGACGATGTTTGTCGAGAACACAACTGGCACAAACACCATCTCTGCATGAAACAGGAGGAAGACCAGTCACCATATTTTTATTACATAGTTGAAGCAATGAGCGATAGTTTAGATGACCAAACCATTCATGCCAAATTTTGCTCAAGTCATCGCTATGAGCAACAAAAAATTATGAAGAATATGATGACCCAAAGTTTTCAAAATTGTACAACCTGGTAATATCATCAGCAATTCCAGTTGCAAGAACATGCTCTGGATCTTTTAGATCCTTGGTTACAACTTGATGAGGTGAAAACTCTACAATTTTACCTTCACCTGAATGAGTGATTTGACATACTGATAGAAAGTTACAAGAAAGACTTGGAATACATAATACATCATCGAAATGAACATTTTCTACTTGAATTGTTCCAAATCCTTTAACACTAGGAGATATATCATCACCAACAAATATTTTATTGGTGTTGCATTCATTTAGAGCAGAAAATATGTCTCTATCCTTATCCATATGATAATATGCTCCAAAATCAATAAGTCACTCATCAGAAGAAGAAGTAGAAGTTGTATTGAAGGAGAAACCAAAAGAAGAAAGTGCATGTCCATGAGAAGAAGAAGAATCAATATTGATGTTGTGCTTCTTCATCGTTGCTTCTAAAGCTTCCATCTTCTTGAAACATTTAGACTCATCATGACCATATTTTACTCATTTTTCACCATTAGGAGCGGAAGTTGTCTGAGTGGGTTTGGGACCCTTATGTTGCCTGTTTTTGTGGAGAGGATGTTGCTCCTTGGGATTCTTGGGTTTATCTTTCTGATGGACGACTAAGGATTTGTTTGAGGTTCTTGCAGTGTTGATTACTCCAAGTTGTACAAGCTTATATTGCTCTCTAATCAAAGCATCAAAAAAGTTCTCAAGAGTGGGTTTTTTATAAGTTGTCCCTAGAGCCTCTTGCATGGCATAAAAGATAGATACAAACACAGAATATGCACTACCTAGATTAGAAAGAATAAGATAGATGCAATGATCTTCTTATATATTTATCTTGCATTCTTCATATAAAATTATAAGTGTTTTAAAATTAGACAGATAGTCTTCAATGCAAGAAAAATCACTTGGACTTAAATTATGTACTTGATTTTCTAACTGTTGTGCTCGAATAATATTGTGTTTACCAAACACAGATTCAATATTTTCCTGAGCTTCTTTGGGTTTATCAATTTGTTGAAGGTGGAACCTTAAATCAGGAGAGATGGACATTCTGATTAGTCCACGTGTTTCATCATTCCTATTATCCCATTTGACTTTCTTATCAGCATCAATAGGTTATGTTTCATTTCTCAAGGTAATCTGGTGCAAGCCTTTACTTCTTAATAAATCCTCCATATGGGATTTCCATTGGAAGTAGTTGGTGCCAACAAGAAAAAGATTACTTGAAGAAGCCATATTAAATATGTAGATAATATGGATTTAAAAACTGATACTCGTGATATAGATGGAAATATCTCAAAAAATTAGGCGGTTTTAAAAAAATGGCATTGAAAATGGACTTTGGATGTAAAAGTTATGCGCTTTTTAAAAAATGCATAAACGATAACCAAAGGACCACGTGATGAAATGACCCACTTTTATAAAAAGAAGTGGGGATCATTTTTACAATGAAGTTACTTTATAAAAGAAAATTTGCATGCAAAATAAATAACTCTAAAATATTAAAGCTACTTATAGTGATTCACTTTTATACTTGAAGTGAAATACATTTTACAATGTAGCATGAACTTTTTCAAAAAAAACATAAAAAAAAGAAAGACGAACTCAAGACCTCTTACTTTATAAGGAAATTTTTAACCAAATGGGATAGAAAAACATATTGTATTGTTTAGTAAGAGGATTGGGGTTGTTTTTGAAGACGGTCTTGGAGAGCGTGCTAAAAAAAAACTGTTTTCACACAAGAAAAAATTTCACTTCTCGGTGACAACAAGGGTTAGATCTCGTTTAGCTTACCCGAAAAAATGCACATTTTCCTATCTGTTTCTAATCTTCCGAGATCGCACAAGGCGCGGGGAAAAGAGCATACACATATCTAAAAGAGTAGCAACCCAGAAACAAAAAATATAAAACTGAAATAATACTCTGCAAAAAAAAATTTAAAAGGGTGTATTCATGGTTTATACCTCCGAATCTAACTGAAATGGTCATATCTTGGACAAACGAAAACCTTTTTGAGTGAAAATAAAAGCATTCCTAAATGAAATGAGCACTCACGATGCAATGGAACAGTCCTATTCTCCCAGAAATGTACGAAAATGGTAGAAAACGGAGATGAGGAAACTCGGCTTCACGATCTGAATTTATAACAGAAGCAGGTCTTCAAACAGGATCTAATATCATGTTCGACAACACAGGTATTCCAACAAAGGACGAACACCTTCAGTAACCACTCACACAACCAGATCAAATATCAACACAACGATGTTTTGACGTGGTAAAACCCCTACGGGGAAACATCCATGTCCTCAACCAACACGGTCACTTGGAGCAGTCTATTAATGCAAAAGAAAAAGATTACAGAGAGATTTTACAAGAGAGTTTCTCACAATCGATCATTGGAAAATGACCATCCATTCTCTTTAAATATATATCATGGACCAATCGAGTGTTAAGCCACAGATCAATGGTCGTTAAGATCGAGGAGAATATGAATCGTAGGATCACTCTATGTCGCAAACATATTGTGATCATTGGATTTCCTAACTACAAATGCATACTAATGTGTACTAAAGAAACACACTAAGAAACACACTTTTACCTAACGACACATTAGACCAAGTAGATCTTAACTAACTCCTAAGTTTTAAATATCCTAACATACTCTATTCAAAAACTGCAACAATCTGGAAATGAAAACTTTGTCATTTTCCACCCATTTTTTCGGACTTGAAATTTTTAGCCAAACTGGTTATCTCCCAAATTGTGCACTTATGGAAAATCTTCACTAAATCAATTTTTTTTGGCTTGATGAATATACAAAATGTTAATTAAATAAATTTTTCCATATTTTCCATCTAGGGACCCTTTTCCTCCTTTGAAAATCCCAAAAATACCCAAAAAGTGGTTTGTAATAGTGAATTTTTCCCTATTTTGGCACCTCCACTCCAGACTTCTTAAAATATGGTCAATCCCATCACACAATATTTTCATGTCTGATTTTTTGACACTTTGTACAATTTTCAATAGTGATTGTGCTCCTCCCATTGAGCTTGACTCTGATCTTCAAAAACATGTAATTTGTATTTTCTAGAAAATCATAACATAATTGTCTAGTGGCCCCCTCCAGCATTTTTGTATCCCTTTTTACTACGGACAAAACCCTGAAGGTTCATCTCCATATAACTTAATATGTTCTAGTTATGGCCCAAATAAGAAAATGGCCCCACAGTTTTTTTTTAGACTATAGGACAATTTTTTCTATGAGGCATATTTGTTGATGTGGTTGTCGATGTGGCATTTTGGGTCCACGTGGCACCCTAAAGTGATGCCATATCACCCTCCTGACTTGTTTTTCCCTACCCCATTGGCATTCATCATATTCATTCCCTTACCTCTCTCCTCTTTTCCCTTTATGCTAACCTTAAACATTAATAAAATACTAATATTTTATGGGCCCCACCTAGATCGAATGCCCAACTGACACACCTATTACTTTGGATGGAACATGGGTCCCATCTTGTCTTCTAGGTGTCCACGTGGTTCCCCTTAATTAGTCGCGGGGATGGGCGAGTCCCATCCTGCACCCTTACCTTGGCATGAAAACTTGCATTCATCCACGATACAATGGCGGATATTAGGCAAGATCGACGACAGAGAGGCCATGTTGCATCGTCGACATGTGTGAGGGTTAACACCCCCTCTGTGATGTGACACACAAACTTGCACGACTCTCGGATCCAATGGTCGATATTAGGCGAGATCAACAATGGAGAGGCCCTGTCACATCCCCAACGTGCACGGGCATTAACACCACCCCCTCCCCCGGCGCAACATTCCAAAATCACTTGATACGTGGCATGATTTTAATGGTGTCGCATCATAGAAGGTCTTGGGAAAAACCACTTCGCTTCAAATTCTGATACTGCCTAGGCTATCGAGTTATACCACCGTACTCATATGGCTCCCACGTCACTTGTGGGACCCACCATGTTCACTGTAGAATGTGACACAAACCACCATGGACCTACCATTGTGGAAACCCACATCACCTCTGCCATGTCATTTCCATGTGGCCTCCACATCATGGTATGCAAAATTACCCAAATTTTTCGAAATTTCAATTTTTTCCATTTTTTTCTTAAAAAATATAATTTTGAAATTTCTCCATGGTTGCCATGAAACTATGAAATCAAGCTTTTTACAGCCAATTTCAGCCTTGTATGCGTCAAGTTGACTTCTACAACAGCCAATTACCTCTGTGTGTTACTAGTTGACGTTTTTGGGCACAAATTCCCTTCGACTTCACTCAAAAATTGGGGATTTTTACCCAATTTCCTCAACTTGCCATGGTTACTCTGTAAATTTCTAAACTCAATCGATTATGAGCCTAAAAATGTCTAAGAAAAGGTTAAATTTGGGAATTTTAACCCCTGAATACAATTCTCCCAAAATTGCAGGCAAATTTCCCAAGTTTTTCCTGGAACATTTTTTCAAACAAGTTACAGACATCCTATGATCTTCATTTATGTAATTTCAGCTTCCGCGTGTTGAAAAGTGTCCCATGAAGTCTTAGTATTAAACCTATGGCTTTGATACCAATATGTAACATCCCCCAACTTGACCAAGGTACACTACTTGTGAAAGATACACATAAATTCAAAAATTTCTTCTGGTAATTAATTCTTATAGCTTACCAACTACAAATTAAACACATATTAACTAGATTATGGTACCCATAATTAAATGCATATGTATCATTCTAAATGAACATAATGCATCTAAATAATCATCTACAACAACACATAAAAACTATTATCATGCAAAGGGTAAAAACACAACCACAAAATTCATAAGAAACTCGTAAAAATAGATAAACAGTTGTCTTTTAAAACGTTTGTGCAACTAGCTACTTGGGAAGGACGTTCCACCTAACCATAGAATTATTTTTCTAAATTTCAACAGCAAGCCACCCCCAAATTGGGGTTAGGAATCCACAATACTAGAAGGGTGCCTCTTACACTCCACTCACATCTCAAAATCCCACAACCCACTGGTAGTCTCCTATAGCTATCTTGAATTTCCTCCATCTCTCTTCCTCTTGAGTAGTTTCCCAACCCAAGTAATGTACCCTTCACTGCGCTCAATCCATCGAGCATCCCATTTGTTTATCAGGGCCTTATAGTACAGGTAACCAGGAATATCTCTGTTAGGAACTCAAGGGAACTCGCTCCCAAGAAAACTACCATGAAAAAAACAATAGCACTTGTTGTTACAGTGCAACTCACACAGGATTTCACTCTTTAGGCCTGACAACCTAGTTCTTCAATCTTCGGCTCCATAACGCTCCAGCATGCTCCAGAATTTTCGAAGCCTTCTTGGTCTAGATCTAGTACTCTTTTTCCCTACCCCCTCCTTGTTGTTCATGCCAAAAATTGAATGTGAAGAATGGTCTATTCTCCCCATATGAATTTCCTCTTTTTTCCTAAGATAATTGACTACTCACTCTGCCCAATGTTGATTTTACTGCATCCCCCATGTTATCACTGAAAAATCATCTGCAACATTGCACACAAATGGTTAAGGAAACACATCAATGCCAACAAAAATTAGTCCACTTACAGCATTGAAATGCATTCAAAAGGGCAAAAAACTATACAATTGGGTCAAAAAATTGACATGGGTAAATTCACCAAAGGAAGCACGTGCACAGTGTGTGGTGCTTGCAGGCCAACAAATCCCTCAGCGCGCACAATGCGCCAAGTGCGTGAATTTGTATGAGAAAAGCCACACACTTCTATGAACGGTGCATTTATGAATATTGTCGGGCCCTCAACCACTTATGGACTAGCCCCTAACACGATTTGACCCTCATATCTGAGCAAATCCGAATGGGGGGTTGGTCAAGGACTAGAGGGTGCCCTAAAAGGCCCCTTGTTCACACTATGAACCAATTACAATTTGCTATGTATGAATTCTATAAATAAGAGCCATGGATGCACTAAGAAACGAAGATCTTCATAATATTGTTATGCTGCAAGAATTCTCCCTTGAGAATCCTCTTTTCTCTTTGGAGCCTTCAAGCACCATTGCAATAGGCCATTCCACTCACCTCTTGATGGAATAGGCGTTGTTGTTCTTCACCATTTTCCATTTCTTCCATTGTATGAAGAGTTGTCCATTAGAGAAATCAAGTTCCCTCCCAAAGAGGAAGAGGGGACTCATAAGTCCCTATTTTTCTCTACGGTGTTTTGCCTACTAATCTATTGATCCATTGGTAGCACTATGTTGGTAATTAGTTGATTTTCATGGTTCTACATTTCTCATGCTTTCTAACATTTATTTCTTAGTTGTTTTAGTTTATTTCTTTGTTTATACATGTGTTTGGCTTATTTAACCCACTCACAAACTTTTGTCTTGTCTAGTAGGCTCATCTAAGCATGTAAGTGTTGTTGTTTTGCTCACCCAAGTGACAAAAGAAACACAACATATTGGCGACCATATTGGGGATCGATATCAAATTCCACCCTATTTGAGCTTAAAGAGCACTTCATTTTGATCGGTTTGTCTTGCAGGTATCAAAACCGGCCTAGCCCAACCTGCCAAAGTCAAAATTCAGAGCTGGGGAAGGAGTATTTCACTTGGAAATTTCTCCCCCGATGCGTGATAGGAAGTGCATGGATTTTCCTGCCCATAGACATGCATTGTGCACGCCACAGACTTCTTTACACTGTGCATTGTGCACCCACTGCACACCTGTCATAGTTGGAACCTGCGCATATCTCCAATTTTTCAAAATTGTAAGGGTTTTTATGATGATTTGAAAGCCCATGGCCTTCAGATTTTTGTTTTCATGCACTTTGTAAGACAACTACACTCCACTTAGAGTTATTTCCAATATGAAAGGTTAGCTAACATAGACACTTAGGGGGTAAAAAGAACCAATATTCTCCTTTTTAGCTTTTGTTACCACATGGATGGATTATTTGGCTTGTAAAATGTTAAGTTGAGATTGTTGTTTTCATACATAAATCACTTACATTGGGACTAGAAGTTAACTTTGACCCTTGAGTATGCTCTTCTCTCACACCCTAGTGTGATATTGAGAATTAGAAAGGTGGTTAAAGGTACATTTCATCTCCCTTAACAAAACTCTTTAGGAGAGGACAAAAACCCCCTAGGGTTCCTTTTAGTTTTTTTGGAATCATCTTAAAGTGTTGTAAGGGCCCATACATGCCCACATGTTGCAAACTTAGGATAGTTTCTTAAAATTTCTTTCTTAGATTACATCACAATCTAGGGAAGTTTAAAGATCAAAGTAACGGGCCCATACATGTCAACATGCTTTCAATCTATGATAGTTTCAAAGCTTTCTTAGTATAAACAACATGTAGGGATTTTAAAGGATTTGTAAAGGACCCATCTATCCACATTGCTAGTTTTTTAGGGATTTTAAAATTGCACAAGGTTGTACCATTGACACGTAGTAAGCTAGGTAAAGAATATTTGTAAGGACCACAGGAATTCCACATGTTGCAATCTCACACTTAACTTATTAAAATCTTGGTACACTTTTTTTCGCTTGCTCACACACAAAGTCACTCCTTACACACATAATTTCCATTTCGAATAGTGGAGGTTGAAGTAGGTTTTCTCCAAAGGAATTCTGAAACGTCCCACTACTTCTTTGGAAATTATCCACGCCCATTTAAATCAAACAAGATTGGTTCACACCCCCAATCTCTCAGCCCACCACATCTAATTTTTTTCTAAAAACTCACTAATTTTTCCTCCACAGGAGGTGCCAAAAGAAATTTTTAATTCTAAGTAGGATCTTGGGGGTAGGCATCCAAATAACCCCTCGTTATTTAGTTCTCACACTTTCAAACAATAGAAGTTGAGAAATAGGGAACTTTCAAATCCTCCAAGTCAAGTGTTCCTACACCATAAGGCATGAAGATACCCATGAAGGGTTGAAGACCAAGGTATGGTTGTTTTGTGCATCCCTCCTTGAGTCACCCAACTCTTGGAAGGGCATCCAACTCGTGACCCATTTCTGAGGCTGAAAATCTAAATGACACACTTTGATCGAGGTACCTAGTGACCAAAATTTAGGACATCTATCCAGGTGGAAATTGTGGGTTGCAATCGCACCTTGATTAGATTTTGTGTGGCCATTGGGAAATATCACCAACTCTTTCGAGATATGCACCCTCTACCCCTCATTATAACTGATTATTTAAACCTTCACTAGTTCCTCTTCTGATGGCTTCAGACCCCGCTATTGAGTGATTTTGTAAGGCCCAGTGTTATTTGAGAGGAAGGACTATACATATTTTAGGACACAATCATTTGTTTTTATTTTGATCCCCCACGCAGACAAAATCCACCTATCCACATGTTTTCTTATTTATATTTGATTACATGCAATTGTGAGTTACACTATCTTGTGAAGGTCCAAATTATACAAAGCTATTTCTCATTTATTGCTCTCTTGTCACCATTTGCACACATTCATTTTTCTAGTCGAAAACCATAGGGGAGCCACAGAATCCTCGTCATTCCAGACGCTTGCAAAATCTTCCTCCTATTCTAGGAGGAGTTCCTAGTCTTGCCAAATCACCAGCTCAACCATCTCACACCCCCGTGAGTGCTATTATTTTGGGATCAACTTTACTTGGTTCCACTTTGCTTGGGTCCAATTCCCAAGGCCATCCATCCACTATTTCTCATTCACAAGGAAGCGGAGGGAAAACTTCTTCGCAAGGGAGAAGTACAACCCCACCAAATCTCTCTCAAAGGACAGGTCCACCACCTGCTCACACGATGGCTGGAACTAATCCTCCGCCAAATATCCATATGCCATACTTGGCATCCCTTAATATTCCTAATTTAACCAAACTCACGAATCATTCCACTTGGCCCAATATGCCTACCAAACTACCTTCAGATATTCCAAAGTTTGAAGGAAAATCAGGGGATGGTCCCGCCAACCATGTTATAACCTTCCACTTATGGTGCTCTTCAAATAGTATCATGGATGATTCCATCTGCTTAAGGTTGTTTCAACGAACTCTCACGCGTTCCTCAACCAAATGGTATGTGGATGAAAAATCAGGGTCCCATGTGACCTTTGAACCATTGGCTAAGGCCTTTTTGTCCTTTTTCCAACTATCAGTTCGCCATGATATCGGCTTCGAACTTCTCTCAGAGTTCAAACAAACTATTTCTATCCATATAGTCGATAATATCCATGAATGGTGTCGTCGTCATAGTTTGTGTAAAGCAAAAACCACCAAAGAACAACGTCTTGATTGGTTTTTCAAATCACTCATCTCTATTATCACCAAGGATGTCGCATCCACTTTTCCTCAGTCAGAAGAGGAAGCCATCAACAAGGCCCAACATTTTGACCTCATCTATGCTCAATCGGGTTACTTATACACAGTGTTACCTGATGCACCCAAACCCATATCATTTGGTCAGGACAAACCTGGGATGTCCCACGTTACAGATGGGTTGATTGGTTTCATGAAGCACCACAACCCTTATAGCCAACTGTTACCTATTTATGGTGCACCTCAGTATCTGCAAACCTATGGAGGACCATCTTATTACCCTTCCCCCCACTTACCAACAGTCATATCTTATTGTTCCTCCTTAGTCGTTGGGGGGACCCCCATGGGTACGCCAAATGCATCTCACCCCTCAGTCAAGTGCAGGTCCACCCCCAACCCCTACATGTGACCACAATAGTTGTGGAGGAACTTCAACTTCCTATACACCATATGGCTCGACTCCCCAAACCAATCCATATTTTCCATTTCCTAGTTTTGCATAGTTGGTTGCTCCTCCACAAGGACACCCACATGTCGACGTTAATTTTGTTTATCCCTCTCCCATTCAACAGCTTCAGGATTTTGAACGGTTGAATACGAAAAATCCATCCCATCAGTCAAATAATTCCAAGAAGAAAGGGAAAAATCGAAACAATAATAACCCGGGACCAGAAGGAAATAACCCCCAACAAAACCATCCCACCGGGGGCAACCAGAACCCCCAAGGGGACAACAACAACAAACAACCAGGGAAGAACAACAACAATCTCAGGACAAAATTCCCTTGCGCTCTTTGTGGTGAGTATGGACATTATACTCACCATTACCCCCAAATTGGCGACTTCAAACGGTTGAAAGAATCCATGAATGTGCAACATCCTTCAGCGTCACCTGCCCCTCAGCAAGCCCCACAAAAGTACTTGCAATAGCCAACTCCGACCATTTTGCAAAACCCTATTCCACACTAAGGTGTGATGAATACCCAACATGAGGTACACCCTGCTCCACCCCAAAAGGGGCAGTATCAAAACCTAGGTCCCATTCCACCTGGAAATCCGACTGATCGCAACATCCTCATTACCAGTGAAGAAGAAATTCTTCTGCAAAAACGCGGTCGCCGATACGATTTTCCCCCTGAATCTACCCTAACCACCTCAGAACGACTCCAAATACAGTCGGACCACCATTGATTATTCCACACCCAAACACTGAACCAACCCCTCATATACCTCGTATGTCGTTATGACAGAACGTACATAACCCTCATGCTAGGGTAGCCCATAACTACAGTCTGGTTGATGACTTAGCTCAGTCTCCTGCAACCATGTATGTATTGGAGATCCTCCAAACCTGTCCAACTCAACGGAAATCCTTCGTGTTTGGGGGAAGTCAACCCAGCTGATTCTAGACTCATCACCTTTGATCTAGATAGCAGAGAACCACGCCTCCCCGCCCTAGTAGCTTTCCAGATACCAGTTAAGATTTGGAACATCACAGTACATCGATGTATCATCGATGAAGGTGCATCCACATGCATCATGTCCAAAGTAGTTTGGAAAAATCTTGGCTCACCTGAGCTAGTACCATATGCCATCATCCTGAGAGCCTGTGATGGTCAACCATCATCCCTTGAAGGACTCTTCCAAAATTTCCATGTAGAACTTGGGGGCAAAACCATCCTCATTGGCATTGAATGTATCGATGCCCCACTTGATTACAATATATTGTTCCGACATAGCTACTTGTATGCTATGAAGGTGGTGACCTCTTATGTGCTTCGAACGATGATGTTCCCCCACAACGGGAAAATCATCACCATCGACCAAATTACACATTATGAACCTAACCATTCTGCCAACATCGATAAAATTATTCCCCTTATCTGCACTAGCTCAGATGCTTATTCAGTCATCGATATGGGTCCCGGCATTTTCAAGGACACATCCTTGCTGGGGGCATATCATGGACTGCCACCCCTCCTACACCCTTTGGCACAAGTGTGTGTAGTATCTTCTAATGGAACTGATATCGGAGCCAATGCTCCTCCCATCAAGGCAGCTCCCCACATAGAAGTTCCACTAGTTGGAGACCTATTACATTAGGAATTCCCTGAGAACCCCACTCCACCACTTATCCCATATTTTTCCCCCTCCAGGGGAAAATCCTAGTTTGGAAAACATTTCCCCAAGCCATTACCCAAATTCCCTTCCTCTATCCCCCACCTAGATTCCAAGCATTCCATATAGTTTCAACCCTTACCCTTCCTAATATGGTGCTTGCCATCCCTGTATGGTATCTTCATCCACCCATGATGGTCCCTCAACCATCTCTCCCTCCTCAGACAGAGGGAATACTAATGCAGATCCCAGTACAGGTTCTTGCCACACCACCATCACCCCTAACTGTTGGCACCCCTGCCACAGTTGGGGGAATACGAAAGAATAAAGATCCCATAGCTCCACTTCCTCCTTGAGTTCAATCTCCTTTTTCCCTATGAAAAAGAGAAGGGAACCCCACTAATCGATGTCCTACTCTTCCTAAGTTACACTATCTGATCCAACTCCCTAGAGCAACCACACAGCTTGCTACTCCACCAAGTATGTCCACTGCTACTACGAATTCCTCCATTGCAATCAATAAAGGGTTGTGAACCAAATTCGCTTGTGCCATATGTTCATAATATGACCATTACACTCATCATTTCACAGGTCTACCTCAGTTTTCCCAAACGTTAGTCATAATACACCAAACATCTCGGCCAGAGCCCTCTTAGCCACCCCTTACTGAAGCTCACATCACTGACATTCGATATATTTCGTCATCAGTCCCCGCGTGAATGAGGTACCCTCCACATTATCGGGACATCCACTTTATGTCTAGTGGTCCCTCGCACCATGTACACGATATCACGTCTGCATCCCCAGCACTTAAGGACAATAATGCTTACCCATTGACCATTCCCCTAGTCACCTCCTAGGATCCCCTGTACTCTCGCATTTTTCACTGTGACGAAGATATCTTGGAGGAAATCACTCCCCTCAATTTCCCATGGAATGTGATCCATCATCAAGCACTTTTTCTTTCACAGTAGACCTTTCATCCTCCTACCCAACCCTCCATGTGCGCAATCGAAACCAAGGATTTTATTCCTTCGGGGCATATAGACTGATTCAACAACCCTATCCCTGTCCCAGATGCTTTTTAAGAAGGAAACATGGACAACAATTCCCCTACCGTCAAAATTGACATTTCCATTAAACAAGGAATCATACAAGAAATCACCATTGGCACTGCATGCTCCCCTGAAGAAATCATTACTTATAAATCTCTCTTTCAAGAATATTGGGACCTTTTTTCCTGGTCATATACGGAGATGCCCGGCCTTTATCCATATATAGTCGAACATTGAATCGACACTTGGCCAGATGTCGCCCCGGTTCGTCAAAAGAAACGCCCTCTTCACCCATCCAAATTTTTGGCTATCAAAGCTGAAATTGACAAGTTACACGTTGTTGGGTTCATTTACCCCATTGTGTATACTTGATGGGTCTCCAACCATGTCCCCGTTAACTAGAAACAAGGAATTATTCGTGTATGCATAGACTTTCGCAATCTCAACCACGCTTGTCCCAAAGACAACTTCCCAACCCCTTTCATCGACCAAATTATCGATGATTGTGTCCGTCATGAGGCATTGTCCTTTATGGATGGGTTCTCCAACTACAATCAAATCCATATCCATCCAGCAGATCAGTATAAAACCGCTTTTAATACCCCTTGGGGTACCTTTGATTATCATGTCATGCCTTTTGGACTCAAGAAAGAAGGTGCTACATTCCAATGGGCCATGACTTATGTTTTCCATGATATTTCTCTTATCATCCTTACTTATTTGGACGAACTCACTACTCGATCCAAAAAGTGAACTCAGCATTTAGACGACTTATGCATCGTTTTCCAACGATGTCACTAGTATAATATTAGCTTGAAAGTGTCTCTTTTGCATCACTATCGGACGCCTCCTTGGGTTCATTGTCTCCCAACATGGCATCACGGTGGACCCCCTCAAAGTCCAAGCTATCACAAAAATTCCACCACCTAGGAATTTACGCCAACTGCAAAGCCTACAAGGCAAAGCCAACTTTTTACATTGCTTTGTCCCAGACTATGCCACTCGCACACACGTTTCTCTCTGGTTATTACGTCATGATATCCCATTTCGATGGGACAAACATGCTCAAACATCTTTTGATGATTTCAAAGCTGCCTTATCCAATGCCCCTTTGATCAGTCCCTTAGACTATGATCGCGATTACATCCTCTACTTGTCAGCCTCAGTCATATCGGTAGCAAGAGTCCTCATCCAATTAGGGGATGACGGGCGTGGACATGTCATTTCTACATCAGTAAAAACCTTTCAGGGCCACCCCTGAAGTACAATCATGACGAGATACTCTCCCTAGCAGTTGTCCTCGCAGTCCAAAAACTACGCCATTATATCTTGCTTCGAACTACCAAGGTCGTAGCAGATTCCAACCCCATGTAGTACTTGCTTAGTCGACGACACATTAATGGAAAGTTTTCTCGATGGATCATTATCCTCCAAGAATACGACCCAAAGTTCTCAACTCCCAAAAGAAAGAAAGCGCTTATCCTCACCGAACTCATTACGGATTTTCCGTCGGATGCTAAAACATCTCCCGTCAATACGGATTTCCCCGACGAACACCTCTTCTTCATCCCCTCCGATGACCCCTGTTACGACGACCTTCTCATCTACATTCGGACATAGAAGTTTGGGTCTCACATCTCTCGAGACGAACATCGACGCATTCGCCATCAGGCCCCTCGATATCTCCTCTTCGGAGATGTTCTATATCGACACAGGGTCGACACCATCCTTCATTAATGTCTGACCATTGACGAAGCTGACAAAGTCTTGAACGATTTCCATAGCGACGCTTGCGGTGGTCACCTCTCGGGTATGTCCACCACCTAAAAACTCATTCGAGCAGGGTACTTCTGGACCACGATGTTTCATGACTGCATCCACATTGTCAAGAGATGCGACAATGCCAGCTCTATGCAAACAAAGCATGAGCACCACCAGCTCTTCTACATACAATCATCATCGTCGGCCCCTTCTGCAAATGGGGCATAGACTTCATGACTTTCCATCCTCCATCCAGTAATAGACACAAGTACATTTTCATGGAAGTAGATTACTTTACCAAATGGGTCGAAGCCATGCCCACTTTCAACAATATCGCTCACACAACAACGCATTTTTTCTTTAACCACATCATTACCTGATTCAGAGTCCCACTACAGTTAGTGTTTGATCACAGTAAACAATTTGAGAACGAGATTTTTGTGGAACTCTCTTCAAAGTTAGGCTTCTCCCATGAGTTTGCCTCCCCATACTACCCTCAGTCCAATGAATAGGTCGAGGTTGTCAACAAAGTAATCAAAACCATGCTACAACGTACTGTCAACAAACATAAGACCAACTGGAATCATATGTTTCTTTCCGCGTTATGGGCTTATCGCACAACAGTCAAAACTGCCACCAGTTTTACACCGTTCCACCTTGTCCATGGGATCGAAGCCACCCTCCCTGTCGAACGTGAAATCCCCACGTGGTGCACTGTTGTTGAGCTATTACCTGACACTGCTCCAATGGAGCAGTGCCTCCTGACCTTAGATTCGCTAGATGAAGATCGTCGATCTTCATTACAGAACAATGAGGCAGCTAAAAAATGGTCCAAATCCACCTTCGATCACCATGTCAACCTTCGTTCATTCAACAAAAGGGATCTTGTGTTAGCCTACAATATCGCCCACGATACCCTCGGCCATGGGGAATTTGAGTCATTATGGCATGGACCCTACATCGTCCAACACTGCCTTACTAAGGGTGCATACATCCTGGCCTCTCCAGAAGGCTACCCTCTCAAAGAACCCTTCAACGGGTTGTACTTAAAGAAGTTTTATGCCTGAAGTTTTATGCCTGAGCATAGTCATCCTACATTAGGTTTTTCTTTGTACACATTTGTAGAGTTTTTAGTCTTCTTTTTTCTGCCACCATTCCTCATGGTTGATCTATCATCTATGTTATTGAAAGATGCATCATCCATCAACCTACCACATTGGTTACACTGACGGTGCCAGCCGCTGGACCCAGAATCTCACTTCAGTCGCTTGGGCCCTCTGTACCCCCTCACATGTGTTGCTCCACTCTAGTGGCATATGTTTGGGCTCAGCCACCAACAACCAAGTTTAATACGACATCGACATTGGTCTCCTCGCCGAGGCCAGTCACCACCACATTCGTCACCTTAGCATTCTATTAGATTCACAGCTTGTCGTCATGCAGCTCAACAATGTATATCACGTTCACGATCCTTGCCTCTTTCACAAATACCTGCAAGTTAGACTATTATCTCGCAACTTTCATTCAATCACATTTACACATATTCCTAGACAAATTTAATAAAATAGCAGATAACATGGCTAACCTAGTATTAGATTGGCATCTATCACATTAAACATCATTTTATACATAAGCATCATACATTTGTCACCAACATATAGAAAATACATCATAAGCATAAAAACATAACACATGAAGATACCAATGATCCAAAAAATGCATATCCATATATATATAATCATCAAAATGTCATCAAGTGGTTACAAAAATACATATACATCGCTCGTAGGCCAGTGAGTCTCCCCCCCCACCCCTATAGGTACAAAAATGGGTATCCACTACCCAATACAAAATAGGTATCAACTACCCTATACAAAATGGGCTCTTGAGCCTATATATACATAACCCGGCACTCATGGTGCCCCCATAGCTCCCCCCCCAGGTCCTCTGTCAGTTGGAGGCCCTCCAAGTCCAGGGGGAAACCGACCAGTCATCGTTTCCCCCACTACAGTTGTATGTTGGAAGCCCCACAATATTTTCACTTCTTAAAGCAACGAACAATAAATTCTATAGTTGCCTCCGCTTAATCATATGAACATTGCAGTTGAATTTAAGGCTTATTTCCCTAGGAGAATAAATGTTCATACAAACCTTTTTAAGAATGATATTTTTCTTTAAGGCCTATCTCATGTAAATAAAATGGTTGTTTTTTAAATTGCTCATTGTTATAAGGTCTACTTTGGACATTTGAATGATACACCAAGAATCGATTGGCATTAGTCTTGTTCATTTAACATTCTTGGTAAATCAACTTTGATTTTAAATTTATGATTTGCTTTTGGATTGTAAAAACTCATCCATTCCTAACCTTTGCAAATCAGTCACACTCATCACATAACGTGGCAATTTAACATACCAGGATCGCACCATGTACGTCATTTTAGTTGGAAGGTTGATCTGAAAGGCCTCTCATTACGAGCTAGGGTCTTGAGCCTTCTCTGTACTCTAAAACATTCATTACCAGAAACGCCCAAATTTCATGACTGAAACCCCCATTGCTTATGTTATGGTTGCCTTGGTGGGTTCCTAGTTTTGTTTCCATTGTTTTATCTCAGGCTTACCTCCTACCACTGCCATATAAACCCACAGTTGGTCTATTTTCTTTTGTTACAGTCTGTTCAATCCTGCTTTTTCTTGCCAGAGACACGATTTTGCAGGAGAGATTCAGAGCAAACCGCTACGAATTAGACCAAACCCTTTAAAAACCAGAACGGAAATGGGCCCTTTTACCTTCATCACGGGCAGTTTCCCTAGAAACTGGATCATTTCAGAGATATGCCTCGACCTTTGGAGGTAAATTTCTCAGAATTCTTGTTTCGGTTAAGATGAGCGTTTTGTTTTATTTTATTTTGTTACAGACATTCCTACAGTGTTGTGATAAAGGTATGCATGTATCCTTGTTGAAAACTCGGTGGCATGGTTTATTAGCAATCCTAAGACAATTCATTACATTCAAGGGTTGTTTTGGCCTTGTTTTCCTGTATCACATACATTTGTTGATGAACTTCATCGATTTTCAGTTGAATATGCCTTTTTATTTATTGAGAAGTCTGTATAAGATGGTCAAAAGGTATAAAAGACAGCGTTTAAATTCCAATCTATTTCATTACGGGTTGATAAAGATGTTGTTAGTTCATCAACTAAAATTGCAAAATGATAATTGGGATGCCTTCCTAATTCGAAATGGTTTCGTTACACCCAGTCCCATAGAGGTTGATAAGCCCATGATGGAAGAAACCACAATCCCTGCCACTGACAGAACAGTTCCTTCATCTAAATAAGCCTATGATAGGGCCATCCTCGATGAGCCTATGCCCGAGCAAACAGATGTTGAACCTGGAGCCTTTGAAATGCATGACCATGAGCAGCATGCCTTCCCTAATACCTCTGCTAAAAACGCAAACAGGCCTTCGTGCAAACTGTCTAAGGGTGACATGGATATAGGTTTTAAAAATAAAAGGGCAGGAAGGTTAATTTCTAGGAGCCTACGAAATAAATCAAACTCTCATATGAGCTCGATCAAAATGATCGAGGTCCATGAGAGTTTTGATTCTGAGATCGAGAGATTCTTGGAAGAAGAAGACCCTGATTACCTCAAACCAAATCTCAGCAAGGACTATAATTTTGTAGATAATTTGCCACCTTGCCTGAAGCACAGCTAAGGCTTTCCAGGTATCAAGCTTGATCAAAAACCCATAGGCAACAGTGAAGACGTTCTGACACATGGTCGTGGACATCCTCAAACAGCTATCACAGATCCATGGTGTGAAGTTTGTCTATTTTGGATCGATAAGTATTACACAGACATACATTTTCTTCAATTGCAAATCAAAACCCTCACTACTCAGATCGACTCATCAAAGAATGAAAATCATAGACTAAAGTCCAATGTTCAAAGGCAAGGCAAGCATTTGAAAAGGACTGGGAACATAATAGTAAAGAATGCTGAGAGTGTTATAGCAATAGTTAATTCTGAGATCCTGTGAATCAAATTTAGCATGTAGTTAAGAAGTAAGGATTTGATTGATTGCCTTAGTTGTATTTTATTTATTTTCTCCCAATTATATAGATTTAATTAGATTTATGTTGATAAAATAAAACTAGCTACAGAATCAGTTGATTCTGTAGCCAGTTTATCTTCATTCGAATTTGTGGAAATTATTGGTTATAATAATATCTAAACTCCTTTATTTTCGTTTTTTTTCTCAGGATATCAAGTAATTGGTGGTGATCTCATTATATGGACTATTGATGAGCTCATTTGGCACATCTTTTGTAAACAGGAAGAAGTTTGTTTTAGTTTTGAGAGATGCAGTGTGATATGGAGTGGTTATATTACCCTCTATTTTGTGATTAGTAAATCATTTTTGAGATTTAATCTTATCCCACAAGATAGGATGTTTAGCTTTTCTAAACTCTTTAAATACTTGTATTTTTTGTAATCAAGACATCTTAGCCCGGGGCTGAAGGTGGACGGTTAATTTGCAGACTTTAATGGAACAACAATACACATTACGGATTTAGCTTCTTGTGGATGGTATCTTTGTTTAAGTTCTACTTATCTTAATATGATAATAGGTTTTTGATAGCTTTAGTCTTCATGATCTATTGTGTTGTTGGGATAATTCCTTTGTAAATGATGTCCATATGTGATGCTTTAGATATTATACAGAGTGATCATTTATTCAACTCAAATGATAAGATTTGTCTTTAATTTTATGTTGAATGTTTAAATGCAAATTTTTTACAATAAGATTTATCTCATTGTAATTGCTTGTAAATCATAAGATCACAGGGACTATTTGTATCATACATTATGTTATTAAAACTCAATTTCCAGCACATTGTTCTGCATTTATTCGGAACAATTTTAAGGTTCATTGCAGGTTTTCCTCTTGGACAAGGCGGTTGGATGTTCTCTAACCGTGCAGATGTCTGGATACATAGCATTAACTCACTAACAGGTTAGATCATTTATGTTTTTTCTGTCGTTACTCATCACTGAAACATGGATATATGGTTTGGCTTTTGACTATCCATGTGTTTTTGTTTCATAGCATTTGTTCTTATTAGTTTTGATTTATAAAGAAAAAACCAAAAATATCTTAT
>JZKD02S2004577.1:218461-229073 GCA_000966675.3 Picea glauca
TTTCGTCTATGTCAGGCTGAATGAGGATCTCCTTCACAGAAGTTGAAGGGACATATGCTATGACTTTTGAATGTAGCACATAAACTTTGAAAGATTTGAGAGCTTTAACCAAAGCATAGGCATGTTTTTCCATGATGTCATACTTTATTTCAGCATCTCTCAGTGCCCTACTGAAAAAGGAAATGGGTTGCTCTAACCCCTCGGCATTTTTCTGCAATAAAACAGCTATTATTGTGTTAAATGAAGCAAAAGAGAAAATCAGAAACTCCTTGGAGTAGTTAGGACTGATGAGCACAGGTGCTTGAGTCAAGGCCTTCTTTATCTGTCCAAAAGAGTTACGAGATTCAACGGTCCATTTGATTTCATTTCCTTTCCTCAACATGGTTGTGATAAACTTTACCAACTCAGCAAAATTTGAAACAACCCTTCTCATAAAATTAATTTTCCCCAAAAAAGACTGAACTTCTTTCTTGGATCTAGGGAGTGACAAAGCTTGGATAGATTCTACCATGCTTGCATCAATCTTTACCCCCTCAGCTGACACAATGTGCCCCAATAGTTTCCTCTCTTTCATGGCAGATAATGACTTCTTGGGATTTAAAGAGAGACCAAATTTTATGCATTTCAAGAAGACTCTTCTCAGATGATCATAATGTTCTTTATCAGATTGTGAGAACATTGTTATGTCATCCAAATAAATGACCACAAACTTGTCATTTTCTTCAATAAAAGTTATGTCCATGGCTCGCTGAAAGGTTGCTCATGTGTTCATCAATCCAAAGGGCATCTTAGCGTACATGAATGTACCCCAAGGAGTGGTGAAAGTTGTCTTCTCTCTGTCTTCAGGTAAGACAGAGACTTGATTGTAGCCAGAAAATTCATCAATCATAGACATCATGGATGCCCCTGTCACCCTTTATAATATGTGTTCCATCTTGGGCAAGGGGTAATTATCTTTTTTAGAGATTCTGTTCAGATTTCGGAAATCCACACAAAGTTTGATTTCTCCATTCTTCTTTCTTACTAGGACCAAGTTGGTCACCCATTCAGAATACCTCAAAGGAATGATAATCTGGTCATCTAAAAGTTTTTAACCTCCTTCTCCATAATGGGCAGCAGCATAGGATTTATTTGTCTCAACTTCTGCCTAAATGGCTTGGACTCTTCCTTCAATGGGATCTCGTGCTCAATGATACTTGTGTCATATGTCCTGAGATCTTCATATGTCTAGGCAAACACATCAGCAAACTTCTTTAACAGCTCAGCATATTCGGCCCTTTTCTCTCTTGACAAGTTGCTTGACAACTTGACAAATTTGGGATCCTTCTCTATACCAATATTGTACTCAGCTACTTCAGCATCATCTGTTGAACCTCTAAACTTTACTACCACATCATTCCCATCAAACAATCTTTCCAAAGGAACTAGTCCCTTCAGAATGTGGTTGCTAAGCAACTGAACAATATGGTGATTAGCAATTTTATTTAAAAATACATCAGCATGAGGGCTACTTTCAGAATCATGATCCTAATCAATATGTAATGTAGAGAACTCATCAATAGACTCAATAAAAATTTTGATTTCATTATCATCCACAAACACCTTCCAATGCTTGATATTGTCAGGTACATAGGGTCTATATTTCACCCCTACATCATACTTGAGTTTAGGTGGCAATGGGACTCTGAAATGGCTTGCTAAAACAGCCAAAGAATCAACCATGGGATTCTCCTCTCTTGGAATAAATGAAATGTTGAAAGCTATGAAGAAATTGTCAACTAGGTCCCATACTTCATTTATGTAAGTCTTAAGCCTAGGGTGATTGGCTTGATAAATATTTTTTATCTAATGAACAATTAGTTCTGCATCCCCAAATACTAATAACCCTTCAATCCCCGTGTCTTTTGCAGCCCTTAAACCGATAAAAAGAGCTTCATACTCTGCCACATTATTTGTAGCTTCAAATTCTAGCTTGTAGGACAAAGGTATAGTCTCTTGACAAGGTGAAACAAAGACCACTCTAGCACCAACACCTTCCTTAGAAGAGGCTCCATCAAAGAACATCTTCCAAACAGAGGTAGTTGGAGGAGGGATTTCACAAAGAGTAATGGATTGTTTTTTTATTTCAAGAGGAGGTTCAGGAGTATTAGTGAGATGCAATAGGCTAGATCCCAAATCAGTGTCAATAGAAAAAATAGGATGGTTGGTGGGGTTTGTTTCATCACTAATGATGTAGGCCAACTGAGCTTCCCTGTAAATTCTTCTATGCTCACTCCCAAACAAATGAATGGTGGAATATGTGAGGTCCATCTGCAAATTTCCCCCAAGTATTTTATCCAATATCTTGACAATAACATACCAAACTTGGGGGGAACATCAGCCACTACAATTTCCATGACCATACTTTTCATGGGCAACTGAAACAAGGTCACAACCAAATCTTTGATGACCCCAAGACACTTCACTTTCCTAGATTCAAAAGAATATAATTCATGGTAGGATTTTGTGATTTCTAATCCAAGTTCATCCATGACTACTTTGGGCATGAGATTGTGGATGCCCTTGAGTCCATCAAACAATTATGCATCACCTTATCATGTATGTTTAGTGATGTATAGAAGGGAGGGGATGAATCATCTCTATCTTCTATCAAAGGACCTAAGATGATTGTTGGATTTTCATCTTGAAGATTAACTGAGTCAGTGGTATTTGAGTAGGATTTAGACAGCAACATTTTGGAAAGACATTTTTTAACTTCTTCAATTTTTATCAGTTCCGAAAATGTCAAAGGGATTTTGATTTTTGGGATCTCATTTTCATAACTAAAGGAGGGTGGAGATTTCAGGATCTCCTTGATTTCTGGGATAGGATCCTCAACCAAAACTGGGGGGCTTTGAGCCAATTTCTCTTTGCTGCCAACTGTCATAGCCTTAGCAGATTTTTTTGTTTTTGTGGGTTGATCAAAAGCATTAGTCTTTTCCCCTTTCTTTTTAGATCTCAGATCATATCTACTAGGATTCTCTTTTTCCTTCTCTCCCTTACTTAATTCATTTATTTGGTTATCCATTAAGGAATTACCATATGTAGATTGGGTTAAGTGAGGGGATGGAGGGGTGTCACCCAAGCAATGGATCTTAGTATCATCTTCTTCATCTTCTCCTTCCTCGTCAGCCAAAAGTTTGTTTTGTAAGGGAGTTTGGATCTTTTGGTCATCCCTTTCTTTGTTTCTTGGATCTCTTGTAAGAGTCTGAGGAGCATTATTAGGTCTCCTGAAACCACCTCTATTATCATCATTTTGTGTATTTCTACAAGTCTATTTTCCCTTAAACTTTAACTTTTCCATCCCAGCAGAAAGAGATTTTACTAATTTGGTAAGTTCAACAACTTGGGGGTGGACAATAGAGGAATCAGAGGTTGAGGCTTCATTTCTACTCTTTCTCCTATCTTTATCAGACTTCCCTCTAAGTTGATCAGATGCCACTATGTTAGATTCTACCTCCACGGGTGCATCTTGCATATGAGCTAAGGAGGAAGATCTTCTTTCTCTCAGTAAAAGGCAAAAATCAGGGTCACAAGCACTGGCATAGGTGATTTTGGTAGAGGTATCTATAGACTTTATCTCAGGAGGGATCTTATTGTACATTTTGTTGAATCTTTGAGAGAAATCAAAGACAGACTCTCCTTGTTTCCTCTTTAGGGATCCAAATTTTGTGATATAATACAAAAATTCCTTTTTGTCCCCCCACTACCTCAGAAAAACATCATCTAAAGCTTCAATATCGACGATAGATCCAAGGGGAAAATCCCTAAACCACTTCCTAGCCTCACCATCAAGGCTATAAACAAAAATTCTCATCTATACATCTTCATTCTCAATGGCATGGTTGTCTGTATAACTATAAAAGGCTTCAATATGTTCTTTTGCAGTTATGTCTCCCTCACCTGTGAACTTGGGCAACTGCTCAAGGTATCCATCCACTGGCAAAGCATTGAGAGGTTGAGGCGAGACAAGATGGGCATACCTAGCAGCTACTATAGCTGCCATTCTAGTTCAGGGGGGATTAGATCCTACCATTTGTATGTAAACTAGAGGAGAACCCGGAGGGGATGGAGTTGGGCTATGTGAAACTGGGACAGTGTTCCTGGGAGGTGAAGACAAGAAGCTTGAGGGAACATAAGTCTCCCCTTCTGCAACTACAACAACTTTAATATGAGGAGGAGTAGGAAATTCTTCTAAGGTCAAAGCTCTCTCCTTCCACTTCACAACTTCAAGGGAGAAAGGGGTGTCAAAGCTCTCTCCTTCCAAACCAAGAATAGAAGGGGAGAAATTAGCAGGAAAGCTCCCAAAACTTCAATTTCTTGAAACTCTCGTAGTTTGTATAATAGGAGAATCAGAAACAGCTACTGGAGTTTGTAAAGAGGAATTATACAAATTATCAGAAAAACTTGGTACAACAATGGAGGTACCTTTTTGAGTGGTCTTTCCCTTTCTGATAATTTCCTCCGAGTTAGCTTCAGACGTTGTTAGAGGTAGCAATGAAGTGGACCTTGTGTGTCTGCCTTTAGGAGCCAGAACTGAAACAGTGGAGTCGAAATAGTGGAGTCGTCGGGTGCAAGTTGCAATCTTCAATGGTAGTGATATCTGATGCACCTTCAGAATCAGAGCTTCCTTTTCATTCTATCCCAAGGAAAAGTATTCAATTTGTTCCTCGGCAATGGCGCCAGAAATGTTAGCACTAGAAGTCACCTTCATATTGCATTGAAGGTAAGCCCAGTACCCATCAGTTTATATGTCATGGGTAATTGAGTTTTGAGTGGTCAAATGGAGAAAACTCAATAATAATAGTGTTCTAACTCGGAAATCTGGACTAGAATGCATAAGCAATTGAGGTCTAGAATCAACTTCAGTCAATAAGTTGGAGTAAGGGTGATTAGGAGGAAGATTTAGTGAGAAAGTTGTAGAGGTCCGCTATGAACATCAGATTTTCCAGCACCCTAAGGAAGAAAAACTTAAACACAAGGTCCTCTTAGATTCAAATTTCAAGGAAGTTGAAAGAAATCATAATAGTACTATAATCAAACATTTATCATAATACAGTTACAACAAACCATGTGAATCAATAAAACATGAACTCTCTCAGTATCAGGCAAATAATATGGAGTAAGAAAGATGACTTAGATTAACCAAGATGTCTCAAAAACAAATACATAACCAGATAACCAGTTGTTCTCAATCAAAATATTACAATATCAGGGAGCCTAGCTCACCCATTTGACCTTAACAAAATATCAAAACTACCTATATATACTACAATGTTGCAACCACCAGGAATGTGATCAGATCACTGCCTTCAAAGCCTTCAGTCAGCACCTGCTCTGTCAGGTTGTGCAGACCTCATTATGTCAAATGTGAGCCAGGCATAGTTATGTGCTTTACAGGAAAAATTTCCCATAAAGAAGATTTGAATCGTAAGTGTGCCTTCATGGATTCTCTCTGCAACGTTTTCCATTTATGGGATGAGGCGAAGTCTCAACTGTTGCCCACAATCTTCAATAACTATCTTCATTAGGATTAGGACTGGGCCTGACACCCATAACTGTTCTCAGACGGTGCCAATGACTTCTGTGAGTCCATCATGATGCCTCGAGGCCATGAATGGTCTTTGTCTGTGACCAATGCAATATTTGCAGGTGGAATTCTAATAGCGCATGCGCATGGGTGATTCGGAGCAAGGTGCTTGGTGAAAACTCGCATGGCCCAACGAGTGAGCGATGGCCATGTGGAAGGAATCGATTGGGGGAGCAGAGGCTAGGACAAGGTTGCAGTGGCAAGGGAAAGTGGAATGTGAGTGGGACAGGTATCGGGAAGGGAGATGTGATAAGTGGAGAGAGGGTGCTTGAGCTGCTTAGGCCTCCAATCTTTTCGTTTTCCCTGTGGAAATCATGGGCAGAATGCCACATGATTTACACCATAATTATGTTGAGGCTAAACCTCAATTTATATCTGATTCTTAAGAAAAAGTATGCAGATCCTTGTGTTAAAAGGGTCATTCCTTGATACCCTCATAGTAATTTGGATGTGACAAGGACTGGCTGGAAGATAGACGATACTTCTCATCTTGTACCCTCGTAGTTCTACCTGTGCCTTGTTTGTACTTACCACGCACTCCTTCATTAGTACCTACCTCACTCATCTTCTAACCCTTCCATTGCAAGTGCTTAAATCCTCACATCTTTACCTTCTACTTGTGGGCAGGTAGCCCTGTAATGTCCTCATATCCTTCTAACTAAAAGGAAATAAGTATTCAAGTCCCTTAGAAATCACAAGAGTTAGGTATTCCTATACATCGATACATGGATTCATAATGTTGTGTAAAGTTTGAAATTATAAGATCTAAGGATCGAGATCCTAAGAAATAGGGTGTTTGTTCCATACTAATCTCTTTGAAAAGTTATAATGACAATTAAGTAGTTTTTCTCATGTCTATACATGTGAGAGAAGGAAATAGTTCATTTGTCATAGTGGTTGCATGTCTAATCCTTCAAACAATGATTGCTAGCAAATCATGTGCACACGTGTTGTAGTTCAATTGAAGGGATTTGCCACTCCCGATTGCACTTGTAGCAATATTCAATTAAATCAGCTTCTTAACAATCTACAATATGATTTGGTCCATTGGCTTAGTTACTTATAGTTTTAATGTTTAAATAAAATGCAGCATGACACATAGTGTATAACATGTTGATTTTATGTATTTAAAACTATTTATCTAGCATGTCTCGTCTATTTCTAGATTATAAGAGTGTCATACCCACCTGCAAGTGAAAACAAACAACCTAGATCCTATATCCTAATATCATGGTTTTTTCAGGGTTTTGGAACAAAACAAAGTAAGTAACTCATCTTTGTTATTCAGGTTTGGACCACAGGAGGGATATTTTGACAACAATCCTCACTCAGGGAGCCCAATAGTCATAGGTCGGTTCCTTTAAAAGAAAAAAAAACTAAACGGCTCATTTGGTTAACTCTAATATTCAATGAGAAAATGAAAGTTATATGTTATAGTGACAAGAGTTATGTTAGTCAATGGATCTCTAGTCAATTTCAAAGTTTCTTTCATGAAAGGATTTTGAATAATAACATCACATGGTAGCAAGTAATGATCATTGGAACCTAAAAGATGCAACTTTTGCCCTCAGTTCATTAACTTCCTTCTTCCGTGGGTGACTACTCTTATTGCGCTTATATTAATATCAGTTAGATGTTAGCTAGGAACATAAAGCAAAAGGCACAAAACAATGAGACTATCTCAGCATCGGGCATGGACTCACTGCTTTGCAGCTTCCCTTGTTTTATAATGGAACACTCTAACAAAATATAAAGAAGGGATCAATAGGGGGTCTTCGCTTATTTGCAAGATTGAGATAATAGTGATTGTCTAAATACTTTAGGTGTATCACATACCCATTAGACCTAGCATTTTAGTAGAAGGAAGTGCATATTATGTTCATGTACATTTACTACAGTAAATACCCCTTGATGTAAAATTTGGTATGGTATGCAAAGAGTTTGAAAAATAAATACCCTTTACACATTGTATTTAAGAAAATTAATTTTTTAGGATATCTTTTTTTAATATGTAAATATCAAATTTAAACAAAAGGGAGTTGCAAAGGTAGCAAGTCCATGCCTTCAATTAATATTCAAAACAAGAGGTAGCAGTGGTAAGAAAGGAAATTTACTTTTTTGACAGATTACCATTTAGATTAGAGCAAACACGCAATACCGGCATAGATGAGACAGATGAGGAAACCGTACTCTTGAGATGAACTCTTATCTAATTTTCAAAGTGCAGATACAAGAATTTTGACCCTCGTGTATTAAAAGTGTTATATATTTGGATGAAGGATGAGGATGAAAATTATGCTTATTGCAGTGCATGGATGTGAATTTGCAGAATCTTGGTCCAACCAGTGAGGAGCTCGACATGTATTCCATATAACACATGGGTTTTTGGGCAGCGGCAATGAATATCTGCTATAGTTCATATATCCTTTGTGTTAAGCACTGGTCACATTAATACTTTGGTTTTATAATGGTGATAATGGATGGATGGTATATGTCATATAACATAGGTTCCGCAACTTTTAAAAAGACTCATAAGAAATTTGGCATCTCATTTATAAGGTGAAAAATACAAGTTCGCTTCAAAAATAATTGAATATTGAGCTATCCATGTTACTTTAAAATGACTATCCTTGTTTTGTTTAGCACCAAGAAAAAGGTTGTGAATGAACCCACATGAGCTCAACCATTGGTAACTTTTTTGGTTGTCCATTGGTCATAACAGTTGTTGCATGGAAAGCATGTAGAATATTATATGCTTCTAATGAAGCTCGTGACCACAAGTCAAAAGGCCTAGAAGACCAATAGGGAAATAGATCTATCTTTTTTCATTCACGGAAGGCTTGCAAGCTTAAGGATCTATGATATGCTCATAGGTGAAAGTGGATTAAAAATGTCCAATTCATATGTGAAATAAATGGCTAGTCTACAATGAAAATGGTTAGATGGAAATAGAGCTATATTTTTTCATTCTTGTGAGGAATCGTGTTTCATTCCTTCAAGTTGTGAAACCTAAAAGATGTAATCCGATAATGACCCCATGAGGCATCTTGTTCCATTCCTTGAAGTTGTGAAACCCGAAAGGCATAATCCCATAAGAACTTGGGCATAGCAAAAGGACAGGAAAGGAATGAATTGCAATAAGGTGTTCTCAAAGGTGGCTTCCGTGAGAACACCTATCTTTGTGCATTATTTTGAAAGGGTCACCATCCACTTCTCATCAAGGGTGCCAAGATGCAAGCAAGACACCGAACTAATCTTCTTTGGGGATCAAACGAGCTCATTCTTGGTGATATTCATGCATCACATTATTGGTGTTATTCACTCATTCATCATCGAGTCTATATAGTCATGTCATTCATCCTAAATTGGTGATATTCAATGGTTGAAAGGGACTACTCTCTTTTGCTCCATAATCTAAAAAATTAATACCTATTGAAATTGTGTCGGTGCTACTTGCTTCTCATTTATGGAATAGAGGATCCAAGCTTGTGTGTCCCTCCTACATAGTCGGTAAATGACACTATAAGTTACCTCAATATCTCTATGTCGCCCCCCTTAGTAGCTATCTCTCTTTCTTAGAAATCAATTATACATGGTGCTAGTTCATTAGCTTTCCATCCTCTTCATGTTGAAAATATAATTTTGTTGAATCCCTCTTGACAACCATCCATCCATATTGAAAAATATCAATCGTTGTAACATCCTCATTTAGCAATGTGTAGTTAAATACGATGCACGGTCATGGGCCCATATATGTAATTTGTAAATGTTGTATATCGTAATAATAAAATAAATGTGGTGTCGGTTGCGGGTGAACACAGACAGGGTAATTGGGGGCTAAGTTTCCACAAGAGAGGGGAATGTATAAGAGAGGGGTCCAAGGGGAATTATTCATGGGTATTAATTCCAACCCACTTTCCTAAAATCATTATTTTGAGTGAACCTTCTAAATTTCCTTTTTGAGTGTATGAGAGCCCAATCATTAATCACATATAAGAGGGTTGGTGGGAAAATTCACATCCCATAGTTATGAGAGCATGGGGGATGAGTAAAAACAACCTTGGGTAATGTGAGTCAACTTTCATGGGTAAAAGGGAAATTCAAATGTCAATTGTGGGTAGTTTTTGCATGCATTTTTTAGAGCAGCAAAGGAGTGGAGAGAATTGGAGCTTGAAGGAATCCATAGTAGGTGATGTGAGTAGCTTGTTGGAGCTCTTTTAGCATGAAGAAGTAGGTTGTTAGGCCTGTAGAGAGGGATATTTTTGTGTGAGAGATATTCCCTAGAATAGTGATTTGTTCTAAGAGTTTTCCTATGGTAGCTAGCATCCCTCGAGTCCCCGGAAATAGATATTCCTAGCCAACCTTGTGTTGGAGCCCTAGAGGGAAGTGGGGAGGCCTTAGGGACTGTGTGCAGTGAAGGGGGATCTTGTTCCTTGGGTTTTGCAGGTTGAGGGGAAGAGAGTTGGAGGATTGGGATAGTTTTAAGAAAACTAGTTGTTATGGGAGTGAATTGGATTGTGAGGGGCACACTCTTTTGTGGATTCATATCCCCAACTCAGGGGTGATTTGTTGTTGAGATTTGAAGAAGCAAATTTACGGTTGGGAGGAACATTTGTCCTCTGTAGTCAGTTGCTCATTTTCTAATTAAAAGATAAGTGCTTTTATCTTTGTTTACCACTGTTATTCATGGGTTTTATTATTGTGCATGTTACTCTGATTTTTAGGTGGATTGATGTTGTTGCGTATGTGTATAAATAGTTGCATTCGTGTTTTATAAATTTTGTTAAATGCATTTAGTTTAAGGGTGTCATAAAAATTTTATGGGTTGTGTAGTGGGGATCACTACATAGTGGTATCAGAGCTATGGTTGCAACACCATGTTGTATGGGTCTACTATAATAGGCAGAACTTAAATATGTGTGTAGATTTGGGTAAAAATATGTTTTTCCCAACATATGAATTTAGGGTCAAGGCCTGAAATTT
>JZKD02S2004577.1:233617-246796 GCA_000966675.3 Picea glauca
ATTAACCTAAAAAAGTGCATTACAACATTAGCATTTACGACCTTACAACACGCCTCTTTATAGGCTTTATAACAGGCAAAACCCTAAATATTGGCACCCAAAAAATGGTTACATAACCATGCATATCATTGGCTCCAAATCCCGCAAATCAAAGGATTATGTTACAGTCAACTCCAAGTCAGTTTTACTAGTCGACCACCAATCTGCCTTCATTCAGTCTCTAGTCGGTCGTCTCACACCCACACTTCGACCTCTTGTCGGTTGACTTGCCATCGATATCTTCGACTTCGACTTTACCCAGTCGACTCCCTTGACCTTCAACTTGTATTCGATCTACCTTGACTTCGACCTACTGTCGATCCACATTGACTTCAACTTGTTGTAGATCCACCTCAACTTCGACTTGTTGTTGATCTACCTCAACTTTGACTGTTAGTCGATCTACCTCAACTTCGACCGTCATTCGGTTCAAAGCAACTTATGAGCATGTTCTACCACCATTAGATCAATGTATGCATCAAATTTAAGTGTTATTGGGTGGTTGTAGAAAACTTTTGCAACAATAAGAAGTTTACCACTCAATTAGAACAATTTAGTGTTAGTAAAGTTAGTAGATAGCTTGAGAGATTAAGAATAAAGAGTTTTTTTATCACTTTCACCACAAGAGAGCTTAAATGATTAGTGCCTTAGAGATATGGAGTCTTTATAACAACAATGACATCACTAAGAGATGAAACTAGAAAAGATAGGGTTTAAACTCTAAGGTGCCATCACATTAGGGTCTTAGGGATTAAACCTTGAGGAGGATGGTTTTGCTGGAGTGTAAGCACTTTTGGGCTCTATCAACCTTTCCTCCCTTCTTAAGTACTTCAACTAGGTCACAATCAAGAGTCTAGAATCAAACTCCTAAAGTGTTAGCACTTTAGGGCTTTAGGAATCTAACCCTAGGTAGGATTTCCTTAACAAAATTATGGATGAAATTAACCTTGTGAGAGGAGGAAGCACTTATGCTCCTCTCTTAGGATTTTACCAAGAAAATTTTTCAATATGAACAAGTAACATTTACCATAAGCATTCAATAACATGAAATGAAATTGCACAAATTTACTTACTTCACCAAGATATGACAAGGATAAACCATAATTGCAGAAATTCCATCTGAAAATTAGTAAAGAAGCATCCACACTTGACCTCCAAGAGATAGTGCATGAGTAAAAAGAGCTAGTAACCCCAATATAGCGAAAATTTCAGACCATTTTTTTCAAAACAATTGTGTAAAACATATCAAGGTGTGCCATAAAAACTTAGACATGCCATATTGGGTGCGTCAATGTAGAACACACCTCGTAAGTGGTGCTTATTATAAAAGCATACCATGATGATAAAGTGGATACAGTTTTATTATTATTATCGATGCACCACTTGTATGAGGGCATTGACGCCTATCAATGTGCTTTTTATGTTGAGACACACCAAAAAATGGTATGTCCATACCATTCAAACCACATCGATAATTTGGGAAATTTTTCAATTTGCATAGGATTAATGGTGCTCTTTATATATATGGAGGCACCAATAACATTGCATATGTATATTTACTAAAGCATCAATAGTTCAAGTAATTTTAAAATATAATGCCTCAATTGTGCATTTATAATATCAAGAAGCACCACCCATGATGTTTATAGATATTATAAAGAGCACGAAAAAATGTTCAAAGTTTATTTATTTTTTTATGTTTTATCAGTGAATCGAAATTCAAATGACACACCGGTAGCAATGTTATTGAAAATTTACTAACACATCGAAAAGCGCAGGAATTTGTTCAATTTAAACAAGTCGTGTCAGTGTGCTTGGTATGTACAAAAACATCGTTATTGATGTCTCTGTACATTTCCTAGAGCATCGAAATCCCAGGGATATTTTATACAAAAACTCAATAGTGTGTTTAAGATATTGTGAAGAATAGCTATCAATGCTTCAATATACTAATCACGTCAATAGGTCTTGTATAACCTCTCAATTTTCTCGTGCTTTTTCAGTGAGTTCCTTGTCAATTTTCACCTTGAACATAATTTGTCCTGTAATTTTAGAAGATGCACCAATAATAATGCATCCTGAAAATTATAGGACACACCACATTTGTCTAATATGAGTTGAATATTGAAGAAAATAGTGTTGATCAGCTGGGACAAACTATGCCAACCCAAAGCATAAGGAGGCCTTGGATTACGGGACCCCTTTATCATGAATAAAGTCCTAAGCGCCAAGATATGGTGGCGATGGCTAAAAAATCCCAAGGATCTCTGGGCAAGACTCTGGAGGAAGAAATATGCACCAAATGTGGTGGAAAAGAACTTAATACGATGGAATGGGGACAACCCATGATCCTTAATCTGGGCAGCGGCTAAGCAGAATAGACAGCTAGTTACTCAGCATGCTTTCTGGGAAATTAGAAATGGGAAAACAACCCTCTTCTGGAAAGATTCCTGGCAGCAATGGCCAACTTTGGACCACGAGGATTGGGCTGAGCATATCAGTACCCAAGCTATACTTGCGGGCCTGACAAAAGTAGTTGATTACTGGCAAGACAATCCCCCAGAAGACACCTGGCGGTGCTGGCACCTTAACAGCGAACACATGAACCTGGAAGCGCACGTGGATTTGAGACCTTGGCAGGATGAAATGTCCAAAAGGAAAATCCCCAAGCTCGTAGGAGAGGATATCCTCCGATGGGGATACTTGCCACGGGGCACCTATAGCATACAAGAGGCCTATCACGTCAAAACTCAATCAGACCCTCCACCTACAAGGAAAGTATGGAGCAAAATTTGGAATCTTAAACATTGGCCTAAAATCACCCTCTTCCTCTGGCTTGTCACCCATTCGAGCATTCTAACATGGGATAACCTCTCAAAAAGAGGTTTTGTTGGGCCTTCTATATGTATGCTTTTTGGAGAGGCAGAAGAAACCATGAATCACCTCCTCAATTCATGCCCTTATACTGCTCAAATATGGGATCAAAGTGCGCTTATCATGCGTACCTCGGATCGCGAAAGAGACAGCATCATTGATACAATTACGGACTGGAGGGACCAAGTTTTCCAATCTCCCCTCCTAAATCGTNTGAAATTGCACAAATTTACTTACTTCACCAAGATATGACAAGGATAAACCCTAATTACAGAAATTCCATCTGAAAATCAGTAAAGAAGCATCCACACTTGACCTCCAAGAGATAGCGCATGAGTAAAAAGAGCTAGTAACCCCAATATAGTGAAAATTTCAAACTTGTCCCTTGCATATATGAGAAAGTTGTGATGATAAAATGAAAAGGAAAGGTCCTATATTCATATGAAGCCTTACAACCCAATTTTTCCACTTTAATTTGTCAACAAGCAATTAGAAGAGGGTCGACCCCCTTAAATTGGCTTTTCATTTTACAAAATTTAAATTTACATGAGATAAAACATTTAAGAGGGTGACGTCATGGGCTAGGAGGGTGATGTCTAGGCCTCCAAAGGCTAGCTTTCAAGTAGAGAAGGGTGGACTCTCATCCCCTAGCCATGCCAAGATGCCTCCAAAAGCAACGTCCTCCATCATCAAGGTGCAACACTCATCATCAAATGGTGGTGGGGTCTAGCATCCATCATGTGGGCAACCTCTTGCAGAGACAAACAAGTATGCCCTCAAAGGGTCCACAAGTCATATGAATCATGCCAAGTAAGCCACATCTAATAAGAGAACCACCCAAATATGTGCATCAAACCCCCCTTTTCAAATTAAACAAATGCTCAAAGACCTTATAAATTTTTCCTAATTTAGGTATGTGAGGGGTGTCATGGTGCCCTATTGGGTAAGTCAATCCCCAAGTCAATGAATGTTTCCCAAGAAGACCCCATCTAAGTCATGTAATGAATATGATATGGATTGGGGCAGGACTTCTAGGCATAGGGTCTTGATATACAAGGGTCTGTATTATCTCATTTATGGGTGCCTTTGTAGAGGGTGTGTTTCCCTTCGTCTGTGATGCAACATTTTTCCAAGCTCTTTATTGCCATTAATTGATTATGGTCCAAAGCATTGAGTACTATGTGCAATGGAAAGTAAAGAGTTTGATGCCACTTGAAGTTAGAAACACATAGAGTTCCATATGCAATGGAAAGTAAAGAGTTTGATGCTACTTGAAGTTAGAAACACACAGAGTGTCATATGCAATGGAAAGTAAGAGACACCGCAAAATGCATTTCCCCAACAAGAGGGACATTTATTAGTTATATGTTAGAAGGTCCTTGATTTTTATGGAGTAACGCTTCATTTCTCTTAGGACCTTAGGGTCAGTATATGGAAGGATAATGTTTGGCTTTTAACTTTTTCCAGCTACAACACCTCTAGGCCTTTAGCCCCTTCTTCCCATGAAATATGGTACAATCCTTTCTTGGGGTCAATGAACCTGAAAACCGAAAAGATGAGGAAACAGAGGGGAATAAGTGTGAATAGTGGTAAGTATGAATAAGAATGGTAAGATGAGCCTTCACAGGACTACCCAATAGCAACCCTTTTCCCGAGGGTGACAAACTTGCTAGGACACAATGATAATCACCAAGGTGAAATTAGGTAAAAGGTATAATTTCCAAGCAAACATTCCATAATCAAGAAAGGAATATTTGCAACATGTTCAAATGCTTCAAATATTAAAGTGACAACATACTTTTTCATGAAGCAATACTTGTTTTCCTCTGAGACCAAGCCAATGTAGTGGATGTTGCTATGTTGTTGGTGATGACTGGTGATCAACATGAATAGGAGGGACCCTGTGAGCTTTGTCGGTAAATCTAACTCTCAACACTCCATGTCTGCTACTTGTGGGCCTCGAGACACGATATCCTTATTTACCACTAGTCTAGGGGGGTAACATGATGCAAATGTAGTTGTACACACTAAATTTAGTTTGAGGTATTGAATTAAGAAAGGGAAAAAAATGAAAGAGAGAAGAAAAGAAGGAAGAAAGGGATAGAGGTGAAATACCTTTTTCATTTTGTGAATTAGTAAAGGCTTGGGGATGCATTATGTTGAATGTGATTGAGACATTTTATGACCTTGTTTTGGGTTTTAAGAGGTGTTCATTTTAGCATATTGTGTCCTTTTAATCACAATAACATTTGTGTAGGACCTGTTGACCACCTATCCAACTAGGGGGTCAACTCGATGTGCCATAAAGAGATGCGTCATCAGATGCTAATATGTTGAAGACGGTTTGGTTCTACTGGGCAATTTATGTCTCCAACACACATTTTTGTAAACGGAATTTCCGCACCCCTGCGTGGGTTAATTATTTAATTAATTAAAGTTTTTTGAGAAAATATTGTAAAAAATAGGTCCTTGGGATTTTGCTAGGGGTATTTGTGCTCAAAAGAAATGGAAAGACACCCCCTACACCCTTGGACCAAGTTTTAGCTCAGTCGGGCAACTTTTGCTAGGTATTTGTCCACCAGGAGTCTCAGTTAGTCAAAACAACAATTTTAATTGCTAAGTCATGACATAGTTAAATTGTATTTTTTGTAATTTTGAGCTAATGGGGTAATGTTAAGATGAATAAAGGCAAGAGAGATGATTCCTAACCTACCCAACCCACCTCCTAACCTTTACACACCCCCTTACCCACTCATTTTCTCACACCCTCACGCCCCTAAGGGGATTTACGCCCCCCCTCATGAGGAAACCTTTGAAAAGTCATTCGATTGAGTTGTGGACCCCTCCCATTAGTAGTGCGCCCTTCTTATCCTACCACCTCACCCATTTGTTTGGTCCCACACTCCAACTCACCCATCCACCTCACCTATCATTGCCAAAACCCTAGATGGTGTGCCCCTCTCCTTGGGATTCCCTCTTGTGGCTTGGATGTAACACTTGGCATTGATCTAGGAGGGGTTGTTTTGCCTCTTTGGGAATAAATACAGCCTCTCCCTCACTCATTTCTTCACCATATCTTGAGCTAGTGTTATGCTACTGGATTTTTGCCCCATCTCTCTCTCTTATTCATCTTGCATCCACCCACCTTGCTCTTGAGAGTGTTGGAGCAACTTGTTGCTACAAGACTCTCCTTTTGGATTAATAGAGAAACTTTGGAGGATTTCAAGCAACAAATAGTAGTCTTGTTTCTTCTTGCACATGAGGTGATGTTGTGGCTTTTGCATCTTGTGTTGTATTGAGTAGATTTCTTGAGTAAAGTATTTTACTTGGGTAGGTTAAGCAAATAGTATTATTGTTTATCTAAATATGTTGGGTGGCTAGTGATGTAAAGTAGTTTACTTTGTTGACTCATTCAACCATATTATCTACTCTTGTACCTCATGTTTTGCTTCAAGTTTGCAGTTTTACCTCTAGGGTGTTGTTGGGATAGCCTCAAGGAGGAGTCTACCCTCAAAGCCTACTTAAACTCCATCTCTTTGCTAATCTAATTTTCTGTTCATTTCATTCCATTATTTCAGTTTGCTAACCATCATAGATAGGCCACAAATAATTAATTTTCACTTGAATATTTCATGTGAAAAAATTCTGCCTAAAAACATAAATTTTTCTTGACCTTTTTTGTTGTGTGCAGCATTTCCAGCAAGCAATAGCCTGCTAGTTTTTGCAGGTTCTTACCAGGTACAAGGAGTTATGTTGCCCACATTCGGTCACACAACACATCAAAGGCATTACCTTTGACTAGATAACAAATCTCATCTTTCTCCTACATCTTTCTAGCATTGTAGCAAGCCCCCGGGAAGTTCCCTTGAGGCTTGCATTCTTTGTATCTAGTTTCATTTGTTGTAAGATATTTTTTCCTACACCTTGGGTGAGAGATTGGCTCGGCCAACCCCCCAAAAGCGTGAGGCTAGGGCATAGTTTTATTTTCAGCAATTTGTTATTCTTTTGCCCCACTTGTCACTAGGGCAAGGTTATGTGGCTAGTCTTATGTTATTAATAGTTTGCTCTTTTATTTTTCAACCCTCTTTAGCACAACAAAGGTAGGCTTGCCTCCACCTTGTGCCATTGTGAGTGGTTTGTGTTTTTCTTTTCATTTTCAAGTTATATCTCATGGTTGCCTACACCTTGGATGAGTAGTTGTCTAAGCCAACCCCCAATATAGTATGGCTAGATTAGTTATGTGTTGTGTATTTGCTTACGCTCATATGGTTAAAATTTTCTAGATGTAGATCTCACATCCACATACTAGATCTTAGCTTAAGCCTTTCAGGCATAATTTATGTGCATGTTTTAAGTTTCTTTAAGTTTTATTTCATAGCACATCTCTTAAATGCAAGACACGCATATGGTTGAATAATGATGTTTTAAAGTAATCTCTTTAATTTGCAACGTCTTATATTTTCAAGTTTTTACTTTCATTTCAAGTGCAAGTATTTTGGGGAATGTGTGTGGTGTAGGAGCAATCTCATTTCAGCAAGTACCTTTCATTTCTTAACATATTTGCTTAAAGCAATGACACACATGGTTAAGTGATGATGGGTTAAAGTAATCTTCTCTTTTATTGGCAAGTTGTTCTTGTCCTTTCATAGCATTCTTTTCCTTCAAGTTTCTTACATGTTTTAATGCTATAATCACATGGTGTAAGGACAACATTTCAATTCAGTTTTTCTTTCAAGTTTCTTACATGTTTCAATGCTATAATCTCGTGGTTTAAGAACACTTTCATAGCTGATTAAATTTTCGGTTTTGGGCATATTTCACAGTTTTTGGACAAGTAAAAGTCACTTAAACACTCATAAACAACCTAAAATAATTAGTCCATAGGGGTAATAACATTTTAGACTTAATAGGACACCTAAATTCTCCATCTTCATCATCTAAAACGGGGTTTGAGGAAGGCAACGAAAGGTGCTAGGCCGGGGATGGTCTCATGGCGCGCGACGTCCTTTCCGGGAGTACTCGGATCGTTAGGGTTGGCCTGTGAAGCTAGGGTACGCCTCGTTGCCTCACTTCTTGAGAATCCAGCAGCCATTTGGTAATTGGGGGAGGAGGGTTTTGGTTTGACACTTAGTTAGGGTAATAAAATCTTTAAGAATCTTTAAGCAACTTTTAATCCACTTAGTGTTTTAGGCATCAATCTCTTTGGTACATCTTATGGTTGTTTAGAACATTAATTGCAAGCACACATCTTGTTTTTAATTTCACATGCAAGTTTTATTTCTTTGTGGATTAATTATCTAAGTGTCAATCTTTCAAGTATTGTGGAGCACTTGTTCTTTCAAGCTTTTCATTTTATTTGCTAAGTGTTCTTTATGGTGTGATCCCTCAAGAGATAGTGCATCCCATTTGGAGGCATCATCTTGTTGGATCTTGAGTGTTGTGGTTGCCAATGAAAAGCAGTCCAATAGAGTAGGTGCTATTGGGGCATGATTGGCTTGTTGTGGATGATCTTTATGTTTTGAATCTCTTTGAATTCCTCACATTAAAGCACTTGGTTAATTTGTTTCCTTTGTATCCTGTGTATCTTATATCTCTTGTTCATAATTGTTGTAACATCTTTCATTCATTTCTGTAAGTACTTGTATCTAATTTTGTCGTGGGATAATTGTACTTTTGTACTCTTTATAATCGTTTTGTAATCAACCCTCCTCAAACATTAGTTGACCCCTTTTCCCAACCTTAGGCACTAGTCTTAGTTGACTTAGGAAAGGGCTTGCTTGACATAAGTAAATATTTCATCTTGCAATGTTTCTTTTGTATCATAGGTTAGTCTTCCCCCCCAACATTGTAACTAACTAAAACCAACTCCTAGAACATAACGTTAATCATATCTAGTAACTAAGGTCTACCCCCCTTGGCTTCCCTAGGAGTAAGCCTAGACGGAAGAGGTTCAAGCCAAAGTGACAGCATGGGCTTTGAACCTAGGCATTGTGCCTCCAAGAACACACTAAGTGAGTTGGACTTTGCTCACGTTTGCAAGTGTTTATTAGGATGGCAACAGGACCAAACACCTTTTATGATTGCAAAAAAGCCTCAAAACCAAAAATTGAGCAAGAGGCAACAAATGAACACCACGATACTCAATAACATATTCAATCTTTGAACCATTAGGGAAAAAACAATCTTGCTCAAAGTGTAGGTAGGAGACTAGTTCAATCAAGGGGTTCCCCTTTCTAAAGAATTCGTGAGAAATGATGCTTAGTACCTACTTACATAAAATAAAGTGTGAATTTGAAACTAAACTAATACATAAATCAAAATTCCGAAGGGAAAAGTATTATATGGATGAAAGGTAAATCTAGTTATTTACAAAGAAAGTGGTATTATAGAGTGCCTACTCTACATTGTTGTGCAAATGAAGAATTGTATATAAGTTCATTTAGCATAAAAAAAAATAAGATGTGAAATCAAAAGTTCATTTTACAACACAAATGGGAAAGTGAAGTTGCAAGTTATAATATAAAGGTTTAGCTATTCCAAAGTGAGGCATTCGGTTTCTAAGTGAATGGTAAAGATGTGAAATCAAGGGTTCATTTTACAACACAAATGGGAAAGTGAAGTTGCAAGTTATAATATAAAGGTTTAGCTATTCCAAAGTGAGGCATTCAATTTCTAAGTGAATGGTAGTTTGCATTTGCATGGGAAGTTTCAAAATAGTTATGAGATTACAAATCAAGTGGGACAAATGTCATTGCATTGATAGTCGAAGCCTATGGTAGCATGCCAAATAGGTTATGAAGAGGAAATGTTTTTTATTGGACTATGGTTAGCATTTAGGTGTCTTACGAAGGTCTTATCCCATTTTAAATAAACTTATCACTAATTTGGTAAAGATATGGTGCTTAGCTGCATAATTACATGCTTATGTTCTTTTAAAAATGCATGAAAAAGATAAAGCTTCTCTAAAATATTGAAGTAGGGGAGTTAATAATAACTTGACTTCACCATTGCTTTGGTCCAAACTTTAAAAGTGTTAAGAAAATATAAGTTATGAAGAAAACAAGCTATACTCTCTATTAAAATCCACTTAAAATAGAGAAACAAAAACTAATTTAAAACCCTACAATGAAGTAAGAATCAAATAAGTGTTAGTCCTATAAAGTTATTTCTTAGAAGGTCAAAATAAATTTCTTAACATTACTTAAAAAGGAAAAATGAAAACATGCATACAAATTATTTAAGTGGAAGAGTTATTATACCTACCGATAGGCATGGTATATAGTGTTGAGTTAGGTTTGACTTTCTATTAGTTCATGGTTGACCATAAAATATACACCCCTTTATCTAAAGATTTAAAAAATAATGATTAATTTTAAATTTTAAATCTCATTTATCTTATATCTTATTGGCCAAAAACTTTGAAGTCTTATTGTTGCCTTCACTTCCCCCAATGTAAATGTAATAAATATTTTTGCCATCTAGTCATTTCATGCCCACTCCTTCTCTCCCTATCTCCTTAAACAATACTTTCATTATTATATTCGGCAGGTATATGCTACCTAGTAGCTTTGTTTAAAAACCCAAATGAATATGGATTTTACATAGCTAACCTCCTATAAAACAAGACCTCAAACAACTTCTAAACCAAAAATATAAATTACATGGAAACATTATTTACAAAAATGAATAGTAAAAACAAGAATAAAAAACAACTATATATTCTAACCAATCACAAGTTCTTAATGAAAACATGAATTAAAAAAGAAAAATCTAGTACCTAATTTAAAATTAATAAACCATGCCCCGGATGGGGTGACACGCGACAGTTCCTTGACACCGGGCTTAGCACTAAGCCATAGCATAAATGTTGATGGCCGCCACCCACCCGCCCTGCATTTACGATGGTAGACGGCCATAACAGCAGTTATACGGTGGCGGGACACCTCCCTCGCGCTAACACTCTCGCTCACAACGCACTCAGCATGACAGGGTTTATGGATGGTCAGGTGACTTCGGCCTTTGGCAATTTGTTTTTTCATGTGCCTGGACATAGTGGGTCTGCTCTTGCTTCATCTCTCCTCATCGTCTGGGAGCTCTGGTGCAGCCCTGTATCCTTCTCGTCCCGGCTTACTCCCATCTCGTTGCATCCTCACTATATCGTCATCTATTCCCTGACAATTATGACCAGAAAGCGGGGCAGGCCTCGCCATGGCTCGGCCTGGTACACCCACAAGGCGCAGCGGCAAAGGAAGGAGAAGTTGGAGCGTGCTTTATCGATGGCGACCTCCATTCTCCGAAAGAAGGCTCGAGCTGAACAATTGGCTCTGCATGCAATCATTGCGAAGACGAGAGTCGGATGTAGCAGTGAAAACACGACAATTAAGCCTGGAGACAGGCAGGAGGATGGTGTTGTGGATGTGTTTCCCACCTGTTACGTGGAAGAAATTCCGTTCATGGAGGAACTGGCGACCACCCTGGAACCCCAATCCATGGAGGCGAAATACCAGGATGGAAGCGGCCCAAAAATTGCTCTGGCAGATGACATCCCTGGGTGCATTGTTGAGGAAATTCCCTGGTCGGGTGACTACAGCCCCACCAGCCATGATATGCAGGCAACGTTCGAGGAAGAAACGTGGGATAAAACCAGAGAAGAAGAGAACGCGGAAAAGAATAGCTCAACGAGGAAGGAAGAAGCGGATGGTGCAGAGCTGGTGGAGCTCGAAGCTGGAATTGGAGCAACCGTGGAATTGAGGGATGTATCCCTCAACGACGTGGGTAATGGCTTGCATGGTTCTTTCTTCCGTGCAGAGCATCTGGCTCTGGTGTTCGAACTCCGAGGCCACATGGCAGACCTGGAGCACAGATCCCTTCTCATGGGCCAATGCCTCGATCTGCTCCTTGACGCGTACTCCAATGCTCCAGCTAAGCGGAAGTGCCCTCTTTGCGCGCAGGCATTTGCCATCCCGGCTGGGTCCACGTGGCAGACAAGCAAGGGCGACAGGTCACCGGGTATCTAGGTCTTCTATGCTTTTCTCTGTTTCTTAGTTTTATCATGCTACTATTACATGTTCACTTGGACTATAGCGATCTATCCTGGTTTCCTTCAGGCAGGACAAATGTTATTTTGTCTCTTTGTTTTATCATGCTATTGTTATATGTTCTCCAAACTATGTTGGTTTCCGGTAAACGATAGCATTTTTGGTGACTCGGACCTATATCTCTGTACATTTTGTCAAAGTTTCTTCGATAACTTAATATAGCAGGTTCCACCTTTTTTACTCAAAAAAAAAAAAAATTAATAAACCATCATATCCTTTTTCAATCGATACAAGTAAAAATATATGAATATATTGATGATAAAGCAAAAAAGAATATTCACAAACTACCAAAGATGGCCAATACTTTGAAATTGAAATCCATCCACTAATGTTCATCATAGCATTTCTGAAGAGTTTCTCTGAACCATAAGCTACAAGCTCCTTGGAATATAGAATGAGTCTCTTATCTACTAACCTTTGAAATGAGTTGGGATATCTCCTTGATTTAAAACTTGACTTGGGTTTGGTAGTATGACTATACTCTCATATATTATTATCCTTGGAATATAGAATGAGTCTCTTGTTTACTAACCTTTGAAATGAGTTGGGATATCTCCTATGATTTAAAACTTGACTTGGGTTTGGTAGTATGACTATACTCTCATATATTATTATTATGGATTCGTTTTCTTTATATATAAAAATAAAATTTAAATAGTTTTGATTTTTTTAAATAAATTATATTTTCATTATGTTGAGAGATGTTTTTTATAACCTACATAAATGAGATGTTCAAAAGTAGAGGGGGTAGGGTATGTACAACTTTATAGACTTTAGCACTCAAATCGATGTGTGAAGGGGGTACTTTGTCCCATAAACAAGAGGGTCTCATACACCAATTTGGTGTTTGGCTTAAGATCACTCGGCTAAAAAAATAATTAATATAAAACAAAAATAAATATAACATAGACTTACTCATTTTTTTTTCTTTTCTTTTCGAAGAAAAAATCATAAATTTCATTCCATTGGAGAAAATTTACATTCTGTAGAATGCATGTCATGCATTTTGATTATGGAAAAATGACGAGGCCTCCTTGCCTCAATAGACAACAAGTGGAGTTCATGACTCAAATGCCATATCAGAAATCAAAAAGAAAAGCCAAACCTTGTAGTCCTGCTAGGTCGATATACAAATCTCTCTCTCTCTCTCTCTCTCTCTCTCTCTCTC
>JZKD02S2004577.1:260405-273123 GCA_000966675.3 Picea glauca
AACAATCCTTAAAATTGTTTTGATTCTAGAGATGTACTCATTATTCTCCTTTAGGAGATATTCTTGTTTTGGTTCCTCTTGTTTTCTTGTTCCAGACAAGTCAAGAACAAAGGAATATGCTTATCCTTTAGAGGGAGTCAAAACTATTTGAGAAAGAGGAAGAATAAAACCATCCATGAAACAATCAATGTAATAATGCATGATCAAAATCTTTCTATGATTTCATGGGCAGAAGCATGCATGACGCAATATATGTTCAGAACAAGAGTCTTCACCAGAATAGAAGACTTCACCGGAGTGAAGCCTGAGATTGAACACTTTAGGTTATTTGGGTGCCCAATGTATCTTCATGTACCCAAAGAGAAGAAATCCAAGCTAGATCCTTTAGAAAGAAAGGATACAGTGAATCTTCAAAGACATTCCAGATCGACATCCCTGGTCAGAGACAGATTGAGACAAGCAGAAACATTGTCCTTGAAGAAGAGATAGTCTTTCTAAGATCTAGAGAGTCTCAGATAAAGTTTGACAATAAGACTATACCTTCTCCCCCTTCAACAATTCAGAGGGAGAAAGATATTATTCCAAGTTCATCCAGTTGCTCCAGTTGATATGGTCAGAGATTTTACAGTAGGGCATAAAAGGCCTACCTAAACTCACTCTGCTAGAGGCAGAGAAACATACAAGCTTCTCAAGGCACATTCCGAGAAAGCAAAAAGAATTTTTGCTATCCTTTAGTCATAAGCCACTTCATTGATGATGAGACTCCTTATCTTAGAGAAGCAACAAGAGAACCCGTATGACCAGATGACATAACAGAGGAATACTAGTACGTCTTAAAGAATGATGCATAAGATATTATTCAGGGACCAGAAAGGGAAGTATGTGGTAACTTCCAAGTGGATCTATAAGATCTAGCATGCAGCTGATAAGAGTATCAAGAAAAAAAACAAAAGAAGATCCATAGACAAAGGTTTCTCATAAACATAGGGAATTGTCTATGATGAGGCACTTAATCTAGTAAGCCCAATACACTTCCATCTACATTACCATCCATGAATTGGAAACTACATCAGATGGATGGATCCTTGATAAGGTTGAGCTTGAACAAAGTGACTTTTGATTTTCATAAAAGATCTGAGTATGATACACTACTTCTTGGGCCAAGAAGTATGACAGAGGACTGATGATTTTTTTTTTTTAAATATTCAGTAAAAATATTAAAGAAGTATAACAGAATGCAAATCCACCGTGATGAATTTAAAGAAGAAGATTGATGATGATTCAGACGAGACTAATCCATAGTTGATTGGATCATCGATGTATCCGGTTAACACCAGACCAGATTCATGCCATGCAGTGAATGTGATGAGTCAACCGAGACAAGACTCACTAGAAAAACAACAAAACATGTATTAAGACACAGTTGGATATGATCTGAGTTATGCCTCCAAGTGTGAACTTGAATTTGCAGAATATACTGATTCATATTGAGCAGAAATCACAGTGGACCGAAAGAGCACATCCGGTTGATGTTCTACCTTGAAGTCTTCCAGGGTTTCCTGACACAATAGGAAACAAAACTATGTGGCCTTGAGTGCACCAGAGACAGAGTATATGCGAAGCAATGTGGCTTCACAAACTTCTGACAGATTTACTTGATCATGAGATGGATCCTATGATGACAACTAAGAGTCGTGTGATTCCAGTGTTTCCTGATGGTTCAAAACACAATGAGATGAAATACCTTCATATCAGAGATATGATACAAAAGAAAGATGGTATGCTTGCAGTACCTTCCTACACCTAAGTAGACTACAAACATTTACTTGGTGAAGAACTCCTTCCTAGATTAAGAGGGAGTATGGATGACCTTAGCCAAAAACAAAACTCAGAGTACATTGGTATGAGACTTGGCTTGATGGAGAATACCTCCCTAGCTGAGAGGGAGTGTTAATGTTTTGCAGCTATAGGAGACATCCTCCAGCCTACAACCTGTGAGATGTGGAATATAGCAACAATGTGAAGTCTTACTCTCAGCTTACAAACCTGAGAGAAAATGCCTAATAAAGGGTTTGTGGTTCCAGCCTGAGACAAAGGCTAGGAATGTATATGGCCTCCTCCATGACGTGAGAGAGAAGAACTCCAGATGATTATCCGATGTAAGAGAGATCTATTGAGTTAGATAAATCCTGAAAAGTGCTAGGCACATCATCATGAGAATAAGAACAAACATGATGTGATGGCCTCCTATGAACAACAACAAAGTTGATGTGAAGACTCCAGATGATCCTTCTCTCGGTAGCAACAGGAAAGCAGACGTGACTATGGATGAGCATAAGTGCACGTGTGAGGACCTAGCTCATATGTGTAATGCAGTGACTCAGGTCTATGACATCCCTATGGATGTGGCCCTTAGTGGATGAGCACTAGAGGGTGTATCAGATCCGTTGTTATATATTGTTCAAGAGTCATACCTACCTGTAACCCTAGTTATTGTGTAAAGGGTACAGGTCGGCCCTATCTTATTGTGTCTAAAGATAAACGACAAAAGATAATTAATATTAATATTAATTATAATAATAAATAAATAAATAAATATGTCTAAGTGAGGTTGGCCCTATTGTGCCAATAGACACTTTAGTTAACATGACAAAGTCTAATATAAGTAAGATGAAATCTTTCATTTGTAGACACGCACTCACTTGCAAGTTTTGGAAATTTCAGAAAGAACATTTCTTGGTCAAAGTTGCGCACCTCTCTTGGGCGCTAGGGTTTCTAGGTTTTGTGCACCCTCTTGTGTGCTAGGATCTTCTTGGTGGTGAAAAGGTCTTTCTCTTGAAAAGTATATCAAAGGATTTGGCTGGGTTTTTCTCCCTTGTTTGAGAAGGGTTTCCCAGGATATATCTTGTGTTCTTGTGCATGGTGCTTCTTCATGTGATCTTGGTTGCCGCAACATTTTATGGTTATGGTTTATTGTTAAAATGAAATGAACTTCATGCTTAACCTAAATGCCATGAAAAACTAATAGAAAGCCCTAGGATATTTTATACAAAACTCATCAGTGTGTTAAGATATTGCGAAGCACCACTATCCATGCTTTGATTTACTAATTGCACCAATAGGTCTTGTATAACCCCTCCATTTTCTTATGCCTTTTCACTGCATTCCTTGTCAATTTTCGCCTTGAATAAGGTGTGTATTGTAATTATAGAGGAAGCACCACTAACAATGCATCCTATAAATTATAGAACACACCACATTTGTAATAGTTTGAAAGCACCACTTAAAATTTAAAAAGAAATGAAAAAGAAAGGCAAATTTAAGCTAAATTCTAAATTTTAATCCATTGAGAATGTGAATGAGTAGGTAACAAAAAATTTACCTAGTCTCTTGTCTAAGAAAGAGGCATGGTTACCATGTAGATAAAAAATGAAAATATGCAACCATATTGTAAAATTTGAAGCAAACCAAATCCACTGGCGAAGTGAAGGAATCAAGGAATCCAATAAAACAGTAACACCAACAATAGGGCAGACGTACATGGATGGTGAGCATTGGTGCTTGTATGGTTGGAAGCATTGAAGGAAATGTAAAAATGAAATTACAATTTGGTAATTCTTTTTTTTTTTAATTTAACCCTATTCATGTGCACCCAAAAGTCACATGCATCGATGTGCTAATATGTTCATGACAAGAAAACACACCATTGATTTTTTTAATTGTTTTGAAATAAAAACCTATATTTTACAACTAAATGCCTTAACCTAATCCGGTGTGATGTATAGAAGTAACGCATCGATGCCCCATAAATTGGTGCATTCCATAAGCGCATCGGTGCATGTCATGACAATAAAATGAATTGATGAGTTTTTTAATTGTTTTGAAATAAAAACACATGTTTTATAACTAAGTGTCTTAACCTAATTTGTTGTGTTGTATAGAAGTAACGCACCGATGCTTCGTAAATTGGTGCGCATCAGTAAGTTTTTTGTAATTTTTAAAATAAAAACCAATATTGTATGGCCAGTACCTAATTCATTCAGTAAGTTGTGCATTTTAATGTATTGGTGCATTAATATTATTAAAACACACCAAATAGAGATGGTTTAAAACTAAAATAGATTTTTTTTTTTTTTATGAAAAATGTATAACGACAACATTCAATGCATCTTATTATTTTATGTATCAATGTATCATATATTCGAGTGCAGTAGTGTGTTTGTCCAATTAAAGCACGTTGATGAAAAAACCACCACTAAAACCTCTAACTACTTGCCTCCGCTAACAACTTTTGCAAAAAATGGACAAGGGAGAATGTTTTTGGGGAGGTTCTGCAAAAACCTCTACTAGAAGGTGTTTTCCATGTAGTGTGGTAGTCCCTTTTCCAAATATACCTTAACACATATTTTTTCACATGCATAAATGCCATTCTTGGGCTCTATTCCGTTGATGAATTTCCCTGGTGCATTCACAATTTCTTCTAGAGTTTGTGGATACCAAAGGATCACTGGATGGAAGGGCACGTGAACCCAAATCTATATTGCTATGAGAATTCTTCTCCTTAATCAAAGGGGAGGGATCAATGTCTTTAAACAAAATCCATTTGGGCCCATGAACCAAGGCCTCACCTAAACAATTTATCTTTGTCCTCCTTAGATTCAAACAAGAAGGAATATAATCATTTCCCATAGTAAAAAAACACAATTGAGCCAAATAAAATTAAAGACTAGTTTCTTTTCATCAAATCGTAAAGAGATTTGGGACTTGTCCAAGTCCTGTTGAATTCTCCAACTAGGGATTTTTTTAAAATATGATAGATTTAGAGATATGAATTATTGATTTTACCTAAAGTCTAAGGATGCTAGTTCCAATCTCTTGATGAACTTAGATGCCAACCCATTCTTATTCTTGATAGTTTTATTCATTGTTGCATCTGCATTAGCCTTGAATGGTGACATGTTAGCTTGGAAAGAGGATACATGTCCTAAGGGGTGTTATTGGCATAATCCATTACAAATTGGATAATGACAACGTGACACAATGATGGGATGCAAGTGTAGCTTTGCACCTTGAATTAAGTTTGAGGTAGTGAATTAAGGTCGGCAGAGGCGGCTGGATGGTAAAGTCGTTCTTGCAACGAAGGTCAGATCTTTTGCTCAAACTCGAGCAAGGACGTGGTCTAGTCGCGGAACAAAGCTTAACTGGGCCAAGCCCGCATACCTTTTGTCCCCGAGGTGTAGGATAGTCGATGAGGGAGTGTGTTGTTAAGGCACTCCGTGATGTTAAAGTCACTGGTTCAAAACCTGCAGGGACAAAAAAAAATCCAGCCATGTTAAGGGTTGGTGCGGCTCAGGCCAGGTGCGATCCCTAGGTGATTTTGACGACTTAGATGCCCCTGAGTCATGGTTTCTCAGCCATAGGCTAGTCCCGCAGGTCACGAACAAACTAGCAAAAAAAAAAAAATTGAGGTGTGAATTAAAAAAGGAAAAAAAAAATGAAAGAGAGAGATAGAGGTGAAATGCCTTTTGCATTTTGTGAATTAGTAAAGGTTCGAGGATGTGTTATGTCGAATGCGATTGAGACATTTTGTGACCTTGTTTTTTGTTTTAAGAGGTGTTTTTTCCTTTTAACCACAAAAAACAATCGTGTAGGACCATGCACCTTTTATGATTGCAAAAGAGCATCAAACTTACAAATTGAACAAGAGGGAACAAACGAACACCACTAAGTAGTGTAGATAAATTCAAACTCCTTAAGGGGATACTCAATGACATATTCAATCTTTGAACCCTTAGGGAAACAACAATCTTGCTCAAAGTCTAGGTAGGACACCATTTCTATCAAGGGGTTCCCCTTTCTAAAGAATTCATGAGAAATTATGCTTAATACCTACTTACAAAAAATAAAGTGTGAATTTGAAACCAAAGTAATACATAATTGAAATTCTGAGGGGAAAACTATTATATGAATGAAAGGGAAATCCAAATATTTACAAAGAAAGTGGATTTATATAGTGCATACTATTGTAGGAAAATTCCCCTGCTGACAGGTGAATGTCCTCTTGGATCCTAGAACCCTATTACCAAGATAGAACGATGCTAACATTGGACACCGACATTCCTTTAAATGTAGATAAACTAGTCAAAGGAAAAAGAGGAAGAAAGTATGAAGTAACTTTTTATGAAGCTTGTCCTTGCTTAGTCCAGGCTGAACTTGATCTTCAAGCCCTTTAATGAGATCTGCAATTCAATAGACAACAAAGACAATGCATGCTTCATATTCTACCAAGATTAGTTTAAATTGGATTTATCAAGAAAAGACAAGCCTATGCAATCATACACAAACTTGAAGGAAACAGGCCAAGTATATATTAATGAGAAAATTACAAGGAACTTACAATCTGTAGATGCAGATGCAACAACCTCTCCAAGTCCTTCTTGTCCAACCCCTTGCTCGAAAGATCCATGATCATAATGAAAATACTTTTTGTTGATATTATCCTCCTTTTCACCATGATTATGCTTTCTTTTATAGGATTTGAGAAGTTCAACCACCTTAGATATCTTTGGAATAAGTTGAGGATATGACTACATCAGTTGTGGTATCTCCCTTAGATACATCCTAAAGCCTGGATTCGAGCCAAACCAACTTGGATCATTTCTAGTTGTCCTTAGAGATAAGGGGGATTTCTTCCCAAGATTATCTCAACCAATCGGTGCTCCCTCAAAGCTAGCAACAGAGCATTGTAGCGCTCCCTGCTCAGTGGACAAGGAGCACTAACACTCCCTACATGTGAGCAGGGGAGCGTTGATCTCCCAAAAATTCGTTTAAGATGATCATTTCTCAAGGGAAAATATTGTGTGAGCTTGCCAAATGATGTTTTTTCCTCTTCTAACATGTCTTAGAGGGTGTATCAAGTGTTTTTATGGTGTCTCCTGCAATGCAACATATGCAGGATGAAAATACGATATTTATGACACTTGCGACAAAAGCGCGACACTTACGATAATAATAATGAGACATTATCGAAGTGAGGAATTTTGACGTGTAACAGATTGCCCCCCAAAGTGTGAGGTCAGAAGACGTAAGTTGATGATTGAAGTGATTTGTAGATTTTCGAAGCAAGGGCATGGAGTCATAGAACCTAGTAGAAGCTACAAACAACCATCAAACAAATGTTATCATATGTTTCAAACCCAAGGAAGGCATACCTATGCTTGAGTGGCAAAGGACTTAAGGTATGGCTGCCAACAAATACACTGCAGATCCATTATGATACTAACTAAGGGTATAGCCACCAAAGATACAATGTGGATCTATACCTCCATGACATGAACTGATCATAGCCACGAGAAATACACAGTGGATCTACGAGATGATAAAACATAGCCACTGACCAATACAATGTGGATTTATGTGGTAGTATATCAACATGCTCAAAAGCTCTCCTTCACAGCCTGGGAAAGCAAATAACAAAGTGAAAGCTCAACCCAGGGTATTCTTCCTAATCTCGATGTAATACGAATCTAGCCATGTGAATAAGTGTTTTGATGTCGAACATGGTAGAAACCACTTGATGACCGGTCAATGAGGTAAACCATTAACAAGAGAGAGGGAAATTACCAGTGATGTTAATGACTCCCAAGGTACTCTAGTACAATCCAACGAATGTGAACAAATGATCTCAAGTTGAACATTCATGGAGTCATCCGATCAGAGGTCAATGATGTAAACCCACTGTCAGAGGCGAGGAGGCGTGCCATTTAGGCATGCAAGTCCCAAGGAACTAAATGGTTTCTAAGTCAAATTCCTGGATTATGTGTTGAAGTCGACAAGAAAAGACTCGTCAAAGGTGGGCCTTGATGTATCCCCCATCATTGACATGAAAATAACATCGAGATGTAAGATGGTGAATCAAATGAGTATGGACTGACACGGGTATTGAAACTGGAAATTTGTGATGGTCGATCTCGAGGCAGATACTTCCCTTGAACACTGAGGCACAACATGAATTGGCAGCATAAACGTAACATGGACCAAAACATAATGCAGTGGATACTGTGACATTCATCGGGTGATCCAAAGGAGTGGAAAGACTCAGGGGATTGGTTCAGTGCAAAGGTTCAATGGATTATCCAAGTGTTCAAGATGCAGGTAGAAACAATGTGCCATGTTCAAGGGCGACTACAAGAGTGACTTGTGACAATTCCAAAAGATAGCTTGGCTTACTTCCTTTAGTTTCCCCCCCATCCAGATAGACGAGTACCTCTTTTTGTTTTTACGAGCTCAAGGAGGATAACACATGCTCGATATAACTCACCTTCGGTAAGTCCCTCTTCCTTTGTCTAACGAGCTGGAATAAGTAAGGGTTCGGTCCCATATGGGCCCTTCAATGTTGATTTTAATGAGTCCAGAGAAGGAAAAATCAGTGATTTTTCATATTTAGAGAGTCTGAAAAGAACTTAAAGACAACTCCAGGGTTGTCCTTTTTCGTAATTTTAGTCTCCGAAGTCCGAAAAAGAGATAAACTACTACTCTGGAGACGCCCTTTCAAAACCTTTTAAGCAAGTGTGAAAGGAAGCAAGATCACTCGACAATATTTCCATGCTTAGAGAGTTTGAAAAGAGATTAAAGGAGATTCCAGGGGTTTCCTTTTTCGTGTAACCTTTACGAGTCCGAAAAAGTGAAAAAAGTCTACTCGGTTGTATTCTCATGTTTTTTCGAGCGCGAGAAAGAACAAAGATTGTGCTCGTCAGTGCCACAATGTTGTCGAAAAGATACTGCTTAGAAGCCTGCAAATATAGATAAATCTAGGTCCAGATCATTAGTGACTCTTCAAAAAGATTTAAAAACCCAAGAATAACTTTATATTAGCAAAAACTCAACCCTATAATAGTGAAATAGGTTAGAAATTTCATTTACCACTTGATTTTTTACCAAATTCTTCTAGCTTTGGAATTTTCAACCTTTGGAGGGCAATTTTCAAGCTGCGAGAATAGGAATTGTGATCGACTGTTTCCGATTCCATCTAGACCAGGTTGCTCACCTTGCCATTTCAATCATTTTTTATGGTTTAAAATTGTGTTTTAGCTCATTTTTAAGGGTGTTCTAGGCTCCTTAAGAAGCCCTAGGTGCCGAATTGGATTGGCGCTCCCTCAAAGAGATGAGGGGAGCGTTGATCGAGATTTCAATGCCCTGGTGAAAATACCTAGGAAGCACTAGCGGTTTGTGAACAAGTTTAGGGGAGCGTCGATGCATAACCAAAACATTTGTTGCATTTTAGGCTAGAAAGACACAATTTTTTTCTATAAGAAGTTCATTAAAGACATTTAAATGGTTGTTTTTGCAATTTGCACGGATCATATAGCCATGATTGAATGGAAGGAACACGAACATGAGTTCGATGATATCACCTCTTTGCAAAACCCTCAAACAAGGGATGCTTTGAGAAATTGTGGTCTTCTCAAGTACTTCAAGCTACAAAAAATGAGGAAAGAGGTATTTCTACTTGAGTACCTCATCAGATTATGGGATGATTTTGAACAGGCATTTTGTATTGGACCACATATGCTCAAAATTGAGCTTGACGATGTGTATTTTTTGACCGACCTCTCAAGGAGAGGGGCTCTTATCCTTTTGTCTGGACATCGGGAGACTCCTCATCCCACTGAGGTATATGTTGTTGAGTACTATATTCTAGGATCTCGATTAGTCGGTGGAGGAATCATGATCAAAGACGTGAGGGATTTGGCATTGAGATCGATTATATTTGCCATTACCAACTTGGTGGGTAGTACGAGTGCTCACCTAGCTTCGAAATCTCATATGTAATACGCTCTACAATGTATGGAGCCCAGATTGTTTAACTGGAGTGCGGGGTTCCTTCGGAATGTGAAGGAACAGGTCACAAAGTGTAGGATCAAAAGGAGAAAGCAGTTTGGATACGACTATTTCTTAGTTTCGTTCTTTTTAGAGCGAGTACCCCAGATGAAACCACAGGTTGCGTTGATAGCACGACCAGTGACCGAGCCATGGATGGAAAGATGGACAAGTTTGTCCCCGAGATTGGGGAACGAGGCCTCAACTTTTAAGTTTACAATTGATTTCTTCTCTTGGTGGAGGAGGCAGTTGATTGCTATTGAGGATTTTCCATATGATGGAGTGGATTTTTGGGGCAGTGTAGACTTAGTGCTCCCAGAGGGCATTCAGTGGGGTGTGTCATGTGCGAAAATAAGCCTTGCCATGTATTTTTGATTTTATATTTTATATTATTTTTATGTGTAAAAATAGGGATCTAAAAGATGTTTTGTTTCATCATGCAGACAGAGGCGCATCACGTCCGATAGAGATGCCAACACTAGGGCATCATGGGGACATGCCGATAGCAGTGGAACACGAGGTTGCAGTGGGAGGACTTCGGGAGGTTGAGAGGAACCTCCGAGGTCTGACTATGGGTGTCCCACCTCTCAGGAGGCAAGACGTAGCTCTCCATCTGTAGAGGCATACAGTAGGAGTTCCTGAGATTTTGAACCACTTGCTTCGACGAGTGGCTTATGCAGTAGTGTGATTCTCGGAGCACAACACGATACAGGAGGACTAGGATCCTCTATATGTTTTGTAGCCTTTCATGATGATATCATGGGCATGAGGGCCCAGATTTTACCCTATTATGTACTTTTTTGATGCAAACTGACTTTTGCTATCACACATTATATATATATATATATATATATATATATATATATATATATATATATATATATATATATATATTCGATTTTTGTGGTGCCTATGATGTTACAGTTTATCTTATGTGATGTTTTTTTAATGTACATGTGATTCATTTTCTTTACAAAAGTTTTATCTATGCGCAAGATACCAATCCAAAATACAATTTTCTAACGAATCCGACGTTGTGTTGAGTTCTCTCGGTATATGTCTGTATTTTATAAATTCAAAAACTCTTTCGAGACGACGAACTCTTAGGTGGAGACGCAATAGGACATGGTTGTGAACAACATAAACTCAATTGAGCTGACAAACCACGAGTTGAGAATCTAGGTTGATAATCGAATGAGATATACCTAGAGAGGAGGCTTCGGTTAAAAGTCCGATGACAACATGATATTCTGCCATGTTATTGGTTGTTGATCCTAGGCAAATTCCTCCTGAACTCACCAACTCATCAGAGTGGTAAATGACCCAAGCTGCAGAAGCAATGTTCTGGGTGTGTCAACTAGCGCCATATGCAAACCCAACAAAGATGGGAAGGGGAGATGTCGTCTGCACACGCAATCACGAGACAAAGTATAAGCAGCTAAGACAAAACCCGTACACGCAAGATAAAAGACACACCAAATCAAAAGTATATAATACAATAGTATACAAAGCACACATGTCAAATGTTCTATGCATAGTACTTCTTGAGGTAAATCCCATCTCGGGGCTCACCGAGAGATATTTCATCGTAGTCAACTAGCTCGTAGGCACCTCTATGTAATACACGTTTTACGATATAGGGTCCATGCCACAAAGGTTCTAACTTTCCTGTCACTAGCTTATCATGAGCTTGATCGTAATCGAGGACTAGGCCTCCTTCTGCAAAAGTACGAGGTTGAACGGATTTGTCATATTGACTCTCCATTCGTTTTTGATACATCTCATTAACTAGAGCAACATCGCGATGTTTTTTGTCCAACTTAGTTAAATACATAAATCGTTCCTCTTCAGCAGAGGTATGAGGCAAGAATTCTACGGTGAGTTTCAACGAAGGGATATCACACTCGATTCGTAACACTGATTCTATGCCATATACCAACTGGAATGGAGTGAATCCAGTTGTAGTTTTCACCGAGGTGTGATAGGCCCAGAGTGTGGAGAAAAGTTTCAAGTTCCAAGAGGTTTTGTTTGTCCCCACCATGCGTTGAAGCATGGTTTTTAGGACTTTGTTGATAACTTCAAATTTTTTGTTTGCTTGAGGATAGTAGGGGGATGAGTTTTCATGGCGAAAACCCAACTTGACATGCAATTCACTCATCATCCGGTTTTGAAAATGTGAGTCGTGATCAGTGACAATGGCTTGTGGGACACCAAAGCGAGTGATGATGTGGTTAAAAACAAAGAGAGTTGCAGTACGACCATCATTAAGAAATGTGGCCATAGCCTCAGCCCATTTAGTGAATTAATCAACGACAACGATGATATAACCGTGCCCCCCGGATGAGGTAGGCTTACATTACATAAAATCAATGCTCCATTTAACGAAGGGGTCGACGACGACAGTGGGATGCAGTAGAGCAGGGTGGGTGCGTGCCTTTTTTTTTCTAAAAAACTTAAAAGGGTGGGCATCGTTTGACAGCCTCGATACAATCTTTGAAGATGGAGGGCCAAAAATAACTGGCACACAAGATTTTCTAGGTTGTATCCATCCCAGAAAGATGACCACCACAAGCTCCAAGGTGACAGCCATTCAAAACGCGTTCAGCCTGATCGTGGATTAAACAACGTCGTAGGACAGTATCGATACCATGGCGATACAAAGTGTTGTCGATGATAAGGTAGAGTTTATAATGGTGGAAAATACAACGATGTTTGTCACGGGAAATATCGAGCTGGAAACGTTGGGTTTGAAGATAGAGAATAATATCTCCATACCAATGGCCCGATGTGCTAATGAAGAATAGAGATTCATCGGGAAGAGAATCATTGGGCTCAGTAT
>JZKD02S2004577.1:283524-298278 GCA_000966675.3 Picea glauca
CCAATGGAAGGAGGCCCAAACTCTGTGAGCTACCGCCTGTATAGAAGGTGGGTGGCCTTCGAAGATCACTTTATTCCTTTCTTTCCAAATCTGCCAGCTAATGTGTACAGCTAGGGTCGGGGGGGGTGACTTTTGAGTGATCCAATCACTAAGGCAAGCCGAGAACGTAGGACCTCTCCAATCCACAGGTTGGGAGAGAAACTTGGTCGAAAGCAGCCAAACCTCCTTTGTAAAAGGACAATGGACTAAGAGATGGTGCACATCTTCAGCATCCAGTTTACATAAAGGACAAATGCCAAGACCCTCCCAGCCTCTATGTCTGAGAGCCTCCCAGGTAAGAATTTTCCTTTTGCCCGCCAGCCAGGAAAAAAGCTTTAACTTAAGTGGGATCTGCCAATGCCAGATTTGTCTAAACCACGAGTAATCAACCTCCATTCTCATCTGTTGCAAGTAGGCATTATAGATATTTTTGACAGTGAGGGAGCCCGTAGCATCACCCCCAGCCCAAAGCAATATATCAGGTTGATCAGTGAGAGTGATCCCGGCTCCTTTGAGGGCTGTTGTAAATCTGCTCCATTCTATAGCCAACGGATCTTCAAGGGACAAGGATGCGTTGTCCAGCCAGTCGTCCAGGAGGGAGGAGGCAGCGGTCGGTCTCTTAATTTGTGCCAGAAATTTGCAATCCAACGCCTCCAGCCGCGCGCACAACAATGGTGTGAGGATTGATTTGTCTCCCAGACCAAGAATCTTATCACGGCCAATATGAATTTTGGTTCCAGTACCTGGCTTCCACCTTAGCCAGTGGAGAATGACCTGGGAGGACGCAACCATTCCTTTCCAGTATGAAGATGCCCAAGGCTAAATAAGAGTCGGCTTTCTAATCCAGTCAAATATGGAGAGGGAACCCAAATATTTGGCTTTGATAAGCTGGCTCCAGATACTATTAACGGAGAGTGCTCTCCAAAAGGAGCTAGCCCGAAGTGCTGAATTGAAAAAGGAGAGAAGCTTTAGCCCCCAGCCCCCTGCCGTTCGAGGCTTGGACAGCTCTTGCCAATTGCATAGGTGAAATCGGCGCTTGCAAGCTTGGTCATTCCATATGAAGTTGAAGGTTAGCCTCCGGAGGATCAATGTAATTTTAGCTGGTATCCGCTCCAGCGACATCCAGTACACCGCTAAGCCTTCCAAAACCGACTTGACCAGGATATAGCGACCCCCAATCGACAACCACTTATTACACCAGAAGTCGATTTTTTTTTGGAAAAGTGCCACTAGCCAATGCCAGTCACAAGATGAGGAAGATCCCAGCTTGAGATGGTAACCAAGGTAGGTGAAACCTTCACTTAGATTAAAAAAAGGAAGGGGGATGATGTCTTTTAAGTGCTGCAGTTCAGTTTCAGTGATGCCCCAAAAGTGTACTGTAGATTTTGTGAAATTTAGAGACAGTCCCGAAGCTAGACAGAACAACTGCAGGGTTTCCATTATGACTAACCATTCACCCGGATCAGCTCTCAAGAGAATCAACACATCATCACAAAACATGAGGTGAACTAGCTTGAAGTAATTAGTGAAGTTAATGCCCACCAGAAGCTGCTCCTCAACTCTTTTGGCAAGAAGGAGGCTGAGTCCTTGCATAATCAGGATGAAAAGGAAGGGTGAAAGAGGGCATCCTTGACGGAGGCCCCTTTCACTCTTGAAAAAACTAGTTGGCTCTCCATTGATTAGAACACCAATATTTGCATTTGAGACGCAAGAAAGTATCCAAAGGCTGAACTTTTCTCCAAAGCCCACAGAAAATAGTATTAATCTTAGGAACTCCCAGTCGATGTTGTCGAAATTGATGGATAAAGGATATGATGGTTTAATAACTTTAAAGTAGATGTTAGATTTTTTCCTTTTTATCATGTTTTTGTTAAGAATTTGTGATTGGTTAGAATATATATCTTTATTTTGCATTCTTGGTTTTTTTTTATTCGTTTTATGAATAATGTTTTCATGTAGTTCATTCTTTTTTAATTTGATGTCTTCTAAAGTTTTATAGAAACTTAAATATGTAAAATCCATATTCTTTTGGGTTTTTAAATCATTTTTCCACTTCTTTTCCAAGAAAAAATTACTCGATATATATTAAATATAAATCATTTACATAACAAGCTTCTACCCCAATGGTAGAAGATTCTCGCGTCACTGGCAATCATTTTTCCACTTAAATAATTTGTATGCATGTTTTGATTTTTTAAACAAAATTTTCAGTTAAATAATTTGTATGCATGTTTTGATTTTTTCAATGTTAAGAAGTTTATTTTGACCTTCTCAAAAATTTATGGGATTAACACTTATTTTATTCTTACTTCATTGTAGGGTTTTAAATTAGCTTTTGTTTCTCTATTTTAAGTGGATTTTAATAAACACTACTTCTATCTTCTTTAGTAAAGTTTGTTCTTTTTATAACTTAGATTTTTGGAAGACTTCTATAGTTTGGACCAAAACAAACTATGGTGAAGTCAAGTTCTTATTGATTCCCTTTCTTCTGTTTTATAGAAGCTTTATTTTTTTATGCATTTTTAAAGGGACATAAACTTTTGATTATGCAATCAAACACCTCTATCTTTACCAAATTAGTGACAAGTTTATTTAAAATGGGATAAGACTTTATTAAGGCACCTAAATGCTAACCATAGTCCAGAAAAAAAAATATCTTCTCTTCATAACCTATTTGGTATGCTAGCATATGATTCGATTATCAATGCAATGACATCGGTCCCACTTGATTTGTAATCCTAAAACTATTTCGAAACTTCCCATGCAAATGTAGACTACCATTCACTTCGAAATTGAATGCCTCACTTTAGAATAGCTAAACATTCATGTTATAACTTGCAATTTCACTTTCCCATTTGTGTTGTAAAATGAACTCTTGATTTCACATCTTATTTTTTATGTTGAATGAACTTATACACAATTCTTCATTTGCACAACAATGTAGAGTAGTTGTTACACGACAAAATTCCTCACTTTGATAATGTCCCATTATCATTATCGTAAGTGTCGCACTTTTGTCGCAAGTGTGAAAAATATCGTATTTTTGTCTTGCATATGTCGCATTGCAGGCGAAACCATAGAAACACTTGATACACCCTCTAAGACATGTTAGAAGAGGAAAACACATCATTTGGAAAGCTTACACAATATTTTGCCTTGAGAAATGATCATCTTAAACGATTTTTTGGGAGATCAGTGCTCCCCTGCCTTGACAAAATTCCTCACTTTGATAATGTCCCATTATCGTTATCGTAAGTGTTGCACTTTTGTCGCAAGTGTCACAAATATCGTATTTTTGTCTTGCATATGTCGCATTGCAGGCGAAACCATAGAAACACTTGATACACCCTCTAAGACATGTTAGAAGAGGAAAACACATCATTTGGCAAGCTTACACAATATTTTGCCTTGAGAAATGATCATCTTAAACGAATTTTTGGGAGATCAGCGCTCCCCTGCTCACATGCAGGGAGCGTTAGCACTCCTTTTCCACCGAGCAGGGAGCGCTACAACGCTTTGTTGCCAGATTTGAGGGAGCCTCGATTGGTTGAGAGAATCTTGGGAAGAAATCCCCCTTATCTCTAAGGACAACTAGAAATGATCCAAGTTGGTTTGGCTCGAATCCATGCTTTAGGTTGTATCTAAGGGAGATACCACAACTGATGGAGTCATATCCTCAACTTATTCCAAAGATAACTAAGGTGGTTGAGCCTCTCAAAGCCTATAAAAGGAGGCATTCTCATGGTGAAAAGGAGGATAATATCAGCAAAAAGTATTGTCATTATGATCGTGGATCTTTAGAGCAAGGGGTTGGACAAGGAGGACTTGGAGAGATTGTTGCATCTGCATCTACAGATTGTAAGTGCCTTGTAATGTTCTCATTAATATATGCTTGGCATGTTTCCTTCAAGTTTGTGTATAATTGCATATGCTTGTCTTTTCTTGATAAATCTAATTTAAACTAATCTTGGTAGAATAGGAAGCATGCATTGTCTTTATTGTCTATTGAATTGTAGATCTCATTAAAGGGCCTGAAGATCAAGTTCAGCCTAGACTAAGCAAGGACAAGCTTCAGAAAAAGGTACATCATACTTTCTTCCTCTTTTTCCTTTGACTAGTTTAGCTACATTTAGCATCTTTCTGTCTTAGTAATAGGGGTCTAGGATCCAAGAGGACATTCACCTGTCCGCAGGGGAATTTTCCTACAATAGAAATTGGTAACTCCATCGAGGAAGGACATTGAATTGTCTTTCATTGGATCGTCCTTGCATTTTTACCACCTTTTAGATCATTTTAATTGTTTTTTCATGATCCATCACCTTTCTCCCATCTTCACTAGCATTTTCACCAGTTTTTGTGAATTATGGGTGAGTTTTTCTGAGTTTTTTAGCTCTGCTTTGAATTTTTGGGAAGGGTGGTGCTCCCCTGTAGTGCATCACAGAGCATTGATCTATAATAAGCGCTCCTTTGTAGTGTATTACAGAGTGCTATAGCGCTCTGTGCCCTTGAGTCAAGGAGCGTTGATCGCATGTTTTGGTGTTTTCTGCCCTTTTCTACTCAGTTTTTTGCAGTCTGTCTTTCTAAGATCTTTTCCCACGGTTTGTACATTGGTTTGTGGATTTGTTTGGGTTGAATATTTGATACTTATCACTCTTTGTTGTCTTGATTTGAGCTTGCACCTTTTCAAATTGTGAGATTTTTCTTTCTTGTTGCTTGTTTTGTTAGGACAGTTTGAGTGATTTCTCTTTCTCCTTATCAGTTTTTGGATTATTCTCTAAACTTTCTTGTATTCCTTGAATGCTTGTTGATTGTCGAATCCTTGAATGAGTTCTTGTTTGAATGGGTTATCTCCTACTTGTTTTCTTTCAATTCTCATTGCTTTGAGTGCATGCTTTGTTTGAAGCCCTTTTTGCTTCATGTCTTTTGCACCTGCATCCGACTCTTTCTTTTAATTGAAAGTAGTGGAGCATTAAAGGATTTGCATTTAATTTCTTTATACATTAGAATCAAACAAAGAAGATAGTTGCATTCTTGATTTTGGGTAGTGTAGATAGGTTGATTGAATTTGGGAATTGGGTGTTTTATTGAAGAAAGTGGAACCTCTTCTCCATCCCGTGTGTAGGATTCATTGAAGAAAAAGATTTGCATCTCATCTTTTGCATTCTTTTGGAGTCGAGTCTTAACATCATCAGTTTCACTTTCGCACCCTTGAGTAAACAACAACCCTAAAATGAGGCGCTTATAAAATTGATCATACATTTTATATTTTTTGGTAGCGAACCTACATTAGCAAGTGTAGGGCTTTGGAATAGGTTGTGATGATAACTTTCCAAAGCCATCAGAAAAACGTAGAATCTTGTGTTAGGGAGTGGTAAATCCAATTGTTCGTATAAGCATAGCTGGGATCCCCCTCTCACACAGGGGTTACTCACGAGGTCACGCTCGGGAGAGCAATGGAGATTATCCCTCTGAGGCTTAACCGTTCGTAGTAGTAAGATCGTATTTTGGGGGTTCTTCTTAAGGTCCAACTATTTTCCTTTGGTCTTAGTGCTTCGTGAATTCTGAATCCGTTCGGGGTCCTCTGGAGTTCTACCGATCCACTTTTCCTCAGTTCTCTTGAAGGATTTCAGACTTGTTATCCTACCCATACGTTTGAACTCAATTGTTTACTGTACCCGCCTAGAGGCTGACTGCGAGTTGGTGACCTTAGTAGCCATAATATTTAGGGTCCTTACATGATGTGATGGTGAAGGGAAGTCTTCATTGTACCTGGAACAGACGTTGGTCAAACTCATTCGGGCTCCTTGGAGGGTAAATCCACAATTATTGTGTGGAAGCTTGCACCAAGGCGTAAGTCCATTAAGCAGGTCGCCAACGTAACTGTTCCACCCGCTCATATCCTAGCCCCTTCTCAATTTGGTCACACAATGTTGGATTTCATCACCAACTAGTACGATCATTGAGAGAAGGTTTTGTTTGCTTGTTGGTTCTTCTAGATCTTTTTAGCGTGTGTTGTTGGTTTACTTAATCATTTTTCAAGATTGAGACTGTAGATGATACAGGTCTTTGTAGATCACGTAGGATGCAAGGGTTGCCTCCAGAAGGCTACAAACCCTTACTTCCTAATTCACCTGAAGACATCTACCATGAAGAGGTAGAAAATCGCTTAGACGTTGGGAGCACTGCTACTCCTTTGTTAGAAAATCCTGAAAGCTCCTTGGTTACGGTTGAGAATGTCATTCTTCATACTATCCCTATGTCAAAAGCTCCTATCGAACCACTCCTTGTTCGATTGGACTCGTTCGGTAACGTAATAGAAGAGGAAGTTCCTCGTTTTTCGTTGAGGCCATACACTGAAACACAGATGGAAGACACACAACATGATTATGATGAGTACACAACTCTTGTCTAGTCTGCTGGCATGGTAAATCCACAACAGACNTTTCTTTATACATTAGAATCAAACAAAGAAGATAGTTGCATTCTTGATTTTGGGTAGTGTAGATAGGTTGATTGAATTTGGGAATTGGGTGTTTTATTGAAGAAAGTGGAACCTCTTCTCCATCCCGTGTGTAGGATTCATTGAAGAAAAAGATTTGCATCTCATCTTTTGCATTCTTTTGGAGTCGAGTCTTAACATCATCAGTTTCACTTTCGCACCCTTGAGTAAACAACAACCCTAAAATGAGGCGCTTATAAAATTGATCATACATTTTATATTTTTTGGTAGCGAACCTACATTAGCAAGTGTAGGGCTTTGGAATAGGTTGTGATGATAACTTTCCAAAGCCATCAGAAAAACGTAGAATCTTGTGTTAGGGAGTGGTAAATCCAATTGTTCGTATAAGCATAGCTGGGATCCCCCTCTCACACAGGGGTTACTCACGAGGTCACGCTCGGGAGAGCAATGGAGATTATCCCTCTGAGGCTTAACCGTTCGTAGTAGTAAGATCGTATTTTGGGGGTTCTTCTTAAGGTCCAACTATTTTCCTTTGGTCTTAGTGCTTCGTGAATTCTGAATCCGTTCGGGGTCCTCTGGAGTTCTACCGATCCACTTTTCCTCAGTTCTCTTGAAGGATTTCAGACTTGTTATCCTACCCATACGTTTGAACTCAATTGTTTACTGTACCCGCCTAGAGGCTGACTGCGAGTTGGTGACCTTAGTAGCCATAATATTTAGGGTCCTTACATGATGTGATGGTGAAGGGAAGTCTTCATTGTACCTGGAACAGACGTTGGTCAAACTCATTCGGGCTCCTTGGAGGGTAAATCCACAATTATTGTGTGGAAGCTTGCACCAAGGCGTAAGTCCATTAAGCAGGTCGCCAACGTAACTGTTCCACCCGCTCATATCCTAGCCCCTTCTCAATTTGGTCACACGATGTTGGATTTCATCACCAACTAGTACGGTCATTGAGAGAATGTTTTGTTTGCTTGTTGGTTCTTCTAGATTTTGTTAGCGTGTGTTGTTGGTTTACTTAATCATTTTTCAAGATTGAGACTATAGATGATATAGGTCTTCGTAGATCACGTAGGATGCAAGGGTTGCCTCCAGAAGGCTACAAACACCTACCTCCTAATTCACCTGAAGACATCTACCATGAAGAGGTAAAAAATCGCTCAGACGTTGGGGGCGCTGCTACTCCTTTGTTAAAAAATCCTGAAAGCTCCTTGGTTACGGTTGAGAATGTCATTCTTCATACTATCCCTGTGTCGGAAGCTCCTATCAAACCACTCCTTGTTCGATTGGACTCGTTCGGTAACGTAATAGAAGAGAAAGTTCCTCGTCTTTGTTAAGGCCATACACCGAAACACAAATGGAAGACACACAACATGATTATGATGAGTACATAACTCTTGTTTGGTATGCTGGCATGGTAAATCCATAATAGACACATGTTCATTCCATATGGAGGACTCCATCAGGACGTGATATTTACAAAAATTTCAACTTTAGTCGACCACCTCTTGACCCTCATGACCCTCTTTCCTCTGTTGCTGTTGAGGCGGGACCGTTCGGTCAGACTATTGATCATCCCATCGAACAAGTAGTCAATCCTACTGCTACGTCAACACAAATCCAATATAATGCTGGAGTCGTAACACCTAATCATACACAAGGTACTTCGACCGTTACTCCCACCACTACACCTTTTCACACTACAACTCCTTATGTTCCACGGAATCCTGTTAGAACACCTATACATCAGAGAATGCAAAATCTTGCCATACACAAACAATCAATTGTGGGTCAAATCCCCACTGGGGGGAAACCACCATCTAGTGGGCTTGTCCCTCCTAGGGGACAACCATCCTTGCATATACCCGCCGGGGGACAACCCCCTTTTGTTGGTCAAACCATAATTGTCACTCAACCTATGGCAAAGGGGTAACCCCATTTTGTTGTAAACCCTTCACAATCCTGGGGAGCACCCCAAAGTAGTAGTTTTAATCAACCTTACCAAGGAGGGAAATCATATCATAACCCACAAGGAGGAGTACCAAATCCTATTCGTTCCAGATTATATTTTGGACAACCTTATCCGGGTGTCCCAAATCCCACCCGGGGTCCTCAAGGACAATAATCTTATCCTTCCTGAGGGTCTATTGTTTACCCTTCGCAGGGACAAACTGTTTACCCTCCTCAAGGGCAGATTATTTATCCCCCACAACCTAATCAACTGACTTATCCTCCTCATAATCCACTAGGTTTCCCTCCGCTCATGAACGTTCCTCAACAACAATCGAATCCTGCCTATACCGGTCAACAACAACCATATATGGGAGGGCCTACTAGATAAAATTATCCACCTCAACCAGTTTATGGCCCCATTGGTGTCCCTATGTCGCATCAGTATCACCCTCAGGTTAACTGAAAACTACCATTTCTCACCACGTTGGATCTACTAGACTTATCTTAGTTGACAAATGATCCCATATTACATTTTCCTTTCTGGTTGGTAATTCATGCTAAATTACCTTCTGACATGCCTAAATTTGACGATAAACCTAGCGAAGACCCAAACAACCATGTTATGACATTTTATCTATGGTGTTCATCAAACTCATTGATGGATGATTCTATACAGTTGTGTTCCAGCTCACACTCACAGGCTTCGCAGCCAAATGGTACATTGAACTTCAACGTGGTACCTTTCAAGACTTCAACTCCCCAGCTATGGATATTCTCACACATTTTCAATTACCCATCCGTTGCGAGACTGGTACAGAACTCTTAACCGCACTTCATCAAACAAACTTCATACATATCTCTGATCATATTCATGAGTGGATACGACGACGAAGGTTGATTAAAGCGACCATTCCTGACCAGTTATTGACAGAATGGATTACTAAATCTCTCTTATCCCCAATTGCTTGTGACGTTGCCATGGGTGGTGATGTCACAGAGGAAGAAGCCATTGCTCGAGCTCAGTACTTACATTTGGTTTATTCCCAATCTGGTACATTGTATGAGTTTATACCAAATGCTCCACGTACCTCTACCGATCCATCCAAACCATCTTCCACGACACATGTGGATGGAGTCATCAGTGTCGTTAAAACCCGATCTTCATCATAGTCGATCGGATCGGCTAATCGCTTTGTTTCTGCACCTGTCATCGTTTCGACTTCACTCTCCTCTACCTCCCCCTCGACTCAAATCTCTGAGGTGATTGCAGTCCAATCTGCCTCTTCGCAACAATCCGGGGGAAAGAAGAAAACAAAAAATAAACCCAATAATAATAATAATAATAATAATGAAAATCCAAAAACACAAACTCCACCACCTCCTCCTAAAAATCAACCACAGCAAAAACCGAAATTCTCGTGTCTCATTTGTGGTGATGATCATTACACCCGAGACTGTCCTCATCATGACAAAGTTGCAAAACTTTTCAAAGGGAATTCCCAACTCGTTGTGTTAACACAACCTTTTCCTTAGCAACAGTCCATGGTCCCTCATGCCCTTGCTCCTCCAGCAGGGGGTAATCCCAATCATCCTCCTAGTGAGGAAGCCTTGTCGAGTGCTCATATTTATATGTTCAATGGGATCGATTTAACCACTCGCACCACAACATTTGACATGACGACTAAACCTGATAAAGAGAAGGTCACTAACAGTACTCCACAGGATCCATCTCCCGCCACTGTTAGTCCTTCATCTGGATCGCTTCAGATTGAAAAACCCACTTTCGACTCTATTTTACTCCCTCCCAAGAGCACTATTCGCAAATCAACTTTTAATCCTAGTTCACGTGTCGCCCAAAACTACAACATTATTGAAGATTTGGCTCAAGCACCGTGTGCTATGTCTTCTCTTGAAGTTCTACAACATTGTCCAAGTCAACATAGAACGAACTTGGACGCCATCGACGCAATTGATCCTAAGTCATCAAATAATATCATGTTTAACCTTGATAACTTCAAGTCACGACTTTCTCACTACCTTATTTTTCAAATTGTTGTAGTTGTTCAATGTTTCAATGTGTACAATTCCCCTATCAAGGTAAAATTGTCACTATTGACCAGTTAGATTATTGCACCCCCGATGCTCGCACTCCCGCCACCAACAATATTCCTTTCTTGGGAGATACTAAGATCACTTATGAAAGTGTTGGTGTAGGTATTTTAAAATATTCTTCCCTTATGGGTACTTTCCCTGCACCACTTCCTCCCACCACATAACACATTGCCACGATCAATATGATCTCGACTATGGCATATGAATCTTTCGACTCATTTGATTCTTGGGTTGTGCCTATTCCTTTGGAATTTGATGCACTAGGTGACGCTATGCCACTTAGTCATGTCGAGGCTTCGTACGATGCTATCCAATATCCCTCTCCCTCTTTGGATGACCAACATCTGTTGGCATCCAACACTTATCTATTGCCATCTTGGTTGGATTCCTTATCCTATGCTTTCGACTACATCCTATGGATTTTTCCATCGGATGAATCCATTATGGAAATGCTTAGTATCGACGAGGTACCTTGGGATGACAACCATCATCGATCATCTTTTCTCCCTAGTCTAGATGAAATTGAGGAAGATATACACTCTATCTTCCCCTCCAATGTTGTTGATTCTCCCCAATCTCCTATACTTACCTAGGATACTACTTCCGAGGGGAATTTAGTCAACATCTCTTCTACCATTACTATCGATATTTCGATCAAAGAAGGTATCGTGGAAAATGTTCATCTCGGTGCAAATTGTTCGCCCAAGGAAGTGGAAGCTTACATCGCTTTATTCAAAGAATTTTGTGATGTCTTTGCTTGGAGTTACAAAGAAATGTCGGGGATCGATCCATCAATTGTTGTGCATGAGATTAAAACTTACCCAGGTGTTAAACCTGTACAACAAAAACTTCGCTCGGTTAATCCTAAGAAAACCGTGACCATAAAGGCAAAAGTTGAAAATTGTTTTAGTCTGGCTTTATGTATCCTGTCCCCTTGACGGAATGGGTTTCTATGTTCGTTCCAGTTGCTAAAAAACAAGGAACCATTCGTGTCTGTGTCGATTATAGGGATCTCAACAAGGCTTGTCCAAAAGACAATTACCATACACCCTTTATTGACCAAATCATCGTTAATTGTGTTGGCAGCGTTATATTTTCTTTCATGGATGGATTCTCAGGGTATAACCAAATTGATATTCTACCAGTTGATCAGCATAAGACAACCTTCATTTGCCCTTGGGGAACTTTCACTTATCAGAAGCTACCTTTTGGCCTTAAAAATGTTGGTGCTACTTTCCATCGGGCCATGTCATATGCTTTCCACGATATCAAACATATTGTGGAGCCTTACCTCGATGATTTACCTGCTCATTCGTCTACTTAACAATACCATATTGGTTATTTACGGGCCATTTTTATTCAATGTCGATTTTACCATATCCGTTTGAACCCTCACAAATATATCTTCGCTGTCGAATTAGGTCGACTCCTCGGATTCGTCGTCTCCAAATACAGGATTAGGGTGGATCCCTTAAAAGTCAAAGCTATTCTCGCTTTACCCCCTCCCAACAATCTAACCCAACTACAAACTTTGCAAGGGAAAACAAACTTTCTTCGCCATTTTATATGTAATTACGCTGAACTTACTAAAGGATTTATGAGGTTGTTGCATAAAGACACTCCTTTCATCTAGGACGACATTGCTCAATGCTCTTTTGATGCTCTTAAACACACATTAACCCATACACCTCTCTTGCATCCTCTGACTTATGCTTGATACTATATACTTTACTTGGTTGCCTCTACTTCCACTATTGTTATGGTGTTAGTTGAAGAGGATCCTAACAGTGATGAACATGTGATCTATTATCTGAGCAAGAGTCTATCTGGTCCCGAGTTTCGATATTCACATGTTGAGAAGTTGGTTATGGAAACTGTCATTGTTGTCCAGAGATTTCGCCATTACATCATGTTACGCACTACCACGGTCATTGCGGACTTGAACCTCGTGTACCATATCCTTACATGTCAAGTCCTCAGGAGAAAATATTCCAAATGGATTGTTATTCTTCAAGAATTCGATCTCGATTTTGTCAAATCAGAAGCTAAAAAATCGTTGGTTTTTGCGAAACTCATTTGCGACCTTCCCCATGTTGATTAAGATATTGAGCCCAGTGATTCTCTTCCCAATGAATCTCTATTCCTCATTAGCACGTCGAGCCATTGGTATGGAGATATTCTTCTCTATCTCCAAACCCAACGTTTCCAGCCCGATATTTCCTGTGACCAACATCGTTGTATTTGCCACCATTATAAATGCTACCTTATCATCGACGACACTTTTTATCGCCATGGTATCGATACTGTCCTACGACGTTGTTTAACCCACAATCAGGCTGAACGTGTTTTGAATGACTGTCACCTTGGAGCTTGTGGCGGTCATCTTTCTGGGATGGATACAACCTAGAAAATCTTGTGTGCCAGTTATTTTTGGCCCTCCATCTTCAAAGATTGTATCAAGGTTGTCAAACGATGCCCACCCTTTCAAGTTTTTCAGAAAAAAATGCACGCACCCACCCTGCTCTGCTGCATCCCATTGTCGTCGTCGGCCCCTTCGTTAAATGGGGCATTGATTTTATGCAATGTAAGCCTACCTCAGCCGGGGGGCACGGTTATATCATCGTTGTCGTTGATTAATTCACTAAATGGGTTGAGGCTATGCCCACATGTCTTAATGATGGTCGTACTGCAACTTTCTTTGTTTTTAACCACATCATCACTCGCTTTGGTGTCCCACAAGCCATTGTCACTGATCACGACTCACATTTTCAAAACCAGATGATGAGTGAATTGCATGTCAAGTTGGGTTTTCGCCATGAAAACTCATCTCCCTACTATCCTCAAGCAAACAAAAAATGTGAAGCTATCAACAAAGTCCTAAAGACCATGCTTCAATGCATGGTGGGGACAAACAAAACCTCTTGGAACTTGAAACTTTTCTCCGCACTCTGGGCCTATCGCACCTCGGTGAAAACTACAACTGGATTCACTCCATTCCAGTTGGTATATGGCATAGAAGCAGTGTTACCAATCGAGTGTGAGATCCCTTCATTGAAACTCACCATAGAACTCTTGCCTCACACCTCTGCTGAAGAGGAACGATTTATGTATTTAACTAAGTTGGACGAAACACGTCGCGATGTTGCTCTCATTAATGAGATGTATCAAAAATGAATGAAGAGTCAATATGACAAATCCATTCAACCTCGTACTTTTGCAGAAGGAGGCCTAGTCCTCGATTACGATCAAGCTCACGATAAGCTAGAGACAAGAAAGTTAGAAACTTTGTGGCATGGACCCTATATCGTAAAACACGTATTACATAGAGGTGCCTACGAGCTAGTTGACTACGATGGAATATCTCTCGGTGAGCCCCGAGATGGGATTTACCTCAAGAAGTACTATGTATAGAACATTTGACATGTGTGCTTTGTACACTATTGTACTATATACTTTTGATTTGGTGTGTCTTTTCTCTTGCGTGTACGGGTTTTTTCTTAGCTGCTTATACTTTGTCTTTTGATTGTGTGCGCAAACGACATCTCCCCTTCCCATATTTGTCGGTTTTGCAGATGGCACTATTCGACACATCCAGAACATTGCTTCTGCAGCTTGGGTCATTTACCACTCTGATGAGTTGGTGAGTTCAGGAGGAATTTGCCTAGGATCGACAACCAATAACGTGGCAGAATATCATGCTGTCATCGGAATTTTAACCGAAGCTTCCTCTCTAGGTATATCTCATCCAATTATCAACCTAGATTCTCAACTCGTGGTGTAACACCCTGTTCCCCCCAGTTTGTAAAAATAACTAGACTAGCCAAGAACTGTGGCAAACATAGAAATGTGAATATGTGATGTGAATGGACCTTGTGGAAAAGGTCGATGAATGTGAATAATATTATGAATTTATATTGCAGGACTGTTAAGAGGGGATGTGATGAAAAAGAGACCATGATGGCGGTGGAAGGCACCTGGAAAGGTGGTGTTAACTTCCACCGAGAATTAATACCGTATTTGGACTTCACTGGCCCGGAGAGCCAAAAGCGGCTCGCTGGCCCCGAATTAAATGCCTCGCAGGCTGGTAGGTGGATGGCTCCTTAGGAATTAATGAGGGATGGGGAAGTGAACCACCCATCGGAAGAGCCGTCAGGCTTGACCAGCGCGAGGGAAATCGCGCCACACACAAC
>JZKD02S2004577.1:310544-324398 GCA_000966675.3 Picea glauca
AGAAGATGCATGAACTTAACACATAATTTTATCTTGCATATTTATACACATGAAGCAAGGTCCTATAAAGTTTATTTTAATGAAGTAGCGGGTGCTTGCATAGCATAACAAGTCAACCTTCTATTTTCAGATCAATTACATTTCTTATACTTCTTTATATAGTAATATCTACCACCTAGGAACATTCTAGTAGGTGGAACATTCTAGTAAACCTTATTACTTTCATTGTGTTTGCACCATTACATGGGCCTTATTTACTAGAAATTCCCTACATATATAACAATATATAGCTACCTAACTATTATTATTTTCCTTGGGTACCTCCCAAGGTATACTAAATGTTCCTTCTTACATTCATTGACCTCCTAGGAACATTCTAGTAAGTGGAACCTTCTAGTAAGACTTCTTATTTTCATCGTGTTCACACTATTGCATGGGCTGTATTTACTAGAAATGGCCTCCATACATAGCTACATAACTGTTATTATTCCCCTTGGGTACCTCCCTAGGTATCCCATATTACTTGCCTAGGTATACTACACTAAGTGACCACAAAGGATACTCTTGGAACTTCCCCTTATTTCCTAGTATATGGTAAATAAACCATCCTACCCATGAACATTTTCTTTCCCTCCCTCCAACTATCCCAAGCCTCATGTGAGAAAATATGCTTATCCATTCAGAGTCATATCAACACCTTGTTGAAGTTTGAGAAAAGGCTAAATAAAAGTTTGTTGTTCAACAATAGATATTCAAAAGGTGGTTTGATAGGAAATTTGTATGAACAAGGACTTTCAAGTGGGAGATTTAGTTAAGAAATGGGGCAAGCCACATGAAGAAAAAGGGAAACATACTAAATTTCAACAATTATGGCTTGGTCCTTTCCAAGTGGCTAAGAATATTGGCCTAGGCACATACAAGTTGTACAATTTGGAAGGGGAAGTAGACCTCCTTCATGTCAATGGATGTATTCCAAAGCGCTACTTTAGTTAGCTTCCCTCAAGAAAATTATTCTATACATAAGATGGTTTACTTTTATTGTTACTTGTTTTTTAAAATTGCATTTAATTTCTTGCTTTGATTTATCTTTGTTGTTTAGAAGATTACTTGCAGTTTTGGTTTGTCATTTTCTTTCTTCATTTCGATTTTGTTATTGTAGTTTTCCTAGAATAGTCTTTGAAGTCTGGTTTTCTCCTTTAAATTGTTTATTTCACATTGAAATCTCTCGTGAATCCACTTGGAAGCCCCAAGCATAATTGTGTAAAACTATGGACCTCTCTTGGAAGTGTTTTAGGGCATTGATTCATGAAACTATTTGATACAATCTTATATGGGGTCTTGTTGACATGGGGAAAATTCCCTTTGTCAACAATAGGGCTTACCCCCAATAAGGAGTCCCAGTTAGACCTCTCACCATTTGGAATAGGGAGCCCATCCGGATTCTAGCCCAGTAGCCATTTTTGGTTTTGAGTTTATCGGTTGCGGCCTGGTCCACCGATGAAGGTTTTCTAAGCTAAATAATGAAATGTAACTAATCTAAGATGCATGTGTCGGGATGAAACTAAGGTAACTAGAAAGAAAACGTAGAACCAACTATGCTCATGTCAATATCCTCGAAAATAATTCACATAGAGAAAATACAATAATATGAATAAACAACTGCAACCATAGAATAGTCTATCGTTTAAACCCTTATTTATGGTCCTATGCCCATGAATTCAAACAAATATTCCCTGAAGAACCGAAATAAGAATGCAACAAACATACATGAGAATAGGCTACAATACAAATTACAATCTTACACAACCTTAGTGTTAAGAAAAATGAAAAGGAATAGTCCACAATATGTCCAACACGAGAATCAGAGCGGCCAAACAAGCTTATGCTCATTAAACGTTTCAGTAATAGTACATGAAATATCAAAGAGCCAAAAACCCTTTACTCACATACAATCCTCATATTTATTGATATTAAACTTGACTCTTGGCCTTTTGCCTTACCCCCATGACCTTTCATTTACAAACTTTTGTATGTATCCTCTTTGTAGTGATGAGAGAGCAAAGACAACATAAATGTTTATAATTTAATGTATTATATGCAGTTACATTTCAAATTTTCCTTTTCATGTTGGTGGGACAACATAGATTTTGTCTATAGTGCACCTCACCCACTGTGATAACTTGTCTGGACATTGGGAAAGACTTCTCCCTCCAATTTTGATATTCGACCATCATGGGATTCATAATGATTCTTCGGCTATTTGAGTCTAATTCCCTTTCATTACTCCTCTACTGCTGCAACAATTGTTGTTGTTGTTGTTTCTCCATTATCCTCAGTGATAGATCGTATTTGTGAAGGTACTGCTACATACTGGTATATTTATTTTATGTGTAGCTAATGTGCTTTCATGGTTGGTTCACCTCACATGTTTCCTATCCAGGTTGTTGAGTATCGTCTTCCTTTAGCATTGGTACATGACACCATTCAACATGAAATAGGTGAGTGACCATAGAATAATATTGAAATAAAATTTCAAAACCATACATTCCAACCTATAGAACCAAAACATTATCTAAGTGAAAGTTCATATATGCTTCCTTGAGTTCGGTTACTGGTTCCTCTGCTCTTGGTTGAGGTAATGTGTTTTCCGAGAATTTTTCCATTATTTCATATCTTAATCCTACAAATGTGAACAATTGGTGAGGAACCTATGAAATAGTATATTTGTGAAGTTGTATATCTCAAAAATATCTTTCCAGCGGTATAAGGAACACATGAAATGGGTATCTAAGTCAAAAATTTACGACCAAAATATGAAAGGCAGTTTTGAAGGGCTCCTACTCTAGTGTCGGTAATTTTAGCATGAACTCTCCTCTATGTCAACAAGTTTCACATGAAATCTCCTCTGTGTTGGAAAGAAAATAACAAACTCATGTGTCGGTGAAAAAATAATGAAATTTTGTATCGGAAATATGAGCACGAACTCTCCTCTGTGTCAGCAAGTTTAGCACAAACTCTCTTATGAATCATCAAGTTTAGCACAAACTATCCTTTGTGTTAGCAATAAAAGCATGAATTCATGTGTCGGAAAGAAAAGAGTGAACTCTTTTATCAGTAAGTTTAGCATGAACTATCCTCTATGTCGGAAAGAAAATCATGAACTCTTGTATTGACAAGTTTATCACGAACTCTATCCTCTATGTCGGCAAGAAAAACACAAACTCTTGTATCGAGAAGTTTAGCGTGAACTCTCCTTTGTATCAAAAATTTTAGCACAAAATCTCCTTTGTGAGGGAAATAAAATCACTATCTCATGTGTCGACGAGAAAATCATGAATTATTTTATCAGCAAAATGAGCACAAACTCTCCTATGAAGGAAGACAAATCGAAAAATTTATAAGTGTCCTTTTTGTCAGCAAGAAACAACAAGAGCTTGAGTTCAAAAGTTCATAACTTTCTCATATGGTTTCCAATTTAGGCGTCATTTTTTGCAACATGGAGAGAACAAAGAGGATCATCTAGTGAGACACCTTACAATTTCATTTAAACATTTGAGCATATCCATATTTAATGAAGGTCATGGTTAATGAGGCTTGATGGATAGGAAATACTTGGAAACTGTTCTAGTACTTGTAGACCTTGGATTTCAAGTTTGTAAGTGACGTTGGAATCATAATCCCATAAAACATATATCTTGTCTATTTTAGGAGTGAAAACTCCACTTTGACCAATACCCAAAATTGTGAGCAAAAACGTTTTTTAATGAAAGTTTGGACCTCGTTCTCGCCACTACTTTGCCTGAATTTAATTATGTCAAATCCTATGGAAAATCCATCTATTAGAAATAAATTCATATGTCAGTTTCTGAGAAAATTATCTCTTGAAAACAACCAACTGACATTTGTATCACATGCCACTTAATATGCGACAAGAGTACCAATTCTTCTTAAAGATGAAATTCAGAGCCAAATTGTGCCCTGTAGATGTTGCAATTAACCCGCCTAACAATATACAACAATTTTATGATCAAGGTTATTCATAAAATTAGGAAGGCACAAAACTTGCACATCAGCATGATATGTGTAATGAAAGTTGTTGGTTATCCAGACAGATATTGGTGGCCACCCACCTATTCCAACTGGCTCCTCTTGTTAGTTTTTAGTTCAACATGTTCTTTTGTACTTCTTTCTAATTGTGGGTTCTACATGTAATGTTCTTGACTTGGCCAGTCTAGGAAACATTTCTAATGTGTGTGTAGGATTAATTGCGTACAACATATAAATGATCATACAAATAACAAATGCGACAAAGGACTGCAAAGTTTATATTATGATATCTCTGTGGATTACAAAATGGTCGAATGCAACTGAATAAACTGAAAATACTCGACTAGATCAACAACAAAGGATATTATCCGGAATACAAATAAGCAACTAAAAGATAATACCCGAAATATGGGAGCACTGCGGAATCAATGGATGCGTTGGGACTATGGCAGCTCTGACAGTAACTGCTGGAAGTCTGGAAAGTTTTCCCTGGGAGATGTACTTCTCGGAATGGCCTGCAAACTATCCCAAATGATGTGCCCTACTCTATTCCTCAGTATTGGTAACTGTTGGACCCTTCTGCTGGTGAGTTTCGACCTCAGATGGATCCCCCTGGGGGAATGGGCCCCTTTTTCTCTGGAGAAACATGTCCTAGTGATTCGACTGTTGGAATCGGATGAGATGTGTCTCAAAATGACTGCCTTGGTCTACTGGGAAATGGGTCGGAAGGGTTTCCCTGAATATGGCCTAATGCTCGCTATGGAACCCCAAATGTATCCGCCAAAAGTGTCGCACGTCCAATTCTAGAAAATGCACCCCAATTGATTCCTCTGTAAGAATCTGATGAGAAACTAGGCAAAAGATGCGCCTTGCCTTCCTCTCAAATGGGTCGGAGGGAAATCTTGGAATTCTCCCTAGATGGGATAAGTTGACTAAAAACCCTCTCAGAAGTTCCGCCCTCACTCCGGATGAATGTGCCCTTGCTGCTAAACACTGTGTAATTGCTGCTGAAGAATGATGGAAGACTTGAATGATCTCCCCGGTGACTAGGGTGTGTCTCTGAACACCGAAATTATCCAATTGGTGTCTTCCTCCTGGAATCCACTGAACTATCTCTCCTGATATGTGCCTCTTCTCCTCAATGACAAGTCATAATCTGCATAATGATAAATTAGGTCGTTGACCCTTCCTTTATAGATTTCCAAAACCCTAAATCACTGTTGACTTCCAAAACCCTAAATCACTATTGAAACCCTATTTTTAGCCCATACTAACTTAAAAGCACTTTTTACCCTTTTTAGCTCAATGCCACTTTCCAAATATAACATTGGTGACTGAAGTGACCTCTAGTGACCCTATTTACCCCTTTCTTTCCCTGGCTATAGTCTAATGGGATGGTTTAGAACATTAATCCTCCTCTCTAGAGCTCCTATTTGGAAAGGGACATTACAGTCCTCCCTTCCTGAAATTGCTTTTCCTCAAGCAATACCAGTCTAAGGTGCTGCAACACTTGCTTTCTCTCCCAAGTAGCGTCCTCTACTGGAAGCTCTCTCCATCTGATAAAACACTATGTTATGAACCTACTCCTCAGTTTCCTCTCCTGGAACTCGAAAACCTCCTCTGGAACTAACTCCAACTATCCCTCCTCATCCAATGGGGGAAGCTCCTTTGATGTGCTAATGAATTGTCCCACTACCTTTTTGAGGCAAGACACATGGAACACGTTATGAATCTTGCTCCCCTCTGGAAGCTATAGCTTGTAAGCAACATGTGCCTACTCAATGCATGATCCTATAAGGACCATAAAATATGGGCTTGAGATTCTCGACCCCACTCTTCTTCAGAGATGATTGTCTGTAGGGTTGGAGTCTCAAGAAAACCAAATCTCCAACATCAAAGCTGCACTCTATCCTGTGCTTGCCTGCACTTATATTCTGTTGGTTTTGTGTCGTCTGCAGGTTCTCTTTCAACAACTTGAGAATATCCTAACTCTCTATGATCCAATCCTTGGCCTTGGGAGATCTTCTCTCCCCAAAGACCAAGTCTACCAAAGTGGGAGCATCATATCCCTACAATGCTCAGAAGGGTGTCATACCAATGGACATGTGGAAGGTGGTGTTGTAGAAATGTTCTCCTAAATGTAACCACTTTACCCACGTTATTTTTTGTCCTCCTACACAGTTTTACCCTTCAACCCACTTGTTGACAATATCAGTATGCCCATTTTTCTGAGGGTGATAACTAGTGTTAGGTGTCAAATCCGTCCCCACCAAATGAAACAACTCTCTCCAGAATGTCCCTATGAACCGACAATCCCTGTCAGTGACGATGTTCTTAAAAAACCCATTAAGTCTGAAGATATCCCTGAAGAAAATCTTGGCTACCTAAACTGCATTGTACTCTGTCAATATGCTAATATGTTGAAGACAGTTTGGTTCTACTGGGCAATTTTTGTCTCCAGCACACATTTTTGTAAACGGGATTTCCGCACCCCTGCGTGGGTTAATTATTTAATTAATTAAAGTTTTTTTAGAAAATATTGTAAAAAATAGGTCCTTGGGCTTTTGCTAGGGGTATTTGTGCTCAAAAGAAATGGAAAGACACCCCCTATGCCCTTGGACCAAGTTTCAGGTCAGTCGGGCAACTTTTGCTAGGTATTTGTCCACCAGCAGTCTCAGTCAGTCAAAACAACAATTTTAATTGCTAAGTCATGACATAGTTAAATTGTCATTTTTGTAATTTTGAGCTAATGGGATAATGTGAAGATGAATAAAGGAAAGAGAGATGATTCCTAACCTACCCAACCCACCTCCTAACCTTTACACAACCCCTTACCCACTCATTTTCTCACACCCTCATGCCCCTAAGGGGATTTACACCCCCCCTCATGAGCAAACCTTTGAAAAGTCATTTGATTGAGTTGTGGGCCCCTCCTATTCGTAGTACGCCCTTCCTAGCCTACCACCTCACCCATTTTCTTGGTCCCACACTCCAACTCATCCATCTGCCTCACTTATCCTTGCCAAAACCCTAGATGGTGTGCCCCTCTCCTTGGGATTCCCTCTTGTGGCTTGGATGTAACAATTGGCATTGATCTAGGAGGGGTCGTTTAGCCTCTTTGGGTATAAATACAACCTCTCCCTCACTCATTTCTTCACCATATCTTGAGCTAGTGTTATGCTACTGGACTTTCGCCCCATCTCTCTCTCTTATTCATCTTGCATCCACCCACCTTGCTCTTGAGAGTGTTGGACCAACTTGTTGCTACAAGACTCTCCTTTTGGATTAATAGAGAAGCTTTGGAGGATTTCAAGCAACAAATAGTAGTGTTGTTTCTTCTTGCACATGAGGTGATGTTGTGGCTTTTGCGTCTTGTGTTGTATTGAGTAGATTTCTTGAGTAAAGTATTTTACTTGGGTAGGTTAAGAAAATAGTATTATTGTTGATCTAAATATGTTGGGTTTCTAGTGATGTAAAGTGGTTTACTTTGTTGGCTCATTCAACCATATTATCTACTCTTGTACCTCATGTTTTGCTTCAAGTTTGCAGTTTTACCTCTAGGGTGTTGTTGGGATAGCCTCAAGGAGGAGTCTACCCTCAAGGCCTACTTAAACTCTATCTCTTTGCTAATCTGATTTTCTGTTCATTTCATTCCATTATTTTAGTTTGCTAACCATCATAGATAGGTCACAAATAATTAATTTTCATTTGAATATTTCATGTGAATTTTTTTTGCCTAAAAACAAAAATATTTCTTGACCTTTTTTGTTGTGTGCAGCATTTCCAGCAAGCAATAGCTTGCTAGTATTTGCAGGTTCTTACCATGTACAAGGGGTTATGCTGCCCACATTCGGTCACACAACACATCAAAGACATTACCTTTGACTAGGTAACAAATCTCATCTTTCTCCTACATCTTTCTAGCATTGTAGCAAGCCCCCGGGAAGTTCCCTTGAGGCTTGCATTCTTTGTATCTAGTTTCATTTGTTGTAATTTATTTTTGCCTACACCTTGGGTGAGAGATTGGCTCGGCCAACCCCCCAAAATCGTGAGGCTAGGACATAGTTTCATTTTCAGCAATTTGTTATTATTTTGCCCCACTTGTCACTAGGGCAAGGTTGTGTGGCTAGTCTTGTGTTATTAATAGTTTGTTCTTTTATTTTTCAACCTTCTTTGGCACAAAAAAGGTATGCTTGCCTCCACCTTGTGCCATTGTGAGTGGTTTGTGTTTTTCTATTCATTTTCAAGTTATATCTCATGGTTGCCTACACCTTGGATGAGTAGTTGGCTAAGCCAACCCCCAATATAGTATGGCTAGATTAGTTATGTGTTGTTGATTTGCTTACGCTCATATGGTTAAAATTTTCTACATGTAGATCTCCCATCCACATACTAGATCTTAGCTTAAGCCTTTGAGGCATAATTTATGTGCATGTTTTAAGTTTCTTTAAGTTTTATTTCATAGCACATCTTTTAAATGCAAGACACACGTATGGTTGAATAATGATGTTTAAAGTAATCTCTTTAATTTGCAACGTCTTATCTTTTCAAGTTTTTACTTTCATTTCAAGTGCAAGTATTTTGGGGGATGTGTGTGGTGTAGGAGCAATCTCATTTGAGCAAGTACCTTTCATTTATTAACATATTTGCTTAAAGCAATAACACACATGGTTAAGTGATGATAGGTTAAAGTAATCTTCTCTTTTATTGACAAGTTGTTCTTGTCCCTTCATAGCATTCATTTCCTTCAAGTTTCTTACATGTTTTAATGCTATAATCACATGGTGTAAGGACAACATTTCAATTTAGTTTTTCTTTCAAGTTTCTTACATGTTTCAATGCTATAATCTCATTGTTTAAGAACACTTTTATAGCTGATTAAAGTTTCGGTTTTGGGCATATTTCACAGTTTTTGGACAAGTAAAAGTCACTTAAACACTCATAAACAACCTAAAATACTTAGTCCATAGGGGTAATAACATTTTAGACTTAATAGGACACCTAAATTCTCCATCTTCACCATCTAAAACGGGGTTTGAGGAAGGCAACGGAAGGTGCTAGGCCGGGGACGGTCTCACGGCGTACGACGTCCTTTCCAGGAGTACTCGAATCTTTAGGGTAGGCCTCGTTGCCTCACTTCTTGAGCATCCAGCAGCCATTTGGTAATTGGGGGAGGAGGATTTTGGTTTGACACTTAGTTAGGGTAATAAAATCTTTAATAATCTTTAAGCAACTTTTAATCCACTTAGTGTTTTAGGCATCAATCTYTTYRGTACATCTTATGGTTGTTTAGAACATTAATTGCAAGCACACATCTTGTTTTTAATTTCACATGCAAGTTTTATTTCTTTGTGGATTAATTATCTAAGTGTCAATCTTTCAAGTATTGTGGAGCACTTGTTCTTTCAAGCCTTTCATTTTATTTGCTAAGTGTTTTTTATGGTGTGATCCCTCAAGAGACAGCACATCCCATTTGGAGGCATCATCTTGTTGGATCTTGAGTGTTGTGGTTGGAAATGATAAGCAGTCCAATAGAGTAGGTGTTATTGGGGCATGCTTGGCTTGATGTGGATGATATTTATGTTTTGAATCTCTTTGAATTCTTCACATTAAAGCACTTAGTTAATTTGTTTCCTTTGTATCTTGTGTATCTTATATCTCTTGTTCATAATTGTTGTAACATCTTTCATTCATTTCTGTAAGTACTTGTATCTAATTTTGTTGTGGCATAATTGTACTTTTGTAATCTTTGTAATTGTTTTGTAATCAACCCTCCTCAAACATTAGTTGACCCCTTTGCCCAACCTTAGGCAGTAGTCTTAGTTGACTTAGGAAAGGGATTGCTTGAAATAAGTAAATCTTGCATCTTGCACTGCTTCTTTTGCATCATAGGTTAGTCTTTCCCCCCAACCTTGTAACTAACTAAAACCAACTCCTAGAACATAACATTAATCATATCTAGTAACTAGGGTCTACCCCCCTTGGCTTCCCTAGGAGTAAGCCTAGACGGAAGAGGTTCAAGCCAAAGTGACAGCGTGGGATTTGAACCTATGCATTGTGCCTCCAAGGACACACTAAGTGAGATGGACTTTGCTCACATTTGCAAGTGTGTATTAGGACGGCAACATCTTTGGCGTCGTTGTCGGGGCTAAGTCATTTATCCTTGGTCAAAATGACTTAACTTAATTTTTTAAGAACTAAGCAATACAAACTTTAGTCCCTAAAATTCATTGAACTTGTATTGGTTGATTTTGTGTGGTTCCTTTCCAAGTGGCGACTCCATCGAACAAATCTGTGAAGTATACTACTAGGAGCATTTCATAGGGAGTGATTTATTCTTTTCATGAACCTAAAAAGGTTTATAGGAGGAGGCTAAATTGCCTTTCTCCTTGGAGGCTACTTGAAAGTCTTGGGGAAGAAGCACTCACTGATATCCAATACTTGTTCCAAAATAATAATCAACAAATTGTTAATAACCCCCATAATACTCCTAAGGTAACCATGAGTATATTTTTGAGACCTTTGAACTTTGCAGCAATCCAAGGTGCCCCTCACGCAGTTCCTGAAAAAGTTATTGACAAGTTGCCTACCTTTCAGGGAAACAATGTTATAAGTGGCAAATCCCATATCCTGAACTTTCAGATGTGTGTGGAGAGATATTGTAGGGGTCATGATGAAGAAGGTGTAAAGATGACTTTGTTTGTGTATCCATTAGAAGGAGATGTTGGTGAATGGTTTACAGATTTTGATGCAAACAAGTTTAGCACCCTTGAGTCAATATTGGATGAGTTTAGGAAGAGATGGGGTGATAAAAAAGAACATAGATTCCAGCTTACTCCCCTTACCAGTAGTCATAAAAAGGAAAATGAGATTGTGGAAGAATTTAACACTAAGTTTAATAGCTTGGTAAAGAGCCTTCATGTTGATATTATGCCTTCAGATACTGCAATTTTGATTTATTATATGGAGGCATTTGAAGGTGAAATGAGGTATGCCTTAAGGGATAAGGATCCTCAAACTTTAAGAGAAGCACAAACTACAGCTGTAAGAATTGAATAGAATATGCTTGAGGCCAAGAAATCCAACATTCTTGGTTTCACAAGAGGTTCTTCTTCAAAGGTTAATGATGAAAAGAAGAAGAAATTTGAGGGTCAAGAATCATCAAGTGATGGGATTAAGGAATTGACCTAGTTCATTAAGCAAATGGAGATAAACGATGCCAATCAGATCAATGCTTTGCAAAATAGGTTGATCACTATGGAGAGGTCCCAAAATAATAGACAACAACATATGCCAAATGATAAGTGGCCAAAGAGACCTCCCTAAAATGATCAAAGGCCACCTAATCCTTTTGAATCCACCAACTTGGTAGATCATCACTTTATACCTTATTGTAGGTCTTGTGGCAAGTTTCATGAGGAAGTGACTTGTCCAGTTTTCCTTGAGGGTTGTTATGATGATAATTATGGAAATCAAGGAAATGAACAAATAAATATGTGTGGTAGAAAGTACAATGTGGGCATGTATGATTGGATGGATTTTGCTGAACATGGGAGTAGTGGAAACTTCATGAACAATGTTGTTGATAAGGCAACAGAAAAATATGGGCCCAAGCCCACACCCCAACAGATTGCAAAAATGGCTAAGTACTGAGGCATTACATACCAAAGGAATGGAAATAAAGGTCAAACTAGTGTTCCCAAGGCATCTCAAATTCCTTCTAAGTCTAATGTGCCTATCAATACAGATTTGAATATTGACTTAGGTGGATGGTTGAGTAATGCAAAGATGTTAGTGCCAGTATTAGAACTTATTAAGATCCCTTCTCAAAGGGAAAAGCTACTTAAAGCCATAGAAGATCCCCCTAAAATTTTTGTTGAGAAGCAACCAGCCATGGCTTACCAAGACGCACCAGTGATTTTACAGAATTGGGATAGGGGGAATGAGAAGAATTTATCTTTCTACCTATCTTTACTTGTGAATGACAAAGGTTTACACAATTGCATGCTAGATTTAGGGGCAAGCTCTGTGTGATGTCCCGTTGCCAAGAGTAGGCCAGCAGGGAGTGACTTAGTAGTCTATATGTTCCCATAGACTATAGTCAGGCACAAACAGGGAACAAGATGGAGAAATAAGCAGGAATTGATGGCTAAACGATGAATTAAGCCAAAATACTTAGGAAAAGTCACTTAAGCCTAAGTCAACAAAGAATTAGAATGAAAAGGTGTTAAAGGGGGACTTAATTGACAAATAAATCACTTTAGGAGGAAAAGCACCTACCTTAAGTGAGGTCAATGGTGAATTATATTGGGAAAGGTATAAAGGGAGGAATTTGACCTAATTCCTCATTATGCATTGTTATGATTTGATCTTGAGAGTTCTCAGACGAGGAGGAGAGTCGACCTTACTGTTTTGTAGATTTCTGGAGGAAACCACCACCATTGATCGGTTTCGGTGTTGAGAGACACATCCTAGCCCATCGGAGATACCAACCAGGTATTTCACCATACTTTTCAGGAGTATCCATTGCAGAGTGTGCAACTCAGCCAATGAGGGCGCAAGCTAGTTTGAGGGTTTGGAGAGCTGCACAAGACCCGTATCCAGATTGTAGTTTCCTTCCAACACATTTGAGATCCATCTAGGGCGCTTCTATTGAGCCATCTATCATCAGATTCTGATGGTGGAATCTTGCAGATCGACTCCTTTAGCCATTTAGGGTGTAGCTCTTCCGGACAGAAATTTGGTGTTGCATGCAGAGTTTCAGAGCAGATCCGGACAAATCCTTCCGACCCATTTCCTTATTTGGCGAGACGATCGTTTTGAGCCATATAGCGGTAGATTCCGTTGGTGGAATTCTTTTGGGTGCATCTAGTGCTCTAGGAGGGGCGCAAACCCCCCAGGGGTCCAGATCCAGTGCCTTAGAGACTAGATCCGAGATCCGACACTCATCCATTTCAGTCTAGAGGCTAGGGCGCTTCTATTAGAGCAGTTTTCGGCGCATTCCGACGGTCCATTCTTCTGGACGAGTTTTCCCAGCTGGTAGAAGTTACCGTATTTCTCCGGAACCGCATATTTTTTACGATCTATCCGTGCATGCATCAGATCTGCCATCATCTTCTGATCACAGGTATTTTTATGTTATTTGATTGTATTCCAATACTAATCCGTGAGATCTGAATGACGTTTATATTCTATATTTCCAATAGGCTATTGTATTTCCATGCTCGAACCGTTATTTTACATGATATTGGGCAGTTGATGTTCTCTACTTCTGCATGCATCCTTTATATGTTGTTTAAACCTTAAATATGCAACATGCACATGTAATAACCAACATGCACATGCAAGCACATGCAATGACCAACATGCACATGCAATAACCCACATGCACATGCAATAACCATTAAGATCTCAAACATACAACTGAAACACATCCAGAAACCCCCAGTGTATCAGATCTGCAAGACAGAATAGTAGATCAATAGCAAATATCTCGATCAGCGGAATCAGGGATATTTCAGTGGTATAAGAGCTTTAGTCCTGCCAGCCTGTGACTAAAGACAATGAATACAGTAGAAGAACCAGATGACCGTGAGCACGTAGGTGACGGATATGTCACTTACAACAGGCGAAGAGGAAGAAGGGACAGGCCTCATACCTTGCAGGATGTTATCCGGCGCACTAGAGATTTAGTGGATTCGGTGCCAAAAACTAAACCTTTCACTAAACCCTTTGTACCACAGAGAGACAAGGATCAGAAGAATCTTCCAAGGGAATGGAAGGGCAAGCCCAAGTTGGATGATGATA
>JZKD02S2004577.1:327068-337689 GCA_000966675.3 Picea glauca
TTGGGAAAGGTATAAAGGGAGGAATTTGACCTAATTCCTCATTATGCATTGTTATGATTTGATGTTGAGAGTTCCCAGAGGAGGAGAAGAGCCGACCTTACTGTTTTGTGGATTTTTGGAGGAAACCACCACCATTGATCAGTTTCGGTGTTGAGAGACACACCCTAGCCCATCAGAGATACCATCCAGGTATTTCACCGTACTTTTCAGGAGTATCCATCGCAGATTGCGCAGCTCAGCCAGTGAGGGCGCAAGCTAGTTTGAGGGTTTGGAGAGCTGCACGAGACCCATATCCAGATTGCAGTTTCCTTCCAACCCATTTGATATCCAGCTAGGGTGCTTCTATTGAGCCATCTATCATCATATTTTGACGGTGGAATCTTGCAGATCGACTCATTCAACCATTTAGGGCGCAGCTCTTCCGGACAGACATTTGGTGTTGCATGCAGAGTTTCAGAGCAGAACCAGACAAATCCTTCTGACCCATTTCCTTATTTGGCGAGACGATCGTTTTGAGCCATATAGCGGCAGATTCCATTGGTGGAATCCTTTTGGGCGCATCCAGTGCTCTAGGAGGGGTGCAACCCCCCCAAGAGTCTAGATCCAGTGCCTTAGAGACTAGATCCGAGATCCGACACTCATCCATTTTAGTCTAGAGGCCAGGGCGCTTCTATTGGAGCAGTTTTCGGTGCATTCCGATGGTCCATTCTTCTGGACGAGTTTTCCCAGCTGGTAGCGGTTATCGTATTTCTCCGGAACCGCATATTTTTTACGATCTATCTGTGCATGCATCAGATCTTCCATCATATTCTGATCACGGGTATTTTTATGTTATTTGATTGTATTCCAGTACTAATCCATGAGATCTAACTGACGTTTATATTCTATATTTCCAATAGGCTATTGTATTTCCATGCTCAAACCGTTATTTTACATGATATTGGGCACTTGATGTTCTCTACTTTTGCATGCATCCTTTATATGTTGTTTAAACCTTAAATATGCAACATGCACATGCAATGACCAACATGCACATGCAATAACCCACATGCACATGCAATAACCATTAAGATCTCAAACATACAACTGAAACGCATCCAGAAACCCCCAGTGTATCAGATCTGCAAGACAGAATAGTAGATCAGTAGCAAATATCTCGATCGACGGAATCAAGGATATTTCACTCTAATGTTATGACTAAGAAAGTAATGGAACAGTTGAACTTAAGAATATCTATACCTTACCATAACATTTGTTCCATTGATAGTAAAACAATTGAAGTGCATGGATTGATTAAGGGTTTGCAAGTACACTTAGCAGTTTTCCCAGATATCATGTTTGAAATGGACATTGTGGTGATTGATGTTCCAGATGCTCGGTGAATGTTATTGAATAGAAAGGCAGCTGCAGATTTTGGTCGCAACTTACAAATGGATTTATCTTATGCTACCCTCCCCACTCCAGATGGGAACACTTTCAAGTTGAACAGGGCAATGTTTAGAAGATATCACATTGAAGACCCAAGAAACCCAAAAAATGAGTTAAAGTATAATGATGAAGGTCTTGGTAATTATGCCATATTGTCTAACTCCATTGTGCGCCTAGAAGATAAAGTCCAAGATAATGAATTAGACAGAGTGTGGTACATGAATTTTGATGGTTCTTTTTCTAGAGCAGGAAAAGGTGTTGGAATTGTGCTCCAAGCTCCAAGTGGTAAAGTGTTGAAATTTGCTTATAGATTGGAGTTTGATGCAACCAATAATGTGGCTGAGTATGAAGCTTTTCTCTTTGGTTTAGAACTTTGCAAGGATAGGGGTGTGAAATGTCTAAATATCAAAGGGGATTCAGACTTGGTCATACAACAACTGAAGAATAAATTTGCTTGCAAGTCTGAGAGATTGAAAGGGTATAGAAATGCAATTTAGGATTTAATCAATGATCTAGATGCCTTAAACCTGATTGTTATTCCTAGAGAACAGAATTCAAAGGCAGGTGAACTTGCAGTAGTTTCTCCCATGCTTCATCTTCCATATAGTTTGATTGATGAAAATATTTCGGTGGAAGTAATTTTTAGACCCTCGGTTCCTAATAACATGAATCATTGGCAGGTTTTTGATGATGACAAACAAGTTATTAATTTTTTTACTCATATGCACGAATTTTCGAATTTAGGCATCAATGTGAAAGAGGAGGGTTGTAATTATACTGGAATTGATGATAAGGTGAAAGCACCCCCTAGGCGAGTTGTGTCCTTGGAAAGGGTCTTTGATAGACTAGATGGTCACAAGCAAAAAGAAGACTCAAAGAAAAAACTAAGTGATCACCTAGAAGTCAACATTGGAACTAATGAAGAGCCTGGGATGATCAAGATAGGCAAGACTACCCCTATTGAGGAAAGGAATGAAATTCTTAAGTTATTAAAAGAGTATAGGGATGTCTTGGCTTTTAGTTATGATGAGCTCAAAGTCTATAGAGAAGATGTAATTTAGCATGTGATTCCTCTTAAGGAAGAAACCAAGCCCTTTAGACAGAAGCTCGGGCAAATGAACCCCAAGTTAGCTCCTTTGGTCCAGCAGGAGCTGCAGAAAATGTTAGAGGCAGGCATCATTGCCCAAACTAGACATTCTTCATGGTGCTCAAATTTGGTTGTTGCTAGGAAGAAGAATGGAAAGATTTGGATGTGCATTGACTTCAGGAATTTGAACATTGCTTGCACAAAAGACCACTACCCCCTTCCCAAGATGGAAACTTTACTTCAAAGAGTAACAGGATCAGGAATGATTTCCATGCTTGATGGTTTTTCCGATTATAATCATATCAGACTTAAAGCAGAAGACAGGCATAAGATAACTCTTACTACTCCATGGGGAACCTTTGAATATCTTAGAATACCATTTGGTTTATCAAATGATGGAGCTACTTTTCAGAGAGATGTGGATTATGCCTTTAGGGGGCTGATTGGGAAATTGATTGAAATATATCAGGATGATTTAACAGTATTTTCTAAGGATGGGAAAACTCACATTAACCACCTTAGACAAGTTTTGGACAGATGTAGAGAATTTGGAATTTATGCCTTTAGGGGGCTGATTGGGAAATTGATTGAAATATATCAGGATGATTTAACAATATTTTCTAAGGATGGGGAAACTCACATTAACCACCTTAGGCAAGTTTTGGATAGATGTAGAGAATTTGGAATTTCTCTAAATCCTGTTAAGTTAGTCTTTGGGGTGACTGAAGGTAAATTGTTGGGCCACATAATTTCGAAAGATGGGATCAAGTTAGACCCAGAGAGAGTTGAAGCCATCAGTAAGGTGCCTTTGCCTATATCAAAAAAAGTTCTCCAATCCTTCTTAGGACAAACCAATTTTGTCCATAGGTTCATTCCTAACTATGTTGAGATCATGAAACCTATATATAAGTTGCTTAAGAATGATGTTAAATTTGAATGGAATGAAGAAAGTAAGCGAGCTTTTGAATGTATTAAGACTACCATATGTGAAGCTCCCATCCTTATTGGCCCAGACTACAACAAGGACTTTCATATTTTCTCCTTTGCTTCTGAAGACACTATTGCTGGTGTGTTGCTTCAGAAAAATGATCAAGGCCATGATCAACCCATTGTATATATGAGTAGGGCCTTGCAAAATTCAGAGCTTAAGTATCCCATGTTTGAGAAACAAACTTATTCCTTAGCCAAATCACTCAAACATTTCAGAGTCTTCATTGGATATTCCAAAGTGATTGGTTATGTTCCTAATTCTGCGGTTAAAGATGTTCCATCTCAAGTGGAAGGATTGGGTTCAAGGGGTAGATGGATTGCAAAGATCCAAGAGTATGATTTGGAAATCAAGCCTACAAAGTTGATTAAGGGTCAAGGCTTGGATAAAATGTTGACAGAAAGAAATGAGAAGGCCTTAGGTATGGTTTGCCAAATTAATAATGAATAGTTTCCTCCTAACTTATTGAAGCTGGAACAAGTGGAATGGTATACATACATTATATTTTATCTTAAGAATCTGGCTTGTCCAATCCATCTAGTAGGACACAAGAAAAGGGATTTAAGGTTAAAATCTTCTAAGTATGTCCTTACTAGAGATGGACTAGGATGGAAGAATTCTTATGGGGTTATCATTAGATGTGTGGATGACGTTGAGTCAAAGAAACTAATGGATGAATTCCATGGAGGGTTTTGTGGTGGACTTTTTGCTGCTAAAACTACTACCCACAAAATCCTTAGAGCGGGATATTATTGGCCCACAATATTTTTAGATGTGTATCAGTTTGTTCGGAAGTGTGAGCCATGTCATCTTTTCACAGGAAAGCAAAAGTTAGCAGCTCTCCCTTTGCAACCAGTTGTGGTTGAAGCACCTTTTTAACAGTGGGGTTTGGACTTCATCGAGAAGTTTAATGATAATTCGACTAATGGGTATTCATGGGTTATCACAACAATATATTACTTTACCAAGTGGGTTGAAGCCATTCCTACCAAGTCAACAACTAAGAATGTTGTGATGGATTTCCTAGAAGACATAATTATAACTAGAATTGGGGTCCCATCAAAGATAGTGACAGATAATGCCGAGGCATTTTGTTCAGTGGAGATGTCCTCTTTTTGTTTCAAGTATGGTATTATCTTATCACATGCATCAGATTACTATCCCCAGGGAAATGGTAAAGCAGAGTCAAGTAACAAAAACTTAATGACCACAGTTAAAAAGATAGTCGGTGAAAACAAGAGATCTTGGGATAGTAAAATTAAACATGCATTATGGGCTCACACAATAACAAAGAAAGCAGCAACTGGGAAGAGTCCCTTTGAGTTAGTATATGGATTGGAAGCTAGATTTCCAGTGCACCTTAGACTTCCTACTTATGGGTCAATTGAGGATCTTTCCACAGAGCAGGATGCAATTCAGAATAGGGTCAATCAGGTCATTGAGTTAGATGAAATCAGATGAAAGGCTTATGATCAGAATTGCAGAAATCAGAGTAAGGTAAAGAATTATTTCGACAAGTCAGCAAGGCAAAGGGATTTCATGATTGGGGATACAATTTTTTTATGGGATAAAGGCAGAGAGAAGCCAAGAAAGCATGGCAAGTTTGACAGTTTATGGTTGGGTCCATATTTGATCAGAGAAATAGTAGGGCCTAATTATTTTCATCTTATCCATTTGGATGGTGAGCCCATCAAGATTCCAAGGAATGGGCGTCAACTCAAGCTCTTTTTCAAATGATGGGCAGCTTGGTGTCCAAAGGGACACCCTCTGTAACGTATCTCTAACCCTTCTCCTTGTATTTCAATTTTGTATTGTTTCATTCATTATGTTGATATGTACTTAGAATTATTTCTATATCATAGATTCATTTTGTAGTTATGATGTTGTACTTTAGTTATTTTATTATGTAGATGTTGTTTATAGCATTCATTTATTTCATCATCTATATGTATGCTTATGTTGGATATTGGTGAGCACCTTTTTGTAGATACAGATTCTCGTATGCTCTCCATCCCATGTGAGAAGATCGAACACACGTCCCCATGTGGAGCCAGATGTTGACCGCTTATCCAACTAGGGGTTCAACTCCATGTGCCATGAAGAGATGCATCATCAAATGCTAATATGTTGAAGACAGTTTGGTTCTACTGGGCAATTTATGCCTCTGTCACACATTTTTGTAAACAAAATTTTTACACCCCTGCATGGGCTAATAATGTAATAGGTCTCCATGGGTCATAGTTAGGTTAGTTACCTTGGGATTTATTCATTAGGAGAGTTCCTTTCATCGAGTTTTTTTTATCCTCGGGCTATTAATTAGGCTTTTCAGCCTTATTAATTTCCCTTGAGTTTTTCCCTCACACCAGCAATAATTCCTCCAAAGTGGTGAAGGGCATTCTAATGGAGTTGTCTTCTGGTAGCTAGTGTTTAGGAATGATGTAAATGACCATGTATGACATCTTAGAAAGTTTCACGGAATTTCGTTGAGTCTAGATACGTTTTTTTTTAATTAATTAAATTTAATTGAATTTTCCTAAGGCTAGAAGTTTAATTATTTAATTAATTAATTGTTTTTGAGCAAATATTGTAAAAACTAGGTCCTTGGGCTTTTGTTAGGGGTATTTGTGCTCAAAATAAATGGAAAGACACCCCCTACACCCTTGGACGAAGTTTTAGCTCAGTTGGACAACTTTTGCTAGGTATTTTTCCACCAGGAGTCTCAGTAAGTCAAAACAACAATTTTAATTGCTAAGTCGTGACATAGTTAAATTGTCATTTTGTAATTTTGAGCTAATGGGGTAATGTTAAGATGAATAAAGGCAAGATATATGATTCTTAACCTACCCAACCCACCTCCTAACATTTACACATCCCCTTACCCACTCATTTGCTCACACCCTCATGCCCCCTAAGGGGATTTACGCCCCCCCTCATGAGGAAACCTTTGAAAAGTCATTTGATTGAGTTGTGGGCCCCTACCATTAGTAGTACGCCCTTCCTATCCTACCACCTCACCCATTTTCTTGGTCCCACACTCCAACTCACCCATCCACCTCACCTATCCTTGCCAAAACCCTAGATGGTGCGCCCCTCTCCTCGGGATTCCCTCTTGTGGCTTGGATGTAACACTTGGAATTGATCTAGGAGGGGTCATTTTGCCTCTTTGGGTATAAATACAACCTCTCTCTCACTCATTTCTTCACCATATCTTGAGCTAGTGTTATGCTACTGGATTTTCACCCCATCTCTCTCTCTCTTATTCATCTTGCATCCACCCACCTTGCTCTTGAGAGTGTTGGAGCAACTTGTTGTTGCAAGACTCTACTTTTGGATTAATAGAGAATCTTTGGAGGATTTGAAGCAACAAAGAGTATTCTTGTTTCTTCTTGCACATGAGGTGATGTTGTGGCTTTTGCATCTTGTGTTGTATTGAGTAGATTTCTCGAGTAAAGTATTTTACTTGGGTAGGTTAAGAAAATAGTATTATTGTTGATATAAATATGTTGGGTGGCTAGTGATGTAAATTAGTTTACTTTGTTGGCTCATTCAACCATATTATCTACTCTTGTACCTTGTGTTTTGCTTCAAGTTTGCAGGTTTACCTCTAGGGTGTTGTTGGGATAGCCTCAAGGAGGAGTCTACCCTCAAGACCTACTTAAACTCCATCTCTTTGCTAATCTGATTTTCTGTTCATTTCATTCCATTATTTCAGTTTGCTAACCATCATAAATAGGTCACAAATAATCAATTTTCACTTGAATATTTCATGTGAAAAGTTTTTGCCTAAAAACAAAAAAAATTCTTGACCTTTTTTGTTGTGTGCAGCAGCTTGTTGGTTTTTTTAGGTTCTTACCAGGTACAAGGGGTTATGTTGCCCACATTCGGTCACACAACACATCAAAGACATTACCTTTGACTAGGTAACAAATCTCATCTTTCTCCTACATCTTTCTAGCATTGTAGCAAGCCCCGAGGAAGTTCCCTTGAGGCTTGCATTCTTTGTATCTAATTTCATTTGTTGTAGGTTATTTTTGCCTACACCTTGGGTGAGATATTGGCTCAGCCAACCCCCCAAAATCGTGAGGCTAGGGCATAGTTTCATTTTCAGCAATTTGTTATTATTTTACCCCACTTGTCACTAGGGCAAGGTTGTGTGGCTAGTCTTGTGTTATTAATAGTTTGCTCTTTTATTTTTCAACCCTCTTTGGCACAACAAAGGTAGGCTTGACTCCACCTTGTGCCATTGTGAGTGGTTTGTGTTTTGCTTTTCATTTTCAAGTTATATCTCATGGTTGCCTACACCTTGGATGAGTAGTTGGCTAAGTCAACCCCCAATATAGTATGGCTAGATTAGTTATGTGTTGTTGATTTGCTTGTGCTCATATGGTTAAAATTTTCTAGAAGTAGATCTCACATCCACATACTAGATCTTAGCTTAAGCCTTTGAGGCATAATTTATGTGCATGCTTTAAGTTTCTTTAAGTTTTATTTCATAGCACATCTCTTAAATGCAAGACACACATATGGTTGAATAATGATGTTTTAAAGTAATCTCTTTAATTTGCAACGTCTTATCTTTTCAAGTTTTTACTTTCATTTCTAGTGCAAGAATTTTGGGGAATGTGTGTGGTGTAGGAGCAATCTCATTTCAGCAAGTACCTTTCATTTCTTAGCATATTTGCTTAAAGCAATAACACACATGGTTAAGTGATGATGGGTTAAAGTAATCTTCTCTTTTATTGGCAAGTTGTTCTTGTCCTTTCATATCATTCATTTCCTTCAAGTTTCTTACATGTTTTAATGTTATAATCACATGGTGTAAGGACAACATTTCAATTCAGTTTTTCTTTCAAGTTTCTTACATGTTTCAATGCTATAATCTCATGGTTTAAGAACACTTTCATAGTTGATTAAAGTTTCAGTTTTGGGCATATTTCACAGTTTTTGGACAAGTAAAAGTCACTTAAACACTCATAAACAACCTAAAATACTTAGTCCATAGGGGTAATAACATTTTAGACTTAATAGGACACCTAAATTCCTCATCTTCGCCATCTAAAACGAGGTTTGAGGAAGGCAACGGAAGGTGCTAGGCCGGGGACGGTCTCACGGCGCGCAACATCCTTTCCAGGAGTACTCAGATCTTTAGGGTAGGCCTCGTTGCCTCACTTCTTGAGCATCCAGCAGCCATTTGGTAATTGGGGGAGGAGGATTTTGGTTTGACACTTAGTTAGGGTAGTAAAATCTTTAATAATCTTTAAGCAACCTTTAATCCACTTAGTGTTTTAGGTATCTATCTCTTTGGTACATCTTATGGTTGTTTAGAACATTAATTGCAAGCACACATCTTGTTTTTAATTTCACATGAAAGTTTTATTTCTTTGTGGATTAATTATCTAAGTGTCAATCTTTCAAGTATTGTGGAGCACTTGTTCTTTCAAGCCTTTCATTTTATTTGCTAAGTGTTCTTTATGGTGTGATCCCTCAAGAGATAGTGCATCCCATTTGGAGGCATCATCTTGTTGGATCTTGAGTGTTGTGGTTTCCAATGATAAGTAGTCCAATAGAGTAGGTGCTATTGGGGCATGCTTGGCTTGATGTGGATGATCTTTATGTTTTGAATCTCTTTGAATTCCTCACATTAAAGCACTTGGTTAATTTGTTTCCTTTGTATCTTGTGTATCTTATATCTCTTGTTCATAATTGTTGTAACATCTTTCATTCATTTATGTAAGTACTTGTATCTAATTTTGTTGTGGGATAACTGTACTTTTGTAATCTTTGTAATCATTTTGTAATCAACCCTCCTCAAACATCAGTTGACCCCTTTGCCCAACCTTAGGCACTAGTATTAGTTGACTTAGGAAAGGGCTTGCTTGACATAAGTAAATATTGCATCTTGCATTTTTGCTTTTGCATCATAGGTTAGTCTTTCCCCCCAACCTTGTAACTAACTAAAACCAACTCCTAGAACATAATGTTAATCATATCTAGTAACTAGGGTCTACCCCCCTTGGCTTCCCTAGGAGTAAGCCTAGATGGAAGAGGTTCAAGCCAAAGTGACAGCATGGGCTTTGAACCTAGACATTGTGCCTCCAAGGACACACTAAGTGAGTTGGACTTTGCTCACATTTGCAAGTGTGTATTAGGACGGCAACAGGACCAAACACCTTTTATGATTGCAAAAAAGCCTCAAACCCAAAAATTGAGCAAGAGGCAACAAATGAACACCACGATACTCAATAACATATTCAATCTTTAAACCATTAGGGAAAAAACAATCTTGCTCAAAGTGTAGGTAGGACACTAGTTCAATCAAGGGGTTCCCCTTTCTAAAGAATTCATGAGAAATGATGCTTAGTACCTACTTACATAAAATAAAGTGTGAATTTGAAACTAAACTAATACATAAATCAAAATTCCAAAGGGAAAACTATTATATGGATGAAAGGTAAATCTAGTTATTTACAAAGAAAGTGGTATTATAGAGTGCCTACTCTACATTGTTGTGCAAATGAAGAGCTGTATATAAGTTCATTGAGCATAAAAAAAAATAAGATGTGAAATCAAACGTTCATTTTACAACACAAATGGGAAAGTGAAGTTGCAAGTTATAGTATAAAGGTTTAGCTATTCCAAAGTGAGGCATTCGGTTTCTAAGTGAATGGTAAAGATGTGAACTCAAGAGTTCATTTGACAACACAAATGGGAAAGTGAAGTTGCAAGTTATAATATAAAGGTTTAGCTATTCCAAAGTGAGGCATTCTATTTTTAAGTGAATGGTAGTTTGCATTTGCATGGGAAGTTTCAAAATAGTTATGAGATTACAAATCAAGTGGGACAAATGTCCTTGCATTGATAGTCGAAGCCTATGGTAGCATGCCAAATAGGTTATGAAGAGGAAATGTTTTTTTTATTGGACTATGGTTAGCATTTAGGTGTCTTACGAAGGTCTTATCCCATTTTAAATAAACTTATCACTAATTTGGTAAAGATATGGGGCCAATGATGATTTTAGGGGCTAAATTTCGCTCATGGGCTAATTTTCCATGGTTTTTCCAAAAATGAGATTCGCTATTTTAAAAATGATTCGCCCAAATTCTATAGGATAAAATTAT
>JZKD02S2004577.1:339573-358489 GCA_000966675.3 Picea glauca
TAATTAATATAAAACAAAAATAAATATAACATAGACTTACTCATTTTTTTTCTTTTCTTTTTGAAGAAAAAATCGTAAATTTTATTCCATTGGAGAAAATTTACATTTTGTAGAATGCATGTAGTCATGCATTTTGATTATGGGCAAAAGACGAGGCCTCCTTGCCTCAATAGATCAACAAGTGGAGTTCGTGACTCAAATGCCATATCAGAAATCAAAAAGAAAAGCCAAACCTTGTAGTCCTGCTAGGTCGATATACAAATCTCTCTCTCTCTCTCTCTCTCTCTCTCTCTCTCTCTATATATATATATATATATATATGCACCCTAAAATTTCTTCAGGCTCTAGCCAAAATCACTAATGGCTAAATCATTGGGGAATAAAAGAAGAAGTTATTCTACAGAATACCGATGAAATTAAAAATATTGTTCAAGATAAATTTAAGGAGAATCTATGGTGCGATAAAGAAATAGAGGATAAAAGAAAATTAAGATATTATAAGGAGGTGGTTAACACTAATCTTGAATATCAAAAGTATCTCTATGTTTTAACTAGCGTTAAAAAGATAATCAATATTGCTAAAATTATAACTAATTCTCATGAGTCACATAGTGAGAATGGGTGTTGGACAACCCACAAAACACCATGGCATGAAAGAATATGTCACCTTTGTGACACCAAGAAGGTTGAAGATGAAAATCACTTTCTCCCATAGTGCCCTGCATATACCCAAACTAGATCTCAATTTCAAAATATATGTTATAATACCAACCTTCCTAACCTTCTAAGTCATCAAAACTATAGTGATCTTGGAAAGCTTCTTGTAATGCTTTTTGAGCATCGAAATAACATTATAAAGAAATCGAAGTAATCTATTACCTTTCTTAAGGTTCGATAGACCGATTTTGGACAAATTTTGATATGAGTGGATGTTAACCATCATCATCATAAAAAAATTCCACAAACATAATACAATTATGAAATAACTTCATATTAAATTTTGTATCTCGATATTGAATAGATTGTAAAATGTCGATATGAAAATATAGTAGAGAACATATAAATACAGTGAAATCTAGATTCTATTAATGGATGGAATACAAAAGAATGTAAAAAGCAAAGCACACAAACTAGCTAGAATGGTGATGCTTATCCCTGAAGGAAGAGATGTGTCGGCTACATTCATTCATAAGAATATGATTACAAAGAGGTCGAAAAAGGTCTTTTAACATAAAGCATTAATGAGAAAACCCTAAACATCCAAAAACCTAACCCTAAAAGATGAAACGCCAAAAGGTTTGTGGGCCCCGATGTGGTTAATTGATACATCAATTTCCTAGGAGTGTTACTTTTGCATATGATCTCTGTTTGGGGCGATCGCTAGCCCGTTGGAAAGGTCCAATGGAGAAGTACACATTCTCAATGACCCAACACTGCCTTCATTTTTCTAGTGGGCGCTGCAACGTAAAAAAAAAAACAAAAAACATCGTTTAGGGCCTCAAAACGACCCCGAAAGTTTGGGAACTGAAAAACTGTAGAAAAACTGCCAAGATGTGGAACCATTCTAAATTAGTTGAACATGTGGGTGGACACCAATATCCACCTAGATTACTAGTTGTAGAGGATGGTGCACTAGGGTTTGCTCCAAACAGTGTGCTTTAGGGTTTTCCCTCCCTCTTGTGCTCCAACACCCTTGCTCTTTTGTTTTCAATGCACTTATGACAAAGATTTATATAGCCTGGTCCAAGCATTGAAACAATGGCTCCATTACATCCTAGGGAAATAAAAAATCCTCCACACAAATCATCATCCGTTGATTTTCATCAATTCTCAGACTAAGATATAGGAGCAACATCATTTAAAGTGGGTCGCTTACATTTAATAGTTTCATTTGGTGATTAAATACAAGAAGGGCATGACCAATTAGATGGATGATCTCTTGATCTATCCCCCTATGCAAGTAATTCAACTCCTAGCTATGCATTGTGCTATCTACGAGGCTAGGAAGCCTCTCTGTGCTTTTGATCCCTTCTTTGCAAAGATATGGGTTGTTGTGCAACATCACACTGAGGTCAATCAAAATCCATTTCTAGATTACACAATCATAGATATGTGGCTATATAAACTCAATCAGTTATGTGCCCTAACTTTTGAAGATCGTCCTACTTTGATCAAGGAGGCTCATGCTTCCTCCTATGGTGGCTATTTTGGCTCTCTGAAAACGATTTAGCACTTGCAACGACATTTCTTTTGGCCTTATATGACTCGTCGAATGGAGCATACCATTCATGCTTGTGCATTGTGTAGTCAACATAAACCTGGGAATTGTAAATTTGGTTTGTATCAACCCCTTCCTCTGCCTTTCAACCCTTGGGACTCTCTTTCCATGTATTTCCTTAGTGGTTTACCTATGACCTTACACAAACATGATCTATATGCATTATTGTTTGTCATTTCTCTAATATGGATCTTTTATCCTTTGTACTAAGACCGCTAATGTTTCCCAAACCATTGCCTTGTTCTTTGACCATGTTTGGCCACACTTTGGCCTTCCTACTAGCATCATATGTGATTGTGAAACTCGCTTTCTCAGCACATTCTGGAAAACATGGTGGGATTTACTGGGTTTCCCACTCAAATATTCTACTGCCTTCCATCCTCAAATGGATGGTTGAACTAAGGTAGTTAACCATAGCCTTGTCCATGCTCTTCAGATTCAATTTTTCCAAAATCAAATAGTGGGATACAACCCTCCCTGTCATTCAACATAGTTATAATTTTGTTGTGCATCTTTCTACTAGGATGTCTCCCTTTGAGGCCTGCTTTGGATATCAACCTTTAGCCCCTTATGAACTGCCTCTCACCTTGCAGCCTTCCAACACTCCACACCAATAACAAGAACAAGCATTCGCCCTTTCATTTTTGCAGACTCTAGCACACAAACATGTCTATGTTTATGAAGCGCTAAAGGCAACCCAACAACGCTACAAAGCCCTCCATGATGCTCATCGTTCCCCTATGGTTTTTACTCTTGGTGATAAAGCATGGTTTTACATGGAACACCAACATTTTAAATCCCAACGTCATCGCAAACTGAAGCCTCTCCGCTATGGCCCTTATATTGTTCTCCAATAGATTGGGGACAGTGCTTATTTCCTTGACTTTCCACCCAACTAGGCATTCATGATGTGGTGAATGTGAATAGTCTGAAACATTATGAACCCCCATTGCTGGAAGATAATCTCATTGTCTCTCATATTTTTGAGTTAATCCTTGATTTCTATCCTTCCTTGCTCCAAGACACCTCACTTGACACTCGCCATATAGCCACCCATCATCAACAACATACCTCTTACCTTGTTGGGTGCACAAACCAAACTCCTCCTTAGGCTAAATGGTTTTCAGAAGCTACCATGCACAAGAATTTTCCCCATTTGCTTATGGAAGTTGGGACACTTTCAGGCTTAAATAGGGAGGAATTGGGTAACCTAACAGACATCCACATGAATCCCAAGGAAGGTGCACTCCGTCAACCAACAAGATTCTTGGAAGGCACACTCTCTCAACTTATTGGAGGAGAAGAACAATTGGGTGCAAGTCCCAAGGAAGTAGTTGATTAGATCTAGCTAACTAGTTGTAGCTTGACCTATTCAAGCCATCATACAATAACATGCATCTATATAAGACTACCTCCTATTCTAAATAAAGTGATGGTCATTTTTCTCTAAGTTTTGGTGATAATATTCATGTTTTCCTATTTAAGTTAATTTCTTGAGTATTGTTATTGCAGATCAATAGTACCTCCAACATATGTTGGTTCCATCTGGCTAAATAAGATGTTTTCACATCCTCACCATTCCATCCCTGCATATAGGTAATGTACAAGATCAAGGATGAGATCATCCTCACTAGCTAAAAAATCCAAAACACATGAACTCATCACCCAACATGGGTACTCTAGCTGGCCCCACTTGGGAAACATCTGCTCCCACATGCACATACACACATTAGTCATCGGTCTAGCAGTGAGGTAGTTGAATGTCAGTGAAGTGGCCAAAAATCTCTCAAAAAAAAGTAAACAACTCTGAAGTAAATTGGAAGACCATCCTCCCATCAAACATAGTGTAACAATGGTCTAGAGCAAAACAAAATTGTCACAACAAAAATGGTAGAACACCTAATCAATCTAGGTCTTTGAACTAAAGTATCTACATAGTGCATTAGAGAGAAGCTAATGCACTTCCCATAAAGAGGTATAGTGTGTTAGTATCGTGACTATAAGCGTTGGGTACTTAACCTCCTCTCCATCAAACACATGTAAATGCAACTAGCCACCAACAATCTAGAAGTCACTAGGGTCAATGATGTTTGAACTCACATATATTTGCACATATTCTAATTAACTCTCTCTTGAAACGTTAGGTGGGAGATTGAGGAACTGGGGAAAATCCTCCCCTATCCTAGACAACCTGTAATGAAATAAATATCCTTCTTTGTGGGTTGGTACCATAGATCGAGATTGACCCTAAATGTTTGCCTACTATGATCCCAATGATGGATCAATTACATCAACAAGTGTCTGTTCCTCTTGAGGTATGTAGCCTCCTTATAAAACTTGAGGAGGCCAATATTCCACAAAAGGACATGAATCTATGTTGTAATAGGGCAAGGGTACATATCCCTCTCCCTCTCACGTGCCTCCCACTCATGTACAAAGTTGTATGTGTTAACCTATTGCTATTGTTGTTGTTGTCGTCGTTGTCCCGATTCACATACAAATTTCATTAGGCGCACACACACATATGCACACACACAATCTATAGTAAAAGACCATTTTTATTTTTCAAAACAATTGTGTAAAACATATTGGTGTGCCTTAAAAACTTAGATGCACCATATTGGGTACGTCAAAGTAGAACACACCTTGTAAATGGTGCTTATTATAAAAACATACCATGATGATAAAGTGGATATGGTTTTATTATTAGTATCGATGTGCCACTTTTATAGAGGCATTGATACTTATCTATGCACTTTCTATGCTCAGACACACCAAAAAATGGTATGTCCATACAATTCAAATCATATCAATAATTTGGGAAAATTTTCAATTTGCATAGGATTAATGGTGCTCTTTATATATACGGCAGCACCAATACAATGTCTCTGCATATTTACTAGAGCATATATAGTTCAGGTAATTTTAAAATATAATGTCTTAATCGTGCATTTATAATATCGAGAAGCACCACCCTTGATGCTTCTAGATACTATGAAGAGAACCAAAAATGCGCAAAGTTTATTTATTTTTATGTTTTACTGGCGAGTTCAAATTCACACAACACACTAGTAGCAGTGCTATTGAATTTTTACAAACAAACTGAAAAGAGCAAGAATTTGTTCAATTTAAACAAGGCTTGCCAATGTGTTTGGTATGTATGAAAACACCACTAACAGTGTCTCTGTACATTTCCTAGAGCATTGAAAGTGTTAATGTTTTGCAGCTATAGGAGACATCCTCTAGCCTACAACCTGTGAGATGTGGAATATAGCAGCAATGTGAAGTCTTACTCTCAACTTACAAACCTAAGAGAAAGCCCTTAATAAAGGGTTTGTGGTTATAGCCTGAGACAAAGGCTAGGAATGTATATGGCCTCCTCCATGACGTGAGAGAGAAGAACTCCATATGATTATCCGATGTAAGAGTGATCTGTTGAGTTAGAGAAATTCTTAAAAGCGTTGGGCATATCATCATGAGAATAAGAACAAAGATGATGTGATGGCCTCCTCTGAACAGCAACATAGTTGATGTGAAGACTCCAGATGATCCTCTTGTCGATAGCAGTAGGAAAGAAGATCTGTAGAGCAAACATGACTATAGTTGAGCATAAGTGCACGTGTGAGGACCTAGCTCATTTGTGTAATGCAGTGACTCACGTCTATGACATCCCTATGGATGTGGCCCCTAGTGGATGAGCACTAGAGGGTGTATTGGATCCTTTGCTATATATTGTTCAAGAGTCAGACCTACCTATAACCCTAGTTATTGTGTAAAGGGTACAAGTCGACCCTATCTTATTGTGTCTAAAGATAAACTGCAAAAGATAATTAATATTAATATTAATATTAATTGTTATAATAATAAATAAATAAATATGTCTAAGTGAGGTTGGCCCTATTGTGCCAATAGACACTTTAGTTAACAGGACAAAGTCTAATGTAAGTAAGATGAAATCTTTCATTTGTAGACACACACTCACTTGCAAGTTTTGGAAATTTCAGAAAGAACATTTATTGGTCAAAGTTGCACACCTCTCTTGGGCGCTAGGGTTTCTAGGTTTTGTGCACCCTCTTGTGTGCTAGGATCTTCTTGGTGGTGAAAAGGTATTTCTCTTGAAAATTATAGCAAAGGATTTGGCTGGGTTTTTCTCCCTTGTTTGAGAAGGGTTTCCCATGATATATCTTGTGTTCTTGTGCATGGTGCTTCTTCATGTGATCTTGGTTGCTGCAGCATTTTATGGTTATGGTTAATTGTTAAAATAAAATGAACTTCATGCTTAACCTAAATGCCATGAAAAACTAACATGGTATCAGAGCATAGGTCATGAGAGAACCCATTGCACAAAGCATCCACCGAGTCTCATCCCTTATCAGCATTCTTCACACAAAAAAGGAAAAACGCCATTGTTGTCGTACATGAAAATTAAGGCTTTTTATTGAAGAAGATTTTCAGCCTCAAACCTTCTAGAAAAGTGTGCCCTAGCCCAAGGAACTCTTTAGCACCTTCAACACACCTTTTCAGTGGGTAGATCTCCTGGAAATTGAAACCCTAGTTTTCACAAAGTACCAGAAGTACCAGAAGTACCAGAGTACCAGAAGTACCAGAAAATTAGAAGTACTAGAAAACTAGAAGCACCAGTCCAAAAATTCGTTGGTCAAGTTTGAGGGGGTAAAATTTGGATTTTCGGAAATCTGACTGCACCAGCTTACTTGCCTCAGCTCAACGCATCTATCCCTTGGATCAAAATTTCAAATTTGAAGTTTGAAAAATTAGGGTTTCCTCATAAAACCCTAAGTTGCAGTTGCAGTTTCAGAATCAGTTGCAGTATCAATTGAAGTATCAGTTGTTGTACTAGTTGCAGACACCCTTGAAGTCTTTTAAGAAGTTGGAGAAGGGATCTCTTACCATAGATCTAGAAGGATCTCTAGATCCAGAAGGATCTCAAGATCCAACACATTCAGAGGAATAATGCAACCCAGGTTTGATTATTCTGATATGCAGCTATTTGTTATGACATTTATTTGATATAGGTTGCATGTTGAAGCTATGACCATCATACTAACCTTTGGTCAAAATTAAAGTCAAGATATTAGATGGATTAAAGTTGAGATCATATAATTCGTTCTCTAACCAAACCTTCTGTCAAGATAGAATATTGTCCTAGTACAAAAGACAAGTTGAAGAAAACACTTGTTATCTTGAGTGAAGGAGACTTGGAAGAAAAGCAACACACTGGAAGTGAAGACTCTGGGTTTGATTATTGTAATTGTCATTCCTCTAACTTATATTTCTAAAGTTTGCTACTTTACAAATAGGTGTTGTAGCTATGATAACAACTCTTAAAATTGTTTTGATTCTAGAGATGTACTCATTATTCTCCTTTAGGAGATATTCTTGTTTTGGTTCCTTTTGTTTTCTTGTTCCATACAGGTCAAGAACAAAGGAATATGCCTATCCTTCAAAGGGAGTCACATTGACTCAGAGGGAGTCAAAACTATTTGAGAAAGAGGAAGAATAAAACCATCCGTGAAACAATCAATGCAATAATGCATGATCAAATTCTTTCTATGATTTCATGGGTAGAAGCATGCATGACACAATATAAGTTCAGAACAAGAGTCTTCACCAAAATAGAAGACTTCACCGGAGTGAAGCCTGAGATTGAAGACTTCAGGTTATTTGGGTGCCCAATGTATCTTCATGTACCCAAAGAGAAGAAATCCAAGCTAGATCCTTTAGAAAGAAAGGATACAGTGAATCTTCAAAGACATTCCAGATCGACATCCCTGGTCAGAGGCAGATTGAGACAAGCAAAAACATTGTCCTTGAAGAAGAGATAGTCTTTCTAAGATCCAAAGAATCTCAGATAAATTTTGACAATAAGACTATACCTTCTCCCCCTTCAATAGTTCAGAGGGAGAAAGATATTATTCCAAGTTCATCCAGTTGATCCAGTTGATATGGTCAGAGATTTTGTAGTAGGGCATAAAAGGCCTACCTAAACTCACTCTGCTAGAGGTAGAGAAACATACAAGCTTCTCAAGGCACATTCCGAGAAAGCAAAAATATTTTTTGCTATCCTTCAGTCATAAGCCACTTCATTGATGTTGAGACTCCTTATCTTAGAGAAGCAACAAGAGAAATTGTATGACCAGATGACATAACAAAAGAATACCAATACGTCAAAAACAATGATGCATAAGATATTATTTAGGGACCAGAAAGGGAAGTCTGTGGTAAATTCCAACTGGATATATAAGATCTAGCATGCGGTTGATAAGAGTATCAAGAAAAAAAACAAAATAAGATCCATAGACAAAGGTTTCTCATAAACAAAGGGAGTTGTCTACGATGAGACACTTAATCCAGTAAGCCCAATACACTTCCATCTGCATTACCATCCATGAATTGGAAACTACATCATATGGATGGATCCTTGATAAGATTGAGCTTGAACAAAGTGACTTATGATTTTCATAAAAGATCTGAGTATGATACACTACTTCTTGGGACAAGAAGTATGACAAAGGACTAATGATTTTATTTTTTTTAATATTCAGTAAAAATATTAAAGAAGTATAACAGAATGCAAATCCACCGTGATGAATTTAAAGAAGAAGATTGATGATGATTCATACGATACTAATCCATAGTTGATTGGATCATCGATGTATCTGGTTAACACCAGACCAGATTCATGCCATGCAGTGAATGTGATGAGTCAACCGAGACAAGACTCACAAGAAAAACAACAAAACATGTATTAAGACACAGTTGGATATGATCTGAGTTATGCCTCCAAGTGTGAACTTGAGTTTGCAGAATATACTGATCAATATTGAGCAGAAAGCATAGTGGACCAGAAGAGCACATCCAATTGACGTTCTACCTTGAAGTCTTCCAGGGTTTCCTGACACAACAGGAAACAAAACTATGTGGCCTTGAGTGCACCAGAGACAAATTATATGTGAAGTAATGTGGCTTCACAAACTTCTGACAGATTTACTTGATCATGAGATGGATCCTATGATGACAACGAAGAGTCGTGTGATTCCATTGTTTCCTGATGGTTCAAAACACAACGAGATGAAATACCTTCATATAAGAGATATGATACAAAATAAAGATGGTATGCTTGCAGTACCTTCCTACACATAAGTAGACTACAAACATTTACTTGGTGAAGAACTCCTTCCTAGATTAAGAGGGAGTATGGATGACCTTAGCCAAAAACAAAACTCAGAGTACATCGGTATGAGACTTGGCTTGATGGAGAATACCTCCCTAGATGAGAGGGAGTGTTAATGTTTTGCAGCTATAGGAGACATCCTCCAGCCTACAACCTGTGAGATGTAGAATATAGCAGCAATGTGAAGTCTTACTCTCAGCTTACAAACCTGAGAGAAAGCCCCTAATAAAGGGTTCGTGGTTCTAGCCTGAGACAAAGGCTAGGAATGTATATGGCCTCCTCCATGATGTGAGAGAGAAGAACTCCAGATGATCATCCGATGTAAGAGAGATATGTTGAGTTAGAGAAATCTTGAAAAGTGCTAGGAACATCATCATGAGAATAAGAACAAAGATGATGTGATGGCCTCCTCTGAACAACAACAGAGTTGATGTGAAGACTCCAGATGATCCTTCTATCGGTAGCAGCAGGAAAGCAGATCTGTAGAGCAGATGTGACTATGGATGAGCATAAGTGCATGTGTGAGGACCTAGCTCATATGTGTAATGCAGTGAATCGGGTCTATGACATCCCTATGGATGTGGCCCCTAGTGGATGAGCACTAGTGGGTGTATCAAATCCATTGCTATATATTGTTCAAGAGTCATACCTACCTGTAACCCTAGTTATTGTGTAAAGGGTACAGGTCGGCCCTATGTTATTGTGTCTAAAGATAAACTGCAAAAGATAATTAATATTAATATTAATTATTATAATAATAAATAAATAAATATGTCTAAGTGAGGTCGACCCTATTGTGCCAATAGACACTTTAGTTAATAGGACAAAGTCTAATATAAGTAAGATGAAATCTTTCATTTGTAGACACGCACTCACTTGCAAGTTTTGGAAATTTCAGAAAGAACATTTCTTGGTCAAAGTTGCACACCTCTCTTGGGCGCTAGGGTTTCTAGGTTTTGTGCACCCTCTTGTGTGCTAGGATCTTCTTGGTGGTGAAAAGGTCTTTCTCTTGAAAAGTATAGCAAAGGATTTGGCTGGGTTTTTCTCTCTTGTTTGAGAAGGGTTTTCCGTGATATATCTTGTGTTCTTGTGCATGGTGCTTCTTCATGTGATCTTGGTTATTGCAACATTTTATGGTTATGGTTAATTGTTAAAATAAAATGAACTTCGTGCTTAACCTAAATGCCATGAAAAACTAACAGAAAGCCCTAGGATATTTTATACAAAACTCATCAGTGTGTTTAAGATATTGTGAAGCACCACTATACTATCCATGCTTTGATTTACTAATTGCATCAATAGGTCTTGTATAACCCCTCCATTTTCTTACGCCTTTTCATTGCATTCCTTGTCAATTTTCGCCCTGAATAAGGTGTGTCTTGTAATTATAGAGGAAGCACCACTAACAATGCATCTTGTAAATTATAGAACACACTACATTTGTAATAGTTTGAAAGCACCACTTAAAATTTAAAAAGAAATGAAAAAGAAAGGCAAATTTAAGCTAAATTCTAAATTTTAATCCATTGGGAATGTGAATGAGTAGGTAACAAAAAATTTACCTAGTCTCTTGTCTAACAAAGAGGCATGGTTACCATGTAGATAAAAAATGAAAATATGCAACCATATTGTAAAATTTGAAGCAAACCAAATCCACTGGCGAAGTGAAGGAATCAAGGAATCCAACAAAACAGTAACACCAACAATAGGGTAGACGTACATGGATGGTGAGCATTGGTGCTTGTATGGTTGGAAGCATTGAAGGAAATGTAAAAATGAAATTACAGTTTGATAAAAAAAAAAAAAAATTAATTTAACCCTATTGATGTGCACCCGAAAGTCACATGCACTGATGTGCTAATATGTTCATGACAAGAAAACACACCATTGATTTTTTTAATTGTTTTGAAATAAAAACCTATATTTTATAACTAAATGACTTAACCTAATTCAGTGTGATGTATAGAAGTAACGCACCGATGCCCCATAAATTGGTGCATTCCATAAGTGCATCGCTGCATGTCATGACAATAAAATGAATTGATGAGTTTTTTAATTGTTTTGAAATAAAAACACATGTTTTTATAACTAAGTGTCTTAACCTAATTTGTTGTGTTGTATAGAAGTAATGCACTGATGCTTCGCAAATTGGTGCGCATCAGTAAGTTTTTTGTAATTTACAAAATAAAAACGAATATTGTATGGCCAATACCTAACTCATTCAGTAAGTTGTACATTTTAATGTATTGGTGCATTAATATTTTTAAAACACACCAAATATAGATGGTTTAAAACTAAAATAGATTTTTTTTTTTTTTTATGAAACATGTATAACGACGACATTCAATGCGTCTTATTATTTTATGTATCAATGTATCATATATTCAAGTGCAATAGTGTGTTTGTCCAATTAAAGCACATTGATGAAAAAACCACCACTAAACCTCTAACTACTTGCCTTCGCTAACAACTTTTGCAAAAAATGGACAAGGGAGAATGTTTTTGGGGAGGTTCTGCAAAAACCTCTGCTAGAAGGTGTTTTCCATGTAGTGTGGTAATCCCTTTTCCAAATATACCTTAACACATATTTTTTCACATGCATAAATGCCATTCTTGGGCTCTAATCTGTTGATGAATTTCCCTAGTGCATTCACAATTTCTTCTAGAGTTTGTGGATACCAAAGGATCATTGGATGGAAGGGCATGTGAACCCAAATCTATATTGCTATGAGAATTCTTCTCCTTAATCAAAGGGGGGGGATCAATCTCTTTAAACAAAATCCATTTGGGCCCATGAACCAAGGCCTCACCTAAACAATTTATCTTTGTCCTCCTTAGATTCAAACAAGAAGGAATATAATCATTTCCCATAGTAAAAAAACTCAATTGAGCCAAATAAAATTAAAGACTAGTTTCTTTTCATCAAATTGTAAAGAGATTTTGGACTTGTCCAAGTCCTATTGAATTCTCCAACTAGGGATTTTCTAAAAATATGATAGATTTAGAGATATGAATTGTTGATATTACCTAAAGCCTAAGGATGCTAGTTCCAATCTCTTGATGAACTTGGATGCCAACCCATTCTTCTTCTTGATAGTTTTATTCATTGTTACATCTAAATTAGCCTTGAATGGTGACATGTTAGCTTGGAAAGAGGATACATGTCCTAAGGGGTGTTATTGGCATAATCCATTACAAATTGGATAATGATAATGTGACACAATGATGGGATGCAAGTGTAGCTTTGCACCTTGAATTAAGTTTGAGGTAGTGAATTAAGGTTGGCGGAGGTGGCTGGATGGTAAATTCGTTCTTGCAACGAAGGTCGGGTCTTGTGCTCAAACCCAAGCAAGAACGTGGTCTAGTCACAGAACAAAGCTTAACTGGGCCAAGCCCGCATACCTTTTGTCCCCGAGGTGTAGGACAGTCGGTGAGGGAGTGTGTTGTTAAGGCACTCTGTGATGTTAAAGTCACCGGTTCGAAGCTTGCAGGGACAAAAAAAATCCAGCCATGTTAAGGGTTGGTGCGGCTCAGGCCAGGTGCGATCCCCGGGTGATTTTGACAACTTAGATGCCCCTGAGTCATGGTTTCTCAGCCATAGGCTAGTCCCGCAGGTCACGAATAAACTAGCAAAAAAAAAAATTTGAGGTAGTGAATTAAAAAAGGAAAAAAAAAATGAAAGAGAGATAGAAGTGAAATGGATTTTGCATTTTGTGAATTAGTAAAGGTTCGGGGATGTGTTATGTCGAATGCGATTGAGACATTTTGTGACCTTGTTTTTTGTTTTAAGAGGTGTTCATTTTAGAATATTTTGTCCTTTTAACCACAAAAAACAATTGTGTAGGACCGTGCACCTTTTATGATTGCAAAAGAGCATCAAACTTACAAATTGAACAAGAGGGAACAAACGAACACCACTAAGTAGTGTAGCTAAATTCAAACTCCTTAAGGGGATACTCAATGACATATTCAATCTTTGAACCCTTAGGGAAACAACAATCTTGCTAAAAGTCTAGGTAGGACATCATTTCTATCAAGGGGTTCCCCTTTCTAAAGAATTCATGAGAAATTATGCTTAATACCTACTTACAAAAAATAAAGTGTGAATTCGAAACTAAAGTAATACATAAATTGAAATTTCGAGGGGAAAACTATTATATGAATGAAAGGGAAATCCAACTATTTACAAAGAAAGTGGATTTATATAGTGCCTACTATTGTAGGAAAATTCCCCTGCAGACAGGTGAGTGTCCTCTTGGATCCTAGACCCCTCTTACCAAGATAGAAAGATGCTAACATAGGACACCGACATTCCTTTAAATGTAGCTAAACTAGTCAAAGGAAAAAGAGGAAGAAAGTATGAAGTAACTTTTTCTGAAGCTTGTCCTTGCTTAGTCCAGGCTGAACTTGATCTTCAAGCCCTTTAATGAGATTTGCAATTCAATAGACAACAAAGATAATGCATGCTTCCTATTCTACCAAGATTAGTTTAAATTGGATTTATCAAGAAAAGGCAAGCCTATGCAATCATACACAAACTTGAAGGAAACAGGCCAAGTATATATTAATGAGAAAATTACAAGGAACTTACAATCTGTAGATGCAAATGCAACAACCTCTCCAAGTCCTCCTTGTCCAACCCCTTGCTCGAAAGATCCATGATCAAATGACAATATTTTTTATTGATATTATCCTCCTTTTCACCATGATAATACTTTCTTTTATAGGATTTGAGAGGCTCAACCACCTTAGTTATCTTTGGAATAAGTTGAGGATATGACTCCATCAGTTGTGGTATCTCCCTTAGATACATCCTAAAGCCTGGATTCGAGCCAAACCAACTTGGATCATTTCTAGTTATCCTTAGAGATAAGGGGGATTTCTTCCCAAGATTCTCTCAACCAATCGGTGCTCCCTCAAAGCTAGCAACAAAGCGTTGTAGCGCTCCCTGCTTGGTGGACAAGGAGCACTAACGCTCCCTGCATGTGAGCAGGGGAGCGTTGATCTCCCAAAAATTCGTTTAAGATGATCATTTCTCAAGGGAAAATATTGTGTGAGCTTTCCAAATGATGTGTTTTCCTCTTCTAACATGTCTTAGAGGGCGTATCAAGTGTTTTTATGGTGTCTCCTGCAATGCGACATATGTAGGACGAAAATACGATATTTGTGACACTTGCAACAAAAGTGCGACACTTACGATAATGATAATGAGACATTATCGAAGTGAGGAATTTTGACGTGTAAGAGATTTCCCCCCAAAGTGTGAGGCCAGAAGACATAAGTTGATGACTGAAGTGCTTTGTAGATTTTCAAAGCAAGGGCGTGGAGTCATAGAACCTAGTAGAAGCTACAAACAACCATCAAATAAATGTTATCATATGTTTCAAACCCAAGGCAGGCATACCTATGCTTGAGTGACAAAGGAATTAAGGTATGGCTGCCAACAAATACACTGCGGATCCATGATGATACTGACTAAGGGTATAACCACCAAAGATACAATGTGGATCTATACCTCCATGACATGAACTGATCGTAGCCACGAGAAATACACAGTGGATCTATGAGATGATAAAACATAACCACTGACCAATACAATGTGGATTTATGTGGTAGTATATCAACATGCTCAAAAGATCTCCTTCATAGCCTGGGAAATCAGATAACAAAGTGAAAGCTCAACCCGGGGTCTTCGTCCTAATCTCGATGTAGTACGAATCTAGCCATGTGAATAAGTGTTTTGATGTCGAACATGGTAGAAACCACTTGATTATCGGTCAATGAGGTAAACCGTTAACAAGTGCGAGTGAAATCACCAGTGATGTTAATGACTCCCAAGGTACTCTAGTACAATCCAATGAATGTGAAAAAATGATCTCAAGTTGAACATTTGTGGAGTCATCCGATCAGAGGTCAATGATGTAAACCCACTGTCAGAGGCGAGGAGGCGTTCCATTGAGGCATGTAAGTCCCAAGGTATTAAATGGTTTCTAAGTCAAATTCCCAGATTATGTGTTGAAGTCGACAGGAAAAGACTTGTCGAAGGTGGGCCTTGATGTATCCCCCATCATTGACACGAAACTGACGTAGAGATGTAAGATGGTGAATCAAATGAGTATGGACTGACACGGGTATTGAAACTAGAAATTTGTGATGGTCGATCTCGAGGCAGATACTTCCCTTGAACACTGAGGCACAACATGACTTGGCAGCATAAACGTAACATGGACCAAAACATAATGCAATGGATACTATGACATTCGCCGGGTGATCCAAAGGAGTGGAAAGACTCAGGGGATTGGTTCAGTGCAAAGGTTCAATGGATTATCCAAGTGTTCAAGATGCAGGTAGAAACAATGTGCCCTGTTCAAGGGCGAGTGTAAGAGTGACTTGTGACAATTCTAAAAGATAGCTTGGCTTACTTCCGTTAGTTTCCCCCCCATCGAGATAGATGAGTACCTCTTTTTGTTTTTACGAGCTCAAGGAGGATAACACATGCTCGATATAACTCACCTTCGATAAGTCCCTCTTCCTTTGTTTAACGAGCTGGAAGAAGTAAGGGTTCGGTCCCATATGGGCCCTTCAATGTTGATTTTAATGAGTCCAGAGAAGGAAAACTCGGTGGTTTTTCATATTTAGAGAGTCTGAAAAGAACTTAAAGACAACTCCAGGGTTATCCTTTTTCGTGATTTTAGTCTCCGAAGTTCGAAAAAGAGATAAACTACTACTCTGGAGACGCCCTTTCAAAACCTTTTAAGCGAGTGTGAAAGGAAGCAAGATCACTCGACAATATTTTCATGCTTAGAGAGTCTGAAAAGAGCTTAAAGGAGACTCCAGGGGTTTCCTTTTTCGTGTAACCTTTACGAGTCTGAAAAAGTGATAAAAGTCTACTCGGTTGCATTCTCATGTTTTTTCGAGCGCGAGAAAGAACAAAGATTGTGCTCGTCAGTGCCACAATGTTGTCGAAAAGATACTGCTCAGAAGCCTGCAAATATAGATAAATCTAGGTCCAGAGCATTAGTGACTCCTCAAAAAGATTTAAAAACCCAAGAATAACTTTATATTAGCAAAAACTCAACCCTATAATAGTGAAATAGGTTAGAAATTTCATTTACCACTTGATTTTTTACCAAATTCTTCTAGCTTTGGAATTTTCAACCTTTGGAGGGCAATTTTCAAGCTGCGAGAATAGGAATTGTGATCGACTGTTTCCGATTCCATCTAGACCAGGTTGCTCACCTTGCCATTTCAATCATTTTTTATGGTTTAAAATTGTGTTTTAGCTCATTTTTAAGGGTGTTCTAGGCTCCTTAAGAAGCCCTAGGTGCCGAATTGGATTGGCGCTCCCTCAAAGAGATGAGGGGAGCGTTGATCGAGATTTCAATGCCCTGGTGAAAATACCTAGGAAGCACTAGCGGTTTGTGAACAAGTTTAGGGGAGCGTCGATGCATAACCAAAACATTTGTTGCATTTTAGGCTAGAAAGACACAATTTTTTTCTATAAGAAGTTCATTAAAGACATTTAAATGGTTGTTTTTGCAATTTGCACGGATCATATAGCCATGATTGAATGGAAGGAACACGAACATGAGTTCGATGATATCACCTCTTTGCAAAACCCTCAAACAAGGGATGCTTTGAGAAATTGTGGTCTTCTCAAGTACTTCAAGCTACAAAAAACGAGGAAAGAGGTATTGCTACTTGAGTACATCATTATATTATGGGATGATTCTGAACAGGCATTTCGTATTGAACCACATATGCTCAAAATTGAGCTTGACGATGTGTATTTTTTAACCGACCTCTCAAGGAGAGGGGCTCTTATCCTTTTGTCTGGACATCGGGAGACTCCTCAACCCACTGAGGTATATGTTGTTGAGCACTATATTCTAGGATATCGATTAGTCGGTGGAGGAATCATGATCAAAGACGTGAGGGATTTGGTATTGAGATCGATTATATTTGCCATTACCAACTTGGTGGGTAGTACGAGTGCTCACCTAGCTTCAAAATCTCAGATGTAATACGCTCTACAATGTATGGAACCCAGATTGTTTAACTGGAGTGCGGGGTTCCCTCAGAATGTGAAGGAACAGGTCACAAAGTGTAGGATAAGAAGGCGAAAGTAGTTTGGATACGACTATTTCTTAGTTTCGTTCTTTTTGAAGCGAGTACCCCAGATGCAACCACAGGTTGCGTTGATAGCACGACCAGTGACCGAGACACAGATGGAAAGATGGACTAGTTTGTCCCCAAGATTGGGGAATGATGCCTCAACGTTTAAGTTTACAATTGATTTCTTCTCTTGGTGGAGGAGGCAGAGGATTGTTATTGAGGATTTTCCATATGCTGGAGTGGATTTTTGGGGCAGTGTAGACTTAGTGCTCCCAGAGGGCATTCAGTGGGATGTGTCATGTGCGAAAATAAACCTTGTCATGTATTTTTGATTTTATATTTTATATTTTTTTTATGTGTAAAAATAGGGATCTAAAAGATGTTTTGTTTCATCATGCAGACAGAGGTGCATCACGTCCGATAGAGATGCCAACACTAGGGCATCGTGGGGACATGCAGATAGCAGTGGAGCACGGGGTTTCAATGGGAGGACTTCGGGAGGTTGAGAGGAACCTCCAAGGTCTGACTATGGGTGTCCCACCTCTCAGGAGGTGAGACATAGCTCTCCATCTGTAGAGGCATACAGTAGGAGTTCCTAAGAGTTTGAACCACTTGCTCCAACGAGTGGCTTATGCAATAGTGTGATTCTCGGAGCACAACACGATACAGGAGGACTAGGATCCTCTATATATTTTGTAGTCTTTCATGATGATATCATGGGCATGAGGGCCCATATTTTACCCTATTATGTACTTTTTTGATGCAAACAAACTTTTTCTATCACACATTATATATATATATATATATTCGATTTTTGTGGTGGTGCCTATGATGTTGCAATTTATCTTATGTGATGTTTTTTAATGTACATGTGATTCATTTTCTTTACAAAAGTTTTATCTACGTGCAAGATACCAATCCAAACTATAATTTTCTAACGAATCCGACGTTGTGTTGAGTTCTCTCCGTATATGTCTGTATTGTATAAATTCAAAAACTCTTTCGAGACGACGAACTCCTAGGTGGAGATGCAATAGGACATGGTTGTGAACAACATAAACTCGATTGAGTTGACAAACCACGTGTCACATACCCACTACCTCAATCAAGTTTTTCTGGACTTCTGGAGAATCCAAGCCCCCGAATTACCTACGGAGGACTAGCGCAAGATAGCTCTTTCTCTCTCTCTCTCTTACCATGTGATCACGGGTCATGATCATAGTTCAAATAATCGTGGTGCCTCTTTGTATTTCATGCCTCAGTGCTACAGGGACGTCGAATTGCTCGACATTGCAACTGTCGAACCCCGACAGGGCTAGTGACTGGCCAAT
>JZKD02S2004577.1:398942-422475 GCA_000966675.3 Picea glauca
GTTGGGATGAATTATTCTAATGGAATATCCATGGTAGTTTACAGATCATCTCCTAACATCAAAGTTAGGAAAATGTTTGTGATGAGATTCATTAGCAATTTTTTGGGTTTTTAGAGGGCTACACTGCTTGACTATTCTCATAGTGGTAACTTTGCTGCAAATGCCTCTTGTGGCTTGAACCATCCAGAGATTGAAACTAGGGAGTAAAGACTTTGGAGTTCACAATATGGAGGATCTATCATTTAAGATCTTTTCAAAGATGTAGCATCTCACAAAGGATTATGGCAGTCATCTTTGGTCCTTGTATTGTATAAAGTCAGATGGTGACATGTCAATCTTTGAGCAAACGATAATAGATGAATGTGAATATTTAAGAATATGCTTAGATAACATTGTAATGAGAACCCTCTTATGGCAACTCCAACATGTTTGCCTCATATTTGGGCTATAAACCTCAAATCCATAGATAAGAGAAGGGTTTATGAAAGTGTGTAAGAGGGCAATCTTAGCCTCTCTTTCCAAGGTTGACACTGTTTATGAAGGGAAGTTTTCTAGTTCATGAATATAAATCCCAAAGAGAAGAGGTGAAAGTAGGCACTGTTGCTTTATTCTCGTGGTATTGTGCATGTCATTAGTGTTGCCTATTGGCACAAACCTATCCAATAAGCATCTCATAAAGGATCACTGTAAAGGAGATCATTAAGTTGGGTAGTCTTGGAACCTTGAGCTCTAGAACAACAACTTGCAAGTGTCTTGGAACCATAATAAAGGGCTTGTAGAAGTCCACAAAGGATGAATAAGCTTTATGTTTTTTAGTCTTTGCCTCCACAATAATGGTTGTAAGAGTCAATATGTGATTACAAATATGGTGGTTCCTTTTGAAACCTTCTTGACCTTTGGCATGAAGGTTCTTGGTCTGCAACTCTCTATCCACTTAGAAATAAGCCTTATGTTTTTTAGTCTTTGCCTCCACGATAATGGTTGTAAGAGTAAATATGTGATTGCAAATATGATGGTTTTTTTTGAAACCTTCTTGACCTTTGGCATGAAGGTTCTTGGTCTCTGATTCTACGTCCACTTAGAAATATAAGTCTAAAACTGTGGCATTAGCTAATATGTGTCCAATCATGATGGTTTGATATTGCTTGGCTAATTTTGATCTCTAGATATAAGGATGGGATAAACGATTGTGATTTCCAAGAAGGAAGAAAATTGAAGGAATAAACATAGTGAAAGACATTTGTGATATGAGTTGCTAGATAATCGTGTTGTGTTCGAGTCTTTGAGACATTCAGCTCTCATATTTTCTAGATCATAGGCTTTGTTATACTAGAGCTTGAAGATGGCACTAGATGATTTGGATCCATAAAGAAATGGGAATTGGTAGGTTTGGGATTGATAAGGATAGGTGGCTGGATAGGGACATTATAGATTGAAGTGGCGTATCGTATGTAAGACCATGTGTAGGGGTTGTTGATTGGGCAGTCATATTTTTTGGGTAAGAATGGTATCTAAAAGGACACTTGATTTGTTTGAACCATTATGAGGTCTCCCTTCTTTCATTGTTGAGGCATTGGCATTTTCCCTTCCCAAGTAGGCTTTGGTAGGCTTTTTGGGATAGTTTGGCTTTAATGGGTTTATGAACGATGAATAGGCTTGGTCAAAGTGTAGTGGTTTTAACATGCTGTCATGCAAGGAATTTCAAGGGCAATAATGACCGTGTATAGTTTGAGGTTGAAAGATATGAATGGAGTGAGAGAACTTGGAAAGCATCTAAGGCAGGACCAGGTTAATTGTAAAAACTTGTATGCTCTCTCAACAGGGTCTTGGGTATTCTAGACGTTAATGAGGTTGGAGTTTAGATTGGTGGTTTAATTCTCATCAAAGGAATGGTGAAAATGAACAATAATGGATTGGCTTGGTTGGCATTATAAAATATGAGATATAGTTTTGGTGTTATTTCCTTTTTAGGAAGTCCTAGAGCTCCTTCACCTTTTGATACCAAGACTAGTAGTGCCTAGCCTTGTTCACGAGGGAGGCTCTTGCACTTCGGTTTCATTTACTTTGGCCTTGCCCTTGACTTTACACTATTGGGATTACTTCTTTCTTTTCGGTGCTTCCATTGGATAGGGGCACTAAGAGGCAACCATATAGCAACACCATATTAGACACTCGATCTGTGAGACATCAGGAGCCATTTTGTGTCCCCTGAGCGAGACCCTTGTGGAGTTGTCATCTCAGACCTCAAGATATTCTATTTAGTACCTTGGCAAGGGGTTATGTTGTCTAGACAACAAGACACACCACAAACCAAGTCCTCCAACTCTTCCAGGTCTTTTGGTCGGTCATCTATCACATGTTTCTTTTCTTCTCTATGACCTTGGGTGTTAGGAGACTTTTGTCTCGGAGGAGGAAAGGTGGCCCTCCTCTTCATACTTAGGTGATGGCATCAGGGGACATTGAGGTACCCTTTTGAGTACTCCTGGGGTTTTGGGTCTCAGCAGTGATAGTATTTTTATGGCTGCATTATTTTTTTTGTATTCTGCTCTTTGATCTTAGACTCTAATCTTAGATCTTATAGGTTAGATATGCTTTTATCTTGCCTTTATAGGAGCAGCCTTTGTGCTCCCTCTTTGTAATGACTCTGATGTACTTAGCAGTCCCATTGACCTATTTGAGGTCATTTGTTGGACATTAATAAAAGTATATTATCTTTTCTGATCTTAAGTATAAGTTTCTGTACTTGTGCTAGTCAAAGTAATAATCTTAGTCTCTGAGATTTGTATTTGCATTCTAATATCTAAGAATTCAATGGGAAACTGTTATTCCTGGTGGAAGAGAAATTGTATCTTAATTTCCAAGTCAGAAAAGAACCAAATTCCGTCCTCTAATAATTTTTGAATAATTATATGGCTAGTAATGAAAATTAGCTAGAAACAAGTAAAGAAGGAACATGACAATTTAAGAAACCCCATTGGAAAGTGTTGCAATTGCGCCAGCAAAAGGAAGAATGGCATACACCAAATTTTGAAGCAGAATATGTTACTGTTTTCATGATCATGATTTGAATCTTGTTGCATGATGTTCAAATTTGAGGACTTGGTACAAATATCACTTAAATTGGTGTTTTGTGAAATGGCAGTTGCTTGAATGGCCTATTGATGGTTGTAAGTTGTAAAAGTTGGCCTCTCCCAGAGATTGACTTCACACTGATTGATTGGCATTTTAATATATTATGCTAGGAATGTATGGTTAAGGCTTCTGTCACTATGAAATGCAGGTTTTTTGAGAGCTTGATAGTTGGCTGAGTTAGAAATAGAGTTTAAATTTAAAATACCTATTTGCTTTTTTTAAAGAGTTCTGAATTATACTGTAAATTGCATATTTTGAATGATTTCACTATTTATTTATGCTTCTCTTTGTTAACATAACATGGATCATGGATTTTCCAGAAATTTGTTCTTTACATTCATTACTTATTCTTGTCTGTTATGTATTAATTAGCTTTCAAGCAATTTGAAGGCTCTTGAGATTGGAACCTTATCTAATTCCTGGTGACCTGTTTGTATTATGGCATTCCATGATTAGATTTGAAATTGATAGATTAGTATAAGTGTGCTTTTCAGCTGAGCACATTATAGGACTTTTTTCATATTGTACGGTACAATTTTGTGTTTAATTGTATCACCTGCAGAATCCAGTCTGGGAAATTAAACTTATATGGCTCGTTGTGTGATAAGAGTTGTGTTGTACATCTTGAGGGTGATTAATTGATTATCAAGCAAACTCTTGATGGCAATTGATGTAAGGGTTAATGTTCATTTTGAGTATATTTGATCATAATCAAGTGGAGAAGCTGTCTTCTATATTCTCTATATGAAAGGCTTCTATTTTCTGAGAAGGATTGAAAGCAATTCTCAGGGTTGCCCCTTTCTGGAATAATAGTCCTTTTTCTTCCTTCGATGCACTGTTTGAATAATCTCTAACATTAGTTGTCAGTTGTTGCATTATATAATGTGCCTTGATCTTGTTCTCCTCTTGTGATTAATTTCATAAAAGGGTTGATGTTGGTGTTTTTCTCATTTCTAAATTAGAGGTGTTACTGTTACTGTACCGTTGGAATAATCTCTCCATTAACTGTTTTTTATATTATGCAAGTTTCCTTGTTCTTGCCCATTTTAACCTGGGAATAAATATTGATTAGGATAGGAACAGTTGAGTTCCAAGTGGTTGGATGTTTCATATGTCTAGGTTGAGAATAGAGTGTGGGAATCCTTCACCAGAGGTAATGATCTGGTTAAATGGTTGAATATTCATTGATTGCATGTAGTAAGGACTCAGGAGTATCATTTGGTGTTTTTTCCAGCTCTTTGTGTCAATGGCACTCAAAACTTAAAAGGTTGCTTCAGTCTTACCAATCATTTGCTTGCAGTTTGTCAAATGTTAGTGTCATACTTCACATTATTTTATTCTGTGCCATCCATTATGTGAAATGTGTTTCTATTTAAGACATGTTGCTAGTTGTGTATTTATCATCGGTTTTGCTGCTCATTTTCTGCCTAGTAGGTAATGACACCAAATCCAGACTGTACAACTGCGGACACAACAATTGTTGATGCATTGCACACTATGCATGATGGGAAATTTTTACACCTTCCAGTTGTTGATAAAGGTAATTGTTATATTAAATTTCTTGACAGGCTTTTGTATCTGGTCAATTTATGATTTTAACAGTGTCAAGTTAGTGCAGATGGATTCATTTTGGCTTGTCTGGATGTCTTACAGCTAACACATGCAGCCATGGCCATGGTAAGATTACATTTTATTTTTTTAACTTAATTTTCTGTGATTTCATTTTAGCACATAAACATGAATTCTGTATGAAAGATTGAATTTTTAAAAGTTCACGTGCTTATTTGAAGATACACTTTGGTTGTGGTAATGTACCGTGGCACTTAAAATTGCAATTGAATTAAAAACATGGTTAAACTGAATTGCTACAGGCTTTCTCATTTTTCTGACAAAAGCTGCTTAGAACATGTCTCTAAAGATTCATCGAGGATTAAAGCAGGTTCAAACTTCATTCTATGGTTGACTTAATGCCTATGTAAAACTTGGCAATTGCTGAAAGTAAATGATTTGTCCGTTTGTTTGAGAGAAAAAGGTTTCAACTTTCTGTTGGGCTCAAATGCTCAGTCACATTGCTTGGAAACAAAAACCCACATTGCTTGGAAACCAACGCCCACATTTCATGAAGAATAGGTCAGAGCTGTTACATCACTGCATAGGAAGATCACTATAAAGACAGAGGCAACAACGTGCACCTTGAACACAAAAAAGATGGTTCATATCGGAGAAGGGAAGGGGATGGTAGCCACCATACTTTATTTGGTTGCCCTACGATGCTATAGGGGACAAACCTATACATCCCTACATGGAGTAGTATTTGCTTTTTAGAGAGAAAATTGTTGGTCATTTCCCCATTATTCTAGTTCTTTTGAGTTAATCCTCTTCTCTTTTAGATAAGGTGATGTTCTTATCTTACCATTTTCTAAACCAACATCTTGTATTTCTTCTAAGTTTTATATCTATTATTTCGGCCATTTGTTTCAAATGCATAATTTTTTATAGAAATTCTGCATATACTATTCATAGATTCACATCATCAAACAAAGAGAATTAGGAGACATGAACAATAAGGGGGTTGGGAAAAGCTTTCCCTAAAAAAGGCCAAAAAAGCAAGCATATGAGCTTGTGCAACAAGAGGAAGGGACTCAACATTTGGACGGAAAACATTGAGTTGCACTCACAATCAAGGACAACATTGAGTTGCACTCACAATCAAGGACAACTCTTGCTTAAATCTCTTCAAATACCCTTATGCTAAAAGGGGAGGGGATCTCTTGAAAAATGACTTTACATTGATGTTTCTGTAGAGAAGCAATAAGCCAAACTTTGTGCTACAAGGACTTGCAATGATCCCTTATCATCCAGGTGTCTTCTAGGAGAAGACTTTTTCATGAGAGTAGGGCATGGAAATGAGTGAAATTCAACTTGAAACCATGCCCAAAACATTCTTGTAGATTTGACAAATCCAAAAAACATGCTCAATCGTCTCATCCTTACTACATAGAATGCAAGCAACATTTTGTCATACCGACTTGATTTCCAACCTTGGATGAAGCAGAAGCCACCTGCATATTTTGTGTTTAAAAGAAGATTGATTTCTAGATGCATTGACACCTCCTCAACTAGTGTGCCACAAGATCCCTCAACATGTCGAATGTATGCCTTACCATATCATAAAGGTCCTTGGTCACATAGGTGTAGAAGGTCTCCCCATTCCTTCAATTCCAATCCTTCTAGAACATACTTAATCCATTTCCTTGCTCTCTAAAAAGACAAATTGTAGGAATCGTGCGAAGAACATATTTGTTCGAACAAGTGAACTTTTGAACTCTCTAGGTGTGCCATTGTTGGTGGCCATGATTCCACAAATCCTTCCAAAGTGGAGATCTTTCTTGATCGATTTGATCATTCGAGGATGGGAACATCCAAATTGGTTTTGACACCAAATTTAAGACATCTTGGGGTCTCTCAAATTGCCAAGTAATATACTCAGAAACGACCTGCTAAGCAACCCACACTCTCGAGCATTGTGGAACTTTCAATCTCGAAGGCTTGAACAGTCCCAACTATGTCATATGGATGAAAGGGACCATTAACACCCTGAATATGTTGAGCCTGTTGAATTTGGTGTTGATCTAAAAATTGTCAAGTAGCATCCCCTTCCATTGCGCACATACCCATTTGCTTGCAAGAATCTCCCTTGCGCTCTTATGGGGAGGCCCATTTGCTTGCAAGAATCTCTCTTGTGTTCTTATGGGGAGGCCCAATCCCCCCTTGATATCTTCGTAGTGTTCATACATTCAAAGACACCAAAGGAGGCCCTTTTGCCCCCCCTTGCTTGCCCAAAATAAAACTTTTGAGAACATGCTCCAACGATTTGTAGGTCACTTGAGAAGGGAAAATATAGGAGGAATATTGTATGTGCTTGGTTGCTAAAAACTTGTCAACAATTGTAACCTTCCTTGCAAAGAGGGAGATTGAGATGATTCCAAACTTGAAGTTTCTTTTAAAACTTGTCCATGATCCACCTCCACTAATCGACTAGAGAACTCAACTTAGCAAAGGGGATTCCCAAATATCGAATGCTCTCTCTAGGTTTAATAAATTTCCATTTATGATTTAGCTAATGATAAGGGTTGTCTTGGCCAATAAGAAATGTCTATGTTTTCTCAACAATTTTTATAAAAGTGTCCAAGCATAATATAGTACCCTCAACTTGTTGAGTCAATTTAGGTGTTCTGGTTGCATCATTTGCGAAGTGGACATTAACAAGTTGATTACCATTAGGCAGGGATATATATTTCGTTTACCCTTGCAATCTAGCAATCTCTAGCAAATGGTGGAGGGCTATTAGAATTTGTAGCTCGGGCATGTTCTTCCACATTAGGGGTGTCTAGTAGTGTGGAAGAGGCCCAACTTATGTCTAGACTCTAGACAACACTTTAGTTGGTGGGGACCACTCAAGTCAACTTAAGATTAAATCACAGCCATTGGATGTGACTTAAGTTGCCTCAATGAGTGATTAAGTCCCCACCGTTAGATTAAGATCTTGATGAGATGATCCAAGGGACAGAATTGCATGAGAGAAAAGGTTAGGGTTACAAATAACCTAGCAAGCCTCATTATCTCAACACCTCAAGAAGCGAAGCAAGTCAACTGAGAGAGGAGGCACTTCCAAGGGAGGTCGAGAGCTACGTAAAGAGGAACTTGTCAAAGAGGTCGAGCTAGGGCCAACAACAAATCCAGTGAAGACAAGGGGTCGAGCGGGGTTGAGATATAAGACCAAGTCAGGTCTCATCAAGCAGGACAAGGAGGACGAGATAGGGCCAACAACAAATCCAGTAAGGTGAGGTTGAGAAAGGGTTGAGGAATAAACCGAGAAGGGTCTTACTGTGCAGGAAAAGGAGGCAGTCGAGATCAACAAGCAAGCATAGTAAAGGAGAGGCTGAGTAGGGTTGGAATATAGACCAGGACGAGTCTTTCTAAACAAAGAGGAGACTGTGTAGAGGCAACAAGGCCGAGCCGGGACCGTTGCTAAGCATAAGCAACAAACAAACTTCAGGAAGAGGAATCCGTACGGGTTGTACAGATATTGTACGAGTTGTACCTTCACTCATCAGAGAAAAGGAACTCTTACCCAGGTTTGAGTATAGCCTGTACACTGTGTTTATCAGTATTTTGGAAGAATACAAGCAAGAATCAGGCAGTATTGCTGCCACAATTTTGTTGTATGGTTGACTAAGTGTTACCAATGAGCATACAGACCCGTACATGTGGTACGGTCCATGCAAATCCAAGCTGGGCGAAATCCTTGTATGCACAAGGCTATTATAAATAAGATTACTCTGTTTTGATGTCATTTTTTTGATTCTATATTTTAATGGTGTGGTTGTCATAAGTATAAAGGAAACATTGAATGTAGTTTTGATCTGAAAAATATTTAATTTCCTTAGTAATCTCCTCACTAAAGATTACTCTAACAATTTTTATAAAAGTGTCCAAGCATAATATAGTACCCTCAACTTGTTGAGTCAATTTAGGTGTTTTGGTTGCATCATTTACTAAGTGGACATTAACAAGTTGATTACCATTAGGCAGGGATATATATTTTGTTTACCCTTGCAATCTAGCAATCTCTAGCAAATGGTTGAGGGCATCCCTTGCAATGAGAAAGATAGGGAGCAAGAGGGCAATATTGGTGAACAAAAGATTAGATTCAGATAACACGCCATTCACACTAATCCTTGTTGAGGCTTATGAGAAGAGAAGAACAAGGAGCACAAAATAAATAAATAAACCAAAGGTTCAATTTGACACCTTATATAGAATGTTCAATGATCGATTTCTATTCCCCCATGTTAGTGGATCCTTGCCCATTCATACAAGCCGTAAAACAATAATAGATTACCTCGACCAAAATGGTTGGGATGACATGGATGCAAAGTGTGTAGGTTTCTCTATGCATGTGGCATACCATTCATAGTTCTTCCCTCACCTTATTGGCATGATATGGTTAATGCCATCAACAATGCCTCTAAAGTATACAAGAGCCTCAAGTATGACAAAGCTAGAGCCATGTGACTTAACAAGGAGAATGCCAAAATCCATAATGCTTTGGGAAAATTTACATCTGATTGGGTTGAATATGGGGTATCCATTGTATTTGATGGTTGGACAAATGTTAAAGGCAAACCATTTTTAAATGTTCTTAGTGTGTGCTAGTGGTCTAGTCTACCTTGTAGCACATGACTACCTAGATCTTTATAAGATTGGGGTTAATTGCAAAACCCTTATTGAAAACCATTCAAGAAATTGGGTTGTACAATGTCATTTAAGTGATTATACATGTCTCTTTTGTCATAAGAAGTGTAATTTCCTTTACACAAGGAGGCATGAGCTTCTTAAAGCCCTTTATTATTTACAAAATCCTTTTGGTGCACCCTTTTACCTAGCCATGTTGTTGCCCCACTTAACTTGGCTAGCCATTCCTTGTTCTCAAATACCACCTCTCTCTACAACTTCCTTGGGTAGTCCCTAGTGCACATTGCCTATCCTCCCTCCTTGTTATATATCCTCCAATGTTATTGGAATTGGTCGGTTTGATCGATTTTGGGGCAAAATCGGTTCAAATGCCATCTAGAACTTTTTTTGGCTGGTTCTGTACAGATTTCATACGGTCCCTCATGGACCCACAGAGGGTCACAGTGCATTATATAGGTGATTGAGTTGGAGGGGCACCTCTTTTTTTAGATGTCCCATCTATTATGAGATTAAAGGGTGCTTTCATTGCCTTTATTGGAGATTAAGAGGTTCCCTCTCCTCTTGCTATGATATTCAGACCAATGATGCTTGGCTCTTTTCATGAGGAAGGTTGTAGGGCATAGATTGAGGATCTTACATGGTTCTCCTTGGCTAGATCCCATCAAGAGGATCATTTCATTTTCCCTCGTTACTTTTATCAATGGTAGCAAATAACAAGTTGAGGCTCATATCACCTCAGACACAAGATCAGTGAGACCTTAGACTTTTTCTTGATTGGTCCTCCCCGCTCGACAAGTCTATTGAATTTCGTGAAACTCTTGAGGTGCTCTAGTTCTAGATCCCATCAAACCACCAAATAGATTTGCTCTAGGAGTTCCCAAGGCCAGACTCACTCTACACAAAGTTTTTCTCTCTAGGTTCACCCAAGTAGCAAGTCTTCCATTTCTAGATTGTACCCCTTGATATTGGATGTTAAGAGTAACATACCTCAGATCTTAGGTTCTCCCCATGATTTCACAACTAGGCCTTGTCATTGTTGAATATTCTTCAGATGACATCATTAGGTAGGGCATTGGTCTCTTTACGATGATGGACGACTTGGATTGGGTTCCATCCTCTCTTTATTCTCATTTGCTTCTAGATCCAACATGCATTGACATTTGCATTGTAGGCTCAACTTAATTTTGGTCTTGGTTTTGTATTTGCACTACTTGTGTTTCTACTAAGTGGTTAGATAGCTCTTTCTATTCTTTTGGTGTAGTGGTAGTAATTGCTTTTGCACTCCCATTAATTGTTCACATTGGATGTACTTTTGAGTCCCATTAACCAATTTTTTGGTCATTTATTGAACATTAATAAAATTATCTTATCTTATTTGATCTTATCTATGTTTTGTATGAAGTTAATCTAGAAGACAATTTTGAGAACTTCTAATGGCCATCAATTAAAGACTTGTTTAGACTAATAGAAGCTGCAATATCACTCAATGCCCCACAATCAATGCTTTACAGATTGTTGAATGCTAACATTTTGGTGACAAGCATATAAAAGATTCTTGGAAATTGTTAAAAATGTCAATAATTTTTTATATATTGCTATGATTGTATTCCTTTTTGGCTTTTATTTTGGTTAGGAAAATGAAATATATGGTGTTGCCAAATTAGGCTTCTAAATCTACATCATGCTCAAACATAAGTTGCAAAATTTTGATTGTCATAGCAAAATGTTGGGCTGCTCATAATGTTGTATGTTTGTTGTGAAGAGACAAACAAATTAGACAAAACAAAAGTACATGTTCAAGTGTGAACACATAAAGTATTTCTTGTAAATCCATTCCTATTAAATTTAAATACTTGTATAGTCAAGGTTTTGCAAATTATCTTCTTTTTAGGACTTCTATATGCTGCTCCCTTTTTTTTAGGTGGCTTGATTTGGAAAGACACAAAAGAGAGTAGATGTGTACTAATTATAGTGAACATTGATGAAATAAAAGCAACTATTTATAGCAATCATAGGTGAAGTTTTTGAGCTAGTGTGGTGAACCGAGCGGGTTCACTATGTAAATATCCAGTATAAATAGGACAATATGCAATAATCCATTAAGGATAGTAAATATATTAAATAAGAATGTATAAGAATATGATATAAGATGATATTACAATGAGGATGAGGGCTTGTATATATATACTCACACAGGGGTGCCCTTTCATAATAGACATGACCTTTCATATGTCATGTCTTTTCATAATTAATTATTAATCATTAGTTATTTATATTATTAATTATTACTTATTTATACCTATTTTTATGTTCATAACATTGCCTTCCTCTTAAAAATGCTTTGTCTTCAAAGCATGCTTATGAAACGACTTATCTCTTGGTCTAGCCTGTAATCTTGTGTCATGATTCTTCATTCTTGAACTAGTGATTGTTGAGGACCTGAGTCAATGGGGTCTTCTAATCGCTGAGCAGAATCGTTGAATTGTAAAAGAGTCAGCTCACCCTAATTCGATCTTTTGCGAAACTGGGTGTTTATATGGTTCTCGTCTTGAATAATATTGATATTCTGACTCGTTTATATATTTGCTCTTATGATTTGGATGTCGATAGGGATTTCTTATAACATTACTTTCTCTTAACATACTTGTAGCATTTTCTTCATTTATCTTCGATATATGGTTTTTTTCACGTGCCGATGTTTCTTTGTTAATCGCTGAATTTTGATTAGTAAGTATATTTGGAGCTTCCATCATTTGTACTTCGACATTTGACGCTATCTTTTTTTTAGTTGATTTTCCAGCTTCTTGAGGGGTACTTTCTTCATTACTTGATTTGTTAATATCTTTAATGTCTGGATTTTCAAGTTCTCTTCTTTCAACTTTCTAATTTGTTCTAGTAGCTCCTGATAGTCTAAGTTCATAATGATGTTAACCTCTCTTCTTTGCATACTCCTTTTTAATGTAGAAAAACCATACGATTGGACAACCTTCATAAGTAAATCTTCCTTTCATCCATTTTGGTCTCGTCCATAATTTACGATAGATATTTTTGGAAGTGTTTAAACTTTATATATCCCTTCGATAATTAAACTGGATCACTTTTTATCCTCGCTTTATAATACTTTTATACTTTTTATCCTCGCTTTATAATACTTTTAAACTTTACAGCTGATTTTATATCCCTTGATGTGAAACTTGGGAAATAAGATATATTTTTAATTTGTCTTTTTAGACCTCTTATAACCTTTACTATGTCACTTATAACTTTTTCTTTATATTTTATTTATAGAATAATTTAATAACCTGGAACTTTATATGCTTTAAAAGTATAGAGCGAGTAAATGCCTTCAATTGGAATTGACTTTCCCGTAGACTGTATTTCCTCACGATTTTAATAATCCGCCGTTAATTTATTGTTACTCTACTTTCCGGATTCTCGGATTCTCCGTGGTTATGGTCAATATCCTTGAATGTAATGGTATTAAAAGTCACGTCTTTTCCTGTGCATTCACCCTTTTCCATGTTTTATTGGCGTATTACTTGCAGATAGTCTGCAAGGTCGCACATATGTTACTAAATCTCTGTTACAGGATATTTAATCAGCCGTGACATCAATAAGTATTGATTCGTAGTGAGATTTTCGATTCCGGTGGCTCTACAATTATCAAAGAGTAATTAGGTTAATATTAATTTGATCATGAATGGGTGTACCTCGTGGTGTTTGATGTGATGAAGTCTATTCAAAGGCTTGAAGAAATCCATTGTAAAATAACTGAAGCAGCTTGTTCTTTGGTTCGGCTTCGCCAAGGTAAATGAAGATGTATCCTTGGCTGGTTTTCCTGGTAAAGGGCTTTCAAAGTAAACTCTCCTGTGCATTTGTGCTTGCTTTGCGATTATTTTATCTTGTGTCTCTCTATGCTTGATTTTTAATAGCTTTGACATTGAAGGTTTCATTACTACAATAAGGAAGATGGGAATTCTAATCTTCTAGAATTTATACACAACCCTAAGAGAATTGGTAAGGACATTAATGGAAAAAGCTTCCCAAGAAGATTGACACAAATGGCCAAAATAAACTATAACTTACCTTTTGAATATGATCTAGCAGATAGATTCAACTTTTGCATGGAAGGTTGACCAAACATAAGAAACCATTCATAGTAAATGGATCAGCTTAATGAGGTCTAAAATAAACTAGAAAAATTCAGCTCAAAGGAAGATGTAAATAGTGGAAAATTTACATAAATAGTGGGAAATTTTGTTAAGGTTTGGGCTTCAAAGGGTAAGAGTGTAACCTTACCAATAAAGGGAAGTTCATATTGGATGACACACAGATATTAGTTCAGCTTTCTCTAAGAGTAAATTAAATTTCAATGGGGCTTTTGTTTATGAAGGTGTTATCAAAGAGCACGAAAGCACCATAAAATTGGTATACTCTCAAGGCTCATCACATATAACCACTAATAATCAGGGACAACGTGATGATAGATTAGGATTGGAAAAACATATATTTCAATCTCAACCATCTCATAATATACACAAATCCATTGTTATGAAATACATATAAGTCCAATGTTATGAAATACCATGTGGCAGGGCCAACTTAAAAGAAATGGACCATATAAGGATAGTAAGCTTGAACCCATCTTAATGCAATTTGGATAGATTGCAGTATAAACCTGTTCAAGATCTAGATTGACATCGCTCAAAGGTAAAGATAATCTACAATATCAAGGGAAGTTGTAATTACCAATATTTAAGCCCTAAACAACATAGAGTTCAAGGTCCAAAGAGTTGCTTTTCTTCTTCAATTTGAAGAGTCAAATCAAAGGCCCGTTTGGTGCTTTGAAATGACATGTTTTTTGTCTTCATTGATTTGATGAGTAAGTGCTCTTATTACAATTTTCGTACATTATTCATCATGGCTCAAATGAAGCAAATACAGATATTGCTGTACGCATTCCATTGTATGTAAATTGTGGTTTATCTATATGAGGCTCCTTAATAAGCTGGTTGTTTACTTGAAGGTGGGAGGTGCAAGTGGTGCTGTAAGTGACACGGCAAGCACAATGATGCAGAAATTCTGGGATTCGACTCTGACATTAGAGCCGCAGGAGATTGATGAGGATAGTCGCAGGTATGATTAGTTACAGATTTTCTGTTGTGCTTGTGTAGTTTGACTTTAGAGGTTGACTGTTTGCTTGAGACTGGGCTTTATCAACTGGTTAAGCATTATCTGGAAATGCTATACCTGTTATATTGGTGTGCAGTGATTTCTCTCCAAGGCAGTCAGTTGATGGTACAGAATCAGTAAAAACGGGATATCGGTTAGGTCCTGGGAATACATTTGATTTTAAGTTGTGTGATTCTAAGGGGCGTATTCATCGTTTCAACTGTGGTATGAACTGAACTTCATAGAATTCCATTTTTACTGATTATTCATTGTGGTGCTGGAAGTTGAGACTATATTTTGGTAAAAAGGCAATACAAAGTAGAGACTGATGTCTGTAGTGCTGTTTTGGTGATAGGAACTGAGAGCTTGGCAGAACTTGCTTCTGCTGTTGTTCAACGAATAGGAGATGATATTGATCAACTCCGGCCACCTCAGATTTTGGTACTTGGTGAAACAAAATTTAGTTTTAGAAAGTTTCTTGATAGTGACCAGTACTTACGTATTAGAAGTTTAAGTTTTCAATATGACATGTTTTCATACAGTTTTATTTGATGCTTCATAATGGCAGTATGAGGATGATGAAGGTGATAAGGTCTTACTCTCCACAGATAGTGACCTTGTTGCAGCTGTAAATCATGCCAGGCAAGCAGGTTGGAAGGTATTGTATCCACTCCAAAAAAGCTGTTAGTAGTTGATAACATGTATTGTCTGTGTTGCATGCATGTAGTACATATGGATGCTTACTGCTTTACTGCTTTAATTGTATCGTCCAGCACAATTCTAGTCAGACTTATATCAAGGTAGTATTGCGTTGTTTATATAGGCATTAGGGTCTCACTTACTATGCTAATATGGCCTACTGTTGTCCCCTTTACTGTTTTCTTAATGTTCTCCTTTTGCTGTTATGATATAATCAATGTGGAGATTGGGCCTCAGTAACCATGGTAATCTGGCCTACGGTTGTCCTGTTTGCTGCTGTTTTTTTAACATTGCAAATCCCCTACTGCATTATTTTTTTATTCGTCATTATGTATTGAAGATATATCTCCTATAACTCAAACATTTGTGATATGGGGATATGTTTGGGTATGCATGTGATAAATAAAAAAATATCAAGTTGCTTGAAATCTAAGAATTATATAATTGCTCATCTGATTTAAGATCTAAGCTCTGGATAGGCTGCAATGAGACCCAAAACAGGAAGCTGAAAGATGATACTCTGTCAGATCAGGTTCTCACAGAAATAAATCATGTTCGGTGGCCTTCATAAGTTTGCATGACAGAAAAATCATGCCTAAAAATTGCAAATACACAGGAAAAACATCACCAAAAATTATTTTTCATCACGGGAATTTCCTTTCTTTATGGCAGTTTACTTTAGCCAAAAGACACATGAAACTGAAATCTAACATAACTAATGAATGAAAGTAAGCCCAGAGATGTTTCCTCTTCTCTGCTCTAAAAACAAAAAATTTCTCTCCATCCTCAGCTTCTTCCTCTGCAAAATTGCTGTCATGTGAATTTTTGTTAGGTGCCATCTCTTCTCTTCTTTTCTTGCCATTCTCCGTAAATGTGCTGGTTTGCCACAATCATGGTATGCCTTCAGAGAAGATTTTCCTTTGCTGCTTTCTCCTTGTCCCATATTGTCATTTCTTGTCTTTTCATCTTGCCTTCACCCCTTGATTGTCAGAGTTTTTCTTTACTTGAAATATCAAATTCATATCCTCCTGCAATGAGAGACCATTCACGTAATTAAAGAATCTTTATCTTGTCATCATTGATATATTCAAGGTGGTTATAAAACCCTCTGTAAGACTTAAGCAGACCATTCAGCATTACAGTGATTAATTCTCTTTCTGCCATCTTCACTCCTGCAACAAGCTGGTTCCTCAAATATTTCAACTTAGTGAGATGGAGTCTCATTGAAGTGTCTCATTCAACTGTCTTCAAATTGTTAATGTTGATATATTAGGTGCAGGACTCTGGTCATGCTTTTGTCTGATACATGGACTTCAGCTTCTCCCAAATTTTATGTGCACTAGATTTATTTTTCAAGTGCGGCAGGACTTTATCTGTCAATGAGAAAGCTGCCACTGAATGCTCTTCCACCAACAGAGCAGCCAGTAGCAACTGAATGTTCCAAACACTCCATGATAATGCTGCTACACTATTAAAAGGGTATTTATCATTTGACTTGCAATGAATCTGTGGAACAATTATCAAATGGAGCTTAGTAGCTTGATATTCTCACATTTATTTCCCTGAACAACCACCCACCCTGATTTAAATCAGATTGATGAGGAATAGAATAGAACAGATTTTATTAAACGTTTACAAGGCCAAATGGTTTACGTACGGGATGGAGAGGTTACATCTATTATAGGAGGCTATGCCTTAGCAGAAGAGAAAAACAACAGTGTACATAAACGGGAAAAGGTGGCTAAGCAGGAGAGAGAGGTAGGATGCCACTAAGGGTGAATCATGAACAAGTCAACAAGTCACTTATCTGGGTGGCCCATCATTGGGATTTGCTGCTATAGTAAGATAACTTACGATTTCAGGCATCACATAGATAATAACAAATCAGTGATGGCCCACTATGCAGGACGCCAAGACTGCTAGTGATGTTTGGACCAGAGGGAGGGAGGATGCTGTCACATTAACCCAATGATGAGAGTTTCCACCACTTGTTACTCAACAATCTAACAGACCCGCAAACAACTCTTCACTACAGATGCCTCATAAATGCTGTAACTCATGCTGTTAAAAGTTGAGCAACTTGTTGTCATATAACACAGTCTTCCCTCAAATGAATTTTCATAGCTGCAGCTAAACAAATTGGTACAGGACAAACAAGGGTTTCATGCACAAGTATAAATAAGTCTGCCACAACATCCAAAAGATTATTTTTACAAAACATATCTGCTAATAGGCCAAAATGAGGGGGTTCCTAGACAGCACTTCACACAGAGGCCTCACACAGAGGCCTCCACGAAACTCTCATCATCGCAACCAAAATTTAAAAATCTGAAGAAGGGCATAAGAAATTGAAAATTTTGACACTGAGACCTTAAAAACTGTTTACCAGAAACTCTTCTACACAGTTCATTTCCAGAAAGCTCCTCAGCAACTGTTTACCAGTTAATTTCTTACTTGGATTTTTCCCACTTGTCACACCGTCAAAACAACCTGCTTTTGTTCTATGAAAATTCGAGTGCACAGCAGCATCACAACAGGAGAGTAAGATCAAACACACATAGATGCAGAGATGTGCTCAAACGAATTGTACCCAGATGATGAATAGCCTGTAAAGGCTTGATTAATGACTGATGGCCTTCCACTTCAAACCTTATTTGACAAATGATTTTTATTTAATACCAAACATTATTTTGACTCTTCACTATTCTTTATTATTTACGATAAATGTAACCATTAGGCTGCAACACCTAACTTCTAACATCTACCATTCTAACAATCTTATGGCCTAAACTTGAGTGCCCGTTATACTAGTAAACTAACCATGTATTGGTCATCTCAAAGTATGTTAACAGTATATAAAACTAAAATTAATAATGCATATTATTTCAGCAATTATAGGCAATCATGTTGCGTGAAGTGTGCGAAATATTTTGCCAATATAAGCATCTGACACCTTGAAACTTGAGAGTTATAGTTGTTGGCCTAATAAGTTTGGGCTTTCATGCTTACTGGATTACGTTTCTGTTCATAGTTTACTCTGCATGCTGTCTCTATGGTCAATGCTACTGCATTCTATTGTCACATATCTAAATGGTCGGTGGTTTCAGGGACTAAGGGTGCATGTTAATAGCTCGATTCCAGAGGATAAGAAGACAGTTTTGTCTAGAGACTCTGTTGAGTTGGATCTTGCACAAAGGCATTACCGGTCCTCAGCGTACAAGACAGTTATTGCAGGAGTGGCTTTATTGGCAGGTGTTAGTATCATTGTATATTTGAAAAGATCATCCAAGTAAAAGAACTAAACATGATTGGCTTGCGGTATCTCAAGGAAGGTAGATGGCTTGGTTTACAAGTGATCAATTTAGTATTGACACTATAAAGTATCTCAAGGTAGATGCTTTGCTCTACAGTGATCAATTTATTATTTCTAGATATTTATTTATAGACTTTAGTTGAGGAAATAGTAGATTTGTTTCAGGGTTCAACCAGATGTGGATTAAGCCATCTCATTTACATTTTAGTAGTGAAGCCTACAAGACACCCTTTGATTGTAGCGTACTTGAGATGGCTGGCCTTTGTGGTATTTTGACATGCTTCTGTAGAACTGATATTCCTGCATAAATTTTCCCTCGAACATGCTCAAATACTCAATGCCTCCCTTTCTCCTACTCTCCCTTTCATGCAATATCGGTTACTGACAATGCTGTAAATATGAGATTCTTTCATGTATTTCAAAAATTTTGACCAGTATTTTTGCCTTTTCATTGCTGTATTAGCCAATCTGTCATACACTCTAGTTCCTGTGCAAATTTGGTTGATGATAGAATAAGAACTAGAGTGTTGGGGTTGCTTTACATTATTCTCAGCAAAATAATATAACACTCAATTCTGCAAAGCCAGGGCAAAATATGTTTTCGTAAGGGCCAACCACATGCATCATATTGGCTAAACACCGTTGTAATAGAGTGCAAAAGGCATTTGTGTAACAGTGTGCAGGATGAATGTAATTATGAAATGCTATGCCTGTCTTAGAATAAAATCTCCAGCCTCCAGCTATCCTGAACAATGAAAAGATATAAAATTTAGAAGCAATTTTCCCAATATGTCCATGTAAATGCAGTATTTATCAAGAGGAGCAAATTGTATTGCTATGAAGAGACTTGATAAAATTTAGAAGCATTTTTTCAAGTATGACCATGTTAATGAAGTCCATGGCTTTCTCCATAATATAAAAGCTATACACATTGCTATTTTTCTTCTTTACAGAATATTTGATTTTCAATAAGTGATAATGTCAATTGAATTTTTATTTAATAATCAATTAAACATTGTTGCTACAAAAATTATATTTGTAATAATTTATTTGCATTGAAAATGATTATTAAACATTGTTGCTACAAAAATTATTTTTGTAATAATTTATGTGCATTGAAAAAATGAAAGAAGAAAATACAGTGAAGATGAAATTATTCACAAGGTAAAGTAATTATTAATAAATAAAAAATATGAAAAAATGAATTTCTTAGTAATTATTAATAAATAAAAAATATGAAAAAATGAATTTGTGAACAATGAAGGTACAACTAAGGTTAAGTAATTTGAAAAGTAAATACAAATCATTGTAATCTAAACTAGTTAGTAATAAGTCTGCAAATATTTCAATTTTTATTTTTTATAAATGGTTTTTATATGGATGATTATTTACTGGTATATCAATTTATACCAATTAAAATTGTATATTTAGTAAATTTAATGGCATTTATTTATTATTAGATTTTTGTTTAGATGTGATATTCCTTTTAAAGAAAAGGATTCTATATTTTTATTTATATAAAAAAGAAAAAAAAAAGACTATCTTAACAAAATAATAAAATAAGTACAACCAGCTAAAAAGTAGAAAAATTACAATACAGATTTTTTCTTGATGGGGATATGGTTCTTTTGACATTTAAAAAAAAAGTATATGATTGATTATTATGCTTAAGATTTTTTTTAAATGGGAGGGTTTTTGAGCCTTTGTCCCTTGTGTGCATATCAACACTTGACATGGATGTGATTTTGTTTCTTTGACTTTCCTTCCTCTGTTGTGCATTTAAAACCTTCAACATATTGTAGTGTCTGTGTTTTTGTTGTCTCTATCTGTTCTTCACCTTCTGTTTGAGGCATTCCCTTGCCAAACGTTTCTTCATAAGGATCACCCTGATCTAGGGATCACGTCTATATGTACATTTGCATACACCACTTTTGCACTATGTTTTTCGTAATCAAGAAGGCCTCATACGCTTATTGGAGGCCAATTTGTTAGGACTTTGTATCCAACATTGTCGGTATGTGTAGATTGGTGCTCTTAATTCTTGTTTATATATATATATATACATGTTATTTATGTTTGTTGGATGTCTTGTTATTTAAAGATTGCTCCCCTTACTAGACAAACAAACACTGATGTAATGTTTGCATTTGGAAGGTTGGCTTTCTTGTTGTCATTCTTATTTGTATCTGTTGGAAGATTAGGTTAGTTGCAATTTGTTTTCTTCATCTACAATATATGTCGCCTATGCATGTTTGTTTAAGCCTTCATTGTCTTTGGGTATCGTTTCTACAAATTCCATGTTCATTCTATGTCACCCCAAAGCTTCCCTCTATTGAAGATAATAAATCTTTGTTGAATGAGACAAATTTCTCGATTATGTGGTAAATCTCGTTGTGAATCCTTTGCCAAAATTTTTGGTGAACTCCTCCTCCATGAGCATGAATTGAATTTACTTGCCTAGAATATTTGTCTGCAGGGTTTTTTCGAGGGAGTGTTCGTATGTTTTTACTTTTTAAAATTTAACACATTAAATTTTTTATTTTACATTATTTTATTGCTATGTTTTCACTCCTTGGTGATTGTGCTTTTAAATCTGATTGACTTGTTGAATTGTCTTTAATGAATAATGATTGTGCTTTTAAATCTGATTGACTTTTAAATCAATGAATGAAACCAGTGAAAATCTTTAATGAATAATCATCACCCTTTCACCACTTCAATACCCTCCCTTCTTCCTTGTCTTATTCTTTGTTGGGTGAAAACTTGGGAGCATCTTTGACCTCCTCAAACTTGAAGTGATTAAAAAAAAAGCAGGTTTCGAAGGTACAAATTCTCTTGCATCCATTCATGTGGTGCCCTCTTAGACACTACGACAAATAAACAAGCTATTCTATAAATTAAAAGTGTATTAATATTTTTTTAATACAATAAATACAATATAAGAATTCATGTGTGGGGAATCTAGTGTTCTCAATAATCTTGATTAAGTTCTTATGTACAAGCAAAGACATAGAACATGATTTAATCTTTATCTTTACAAAATCCCATTAGACTGAACATGAATAATACAATAATTAATCTGAACGTATACAATGGCTACCTACATTTTCTTATCTCAATGGCTGATTAACTTAACTAAAACAATGCTGCCTTCTAGAAGCAATTCTCAATCTAATTCATTTTTTTTTTCTAAATTTAGTCACATTGTTAAAAGTCGACAAACAATCCTCGACAATCTACTAGGTCTTCCAATGAAGAGTTGAATTCGAGTGGCATATAAAAACTTGCTTTAGATGTTTATATGACAATTAGTTTAAATGCTTGAACACACAATTATGTAATAGGTTCTTACTATTATAAAGGGTAAATATTGACAGTATTCACATGAATGTCTCACAATATAAACTTACTAATTCAATAGCAAGCAGAGTTCCTTTTGCTAAATGAAGACAACAAATTTATAATGAGATGTTTTCCTTAGGCTGGAATGAAGACAATTTTTTCAACTCATGCAATGAAGATAACCAAGTAAGGAAAGATAATAAAAACACAATTTACGAGCACATTTTTTTAATTATGTTATTGAAATGGATTAATCTCATTATTTAAGACCTGCTTTCTCTAGGATTTCAATCAAATTATATCCTACTCACTATAAACATGTTGGGTTCACCATCAAGTACAATAAGGGACTTTTCTAAAGATCTCACTATGAACACATATCTCCTTTGTACATTTTTATTTCTCTCCAAAATCTAAGTGTGTTATAGTTACATGGAGGATTCAATATGAAGTTTGACTTCTAAATTATAATTGAAACTAAAACTCTTTAGTATAATAATAGGGTTTTATTTCAAATGAGTGAAACTAAAACTCTTTAATACAATAGTAGGGTTTCAATTCAAATCCAAAATAAGATTAGGATATGGCTTTAGTTAGAGTTAAACACATCCAATCATTAGATATATTGTTGGGAGAAAAACCCAAGAATAATTCCTTTAAATTCCCTTAAGAAACCTAATTTTTACACATGGAGAGAATTACATGACATGTGTGCAGGTTGTCTTAAGGCAACATACACGTGTGCATGAGCTATCCTCTTGCAGGGTGCATACACATAAAAATTCACATGTGTTTCCCTTCAACAAGGCACACAACTCTAACTCTATATAGAAAATTCTCAGAAACATTTTTAGAAAATTCCAGAAGCAATCAATTAGGATGAGGCATTCTATAAGGATTTAGGCTAATTAGAAGATGCAACTAATAGCATTGTAAAAGGATTCAACTGGGGGACTTATTATATTTAAATCTAGGGAAACCTAAACTCAAATGGAAATTTCTGAACAAGGACATTTAAAGAACTCTTCCCAAATTAAAATACCTTTTTAGATGGTTGTAGAAGTCCTTACTTTATCTTCAATACTTCGAACTCTTCCCAAATTAAAATAAATTTTTAGATGGTTGTATAAGTCCTTGCTTTATCTTCAATACCTCGCTTGTTTCAAAAGATTGCTCCAAGTTTATCTCATGTTACCTGTTGACTTCTTGTTGATCAAAAAATTTGATCACCTAGATTTCTTGCTCTCGGAATAACAAAAAAAAATCTATATCAGACGAAGGAAATTTTGGTAGATTATCAGTTCATTGTGTAGCCCTCAGTCTCAACATCGTCACACATTTTACAAATCCACAATTTTGTCCAATCGTCCAAAAAAGACTTTTTCCATGTGCAAAATAGTTAATTTTTATCAGAACTAAGATTTTCTTGGAACCTTGATTAGATTCTTGGAACCACACTTAGTTTCATTTTCTTGGTTCTTTATGTGGCCGTGACATGGACATATCCTCAAATGATATGTGGCACTAAAGTGGACCAAGTAGTGAGGTGGACAAATATTGTAATGATATGTGGTAGTAACATGGACCAACCCATGGATGATGCATAGCGATGACATG
>JZKD02S2004577.1:436358-452872 GCA_000966675.3 Picea glauca
CAAAAGCCTTTTTGAGATCAATTTTCATGATCGACGCCTTTTGCTTTTTATGGAAGATGCTGTGGATGCTCTCATGGGCCACTCCAATGGCATCATGGATCCTTCTTCCCTTCAGAAAACCGAGCTGTTCATGCGAGATATTCCTTTCCAAGACCGGTTTAATCCGTGTGGAGATGATTTTAGCAATGAGCTTGTATACTAAATTACATAAAGAGATCGGTCTGAAATCGTTGAAGGAGGAAGGCTGATCTGTCTTTGGAATTAACACCAGGAAAGTGGAGTTAAGACTGATGTTGATTTTACCTGTAATACGCGCGTCCTCAACCATCAGTAGAAGGTCCGTTCCAACAAGATCGAAGTAATGGGAGAAAATTCTGCGGTCCAGCCATCAGGGCCCAAACTTTTCTCTTTTTTGAGGTGAGATAGTGTATTCTTGAGCTCCAACAGGGTGACCGGATTAAAAAGATCGCCAGCTTCAGCTTCAGTGACCCAATTAGTGTACAAACTTGCAATAGAAACTTTATCCGGCATGTGTATCTCAGTGTTGGATTTGTAAATATGTTCAAGAAAGAGGCCGCTTCCAATTTGAGAGCTTCCTGTCCGCGTATGATACCCTCATTTGCGTGTTCAATGGACCAGATGTGCTTCTGATTCCTGTTGAGATTAGCCACTTTGTGGAAATACTTAGTGTTGGAGTCGCCCCATTTGAGCCAAGTCGCCCAACTTCTGAGCCGCCATCTTTTTTCTTCGTCCAACAGAATGGCTTTCCTTTTCTCCTCCAAATCTTTAAGTGAAGTTGCGTCATCCACTGAAGGTGTCGCTATGAGAGATTTGGTGATGAGATCGGTGATCTCAAGCTCCAGTTGGTTTAAAGCGAAACCCTCCGCCACTTGTTTCTGTTTAATCCAGCTTTTGGAGTGCGCTTTTAGAGTAAATAACTTCCATACAAGTCTGGACTGAGGATTCAATTCCCTCTGAAACCGCAGGTCGCTCCAGACAGAGTGAACCAATGCAGAGTATTCTGTGGATTCGGCCCAATGGTGGTTATATTTAAAGGGGAAAGGCTTGTATCGAGTGATTGGGTTCAAAGTGAGAGTGATGGCCGCGTGATCTGAGAAGAAGGGTAGAGTGACTCCAGATGTAGGGGAGATAGAAGATGTGAAGAAAGACTCAGAGATAAGGAAGCGGTCGAGCCGTTTGGTAATGGCTTCCGAGCCCCTTCTCCCATTTCGCCAGGTGGGGGCGAGGTTTATAGGTAAGACATCGATAAGGTTGAAATATTTAAAGAGGTCTCTATAAAGATTGAACCCAGATCCAGATAAGGTTGTTGATCCCCAATGTTCGTCCGAAGAGAGGGTGATGTTGAGGTCGCTTCCCAGGATAAGATTTGGGAGAGCGAGGATGCCACTTTGTGCTAGTTGGGTCCAAAAGAGTGGTCGTTCAAGGCAAGGGCCGTATACATTTAAAAGAGATAGCTCCTGGTTGGAAGCAAAACATCTGCCATTACACAAAATGCCACCACAGGTTAAGAAGGGAGTTAGGTTATAAAGCGCTGGATCCCAAGCCACCAGCATGCCTCCCGAGTTACCGATAGAACTTAACGCAGCCGAGACCCAAAGGGGACGAAAACAATGAAGGAAATCTCTAGCAGAGTGATCAGCAGAAAGAGTTTCTTGTAGGAATATAACATCTGGCTTGGTGTGTTGCAGAAGACCTCTGAATGAAGCAGCCTTGAGGGTGCCCCTGATCCCTCGTATATTCAGAGAGAGAAAAATCATTACTTGGAGCGAGCAATGGCCTTCAATTCTCTAAGGGCCTTCTCGTCAAGTGTTTGATTACCTGTGACTGTCTACTGGGAATCCAAGCCTTCCTTCTTTTTTCTAGCGCTCCTCGTCTGTAGAGGGGATAGCTCGGTCCCCAGACCTCTCGACCAAGCAAAAGATTTTGTTTGTGTTGCAGAGTGTGTGTATGTAGACGGACCCGCTTCATTGGAAGGTGCTATGATCTCTTTTCCTCGAAAAAGAGGAATCTATGTGGCAAAGTCCGGGGTAAACAGGGCTGTAGAAGTGGTAATCATCCCATCCAAGAGAGGAGTATCATCCTCCACTGGTTGGTTGTACCCAGGAAGGAGAGGTTGGTCGACAAGAGCTTCAGGAAAGGGGGATGGTTCGTCCTGTGAAGTCGGCGAAGAGGAAGGGGTTAAAGACTTAGGTATAGAGGGGGGAATCAAGGTGGGGGGAATTGTACAGTCGCTGGAAGAAGCTGGGAGAGTAGATCGGGGCTGGTCAGCTTCGGAGGAGCGAGGGTCAGGATGTAGATAAGATGCCAGCCAGGTAAAGTTTGTGATACAGTGCTTTTCAGTGTCTGTGAGAGATTTGCAAAGTATGGGACAGAGGTGGGCAAGTTTGGACAGGGAGTCCGACTGTTCAGATGGGGGCAATGTGCAAGGGTCTGATGGAACGTCTAAAAAATCTAGGGAGGGGTCGACAGTCTGATAGGCTGGAGGGTTTAGAAACAAGTCGTCCGAATCATCTAAGAGAGTACTGAAAGTCTTACCAGGACACGATCGACGGAGGTGGCCGGTTTCCCGACAGTGAGTGCATCTGAACGGTATTCCCAGGTAGTCCAACTTCTGCAGGGTCTTCCTCCCACGCCATTCAATCTCGAGAGTTTCCGGCAGACCTGTGGTAATGTCAATCTCAACCAGCACCCTGCCCAAGAGTCTTGAGGTTGCCGAACGAGAGGGAGAGTCAAGAGAAATGAACTTCCCCAAGGAGTTCCCAATCGCTCTGAAGGCTTCCTCATTCCAAAAATGGAGTGGGAGCCCCGGTAGCAGCACCCATAGGTGTCTTAGCTGGAAGAAGTCCGAATCAGGGTTGAAGGCTAAGCACCATCGTTTGAGCATCAAACTGCTGCCACCAAAGATCCAGAAGGTAGAAAGAAGCATCAAGGTGTCTTCAGGCGTTCTGCAGGTAAAACAAAGCCATCCTTTTTTGAGATAAAGAGCTTCCGGACAGTATCCAAGTAGCGGTGCCCAGTTGAGCTTAATCCAGTCCTCCAGGGGGGGAGAACTTAGACTTTTGTAAGATATGCGGCCAACCAGGGAACATGTGGACATTTTACATAGATTCTCGAGCCCCACTCCGTCGCCCAGCACTAAACGCCTCGTTTTCCTGTTTGCTTTCCAAACCTTGCGTCCAAAGGAGACATCACGATGGGGAAAAGGCTGAGCTAGAAGATTTACGGGTTGGGTAGGTCTATGTGGAGCAGGGAGAGACCCGTTAGAACCCAGTGGAACGTTCGAGGGTATGCTCCGAGAGGGCGCTATAGACGGTGAGGGGGGTCTTTTACTAGCAGGGAGCTCCGGAGCAGGGGTAACAAAATTTGAAAAAGTTTTGGAGGGAAGATTCAATGGTCTATGTACCATAGAATCTATATGGTCCAGTAACCCCTCCTGGTTCCAAAAAAGGTCGTCGGTAGAAGGCGAGGGAGATCCGGGCAGGGAAGCCATATATAGTCACTGGGGGACCACAGTGAACCACTGTATCAGTACAGAGGTAGGGGACAAGGTCAGGGGAAACAATAGAGAAGACAAGAGCGGTCAGTAGGCTAGAAGTCACGGGATACCAGTCCCGGTCAGAAACGAGAGGTAAGAGGCGGACAGTGGCCGATAGACTATAATGCAGGTCGCGGAAAAAATAAGAAACGATAGTGACTGGGACCAATATACGATATAGTGGAGGATCAATGTTCGAGGCGAAGCATGATCAGTGGTCTAGCCTTATGCTGTTTGAGGATCAGGGAAATGGTGTCTGGTTCGCCTCCTTCAACTGTGTTCGCCTCCATCGCCATCTCATATTTCCTAGAGTACGTGCCAGCACTTGATAGAGTTCAATTTCAAATCGAACTATGAATCAAAATAATCTAAGTGTGGAAATATTTCATCCTTTTGTTCCTTCTCTATAGACATAGGGATTTCAAACAAAGACATCTTAGCGAAATTGGGAGCACATAAGAAATACCTATTATGCATTGCATGTTGATTGCACCCATGCACCCACTCTCAATGAAGGAATATTTAAACATGATGATACCCATAATAACATATATCTAGACATGGAGATGAATGGATGTCAAACTTTGTCAAGATTGGTCCCTATAAGGCACACCCAATTTACTAAAATTAATATGTTGGACTTCCAAGATTTTGACACCAACCACACACAAAACTGTCTAGAAGTATCATAAGATACATTAGACATTGCACCAATTCATTGATCATAATTGAAGCGATGGGAAATCATACAAGAAAGTAATCACCTATGTCCTTNTACGAGGAGGATACATGACAACATATTAGAGAGTTCGAGAGATAGAATTCAGAGGATTTGCATGGAGCAAGTGCAATCTTCGCAAAGTCCGAAGCAGAACTGGACTGTCGGATCCAAAAGGACACGCGACAGAGATCCGTGTGTTTCGACAGAAAGTGTTTCGAAAGAAACAAGGGTGGAGGTCACAAACTCGCCGAAGCCCGAAGTTACAAAGAGAGTTGGCCCACGGTCACGACCCGTGGTCACATTGGAGAAGAAGTCTAGCGCGGGAGCTAATACTCACAAATTGGTGTTACCAAAAGCGCCAGAGCGTAGAGTTGTGGGTAATTTGAACCTGTAGGTAACATCAAAGGGACCTATGTGTGTCATTTGTTCAGGGTCTATTGGAGGCCCAAAGAGCTAATTCGGCTCAAGGTGTTTGAAGATCCTTGACCAGGAGGTTGCAGAATCCCCTGGAGGGAAGGGGGGGCTGCATCAAGAAGTATCAGAGCCACATAATTAATTTTCTATAGGCAAGAGGAGATAGCAAGTGGTATCAGATACATCAAGTAGTAGCTGTGTAAAAGAAGAAAGTTCAACAAAATGTCGCCCAGAAGACGTGCAGAGCCACCTGTAGCAAATCAAGCTATGGAAAGGGAGATGCGAGAACTACACGCAAGGTTAGATGCTATGGAGACAACAAAAAGGAGAGCACCTGATGTTGGAGATGTCAGTGATGCAGAGAATGAAGAAGTGGAAGTTGAAGAAGTTGTAGTCGAAGATGTTGCAGAAGAACGCTTGTTGAAAGCGATTGTCAAATTGGGAGCTAGAGCAAAGATAAACATCCCAATGTATGAAGGAAATTTAGATGCTGAAGAATTGGTGGATTGGATAAGGTCAATGGAAAAGTACTTCGACTATGAAGACATCGATGATGAGAAGAAGGTGAAACATGTTCTCACTAGATTAAAAGGACATGCAATGCTATGGTGAGATGAATTGCAGGCTGACAGAAGATGCAAGAGAAAGAAAAAGATTAAGAATTGGGATAGAATGCTAGCCAACCGTTAAAGTCTAAATTCATACCCAAGAATTAGCAGATAAATCTATTTAGAAAGTTGCAGAACTTGAGATAGAAAGGAATGATAGTGAAAGAGTACACAGAGGAGTTCTACAAACTGAACATCAGGGCTGAAAAGAGAGAAAAAGATGATGAAAAGGTTGCTAGATATATAAATGGCCCGAGATATGAAATCATCATGATGACCATAAATACAGTGGAGAATGCTTATCAGATTGCGCTGGAGGCATAAGAGAATTTGGCTAGAAAGAAGAGCCAGCGAAGCAGAGGAAGAACTCGAAACAAAGGCAAAGGAATTGCCCATGACAAGGCACACAAGCCCAAGGTTGAGACTGAAAAACCACTTAGTCACTCGGAATGAGGAGGAAGTTCCCGAGGGAGATAGTATGGTGGAATAAACTCTTTTCCTTGAGGAAGAGGAAGAGGCAGAGGAGGTGAAGTGAAGTGTTATGCATGTGGAAAGACATGACACATGTCTTGGGAATGCCCCGAGAGAAAGAAAGAAGGAGGAGGTGAAGATCACATTTCAGAAGCACATAAACGAAATGTTGAAGCAGAAGGTGCAGAAGATGGGAGGTCTTTGGTGATGAAGAAGGTTCTCTTGATGCCAGAGCCAAAGGTTGAAAAACCAGTGTAGAGGAACAATTTGTTCATGACTGCTTGCAAGACTAAAGATAGAGTTTGCAAGGTGATAATTGACAGTGGGAAAACTGATAACTTAGTATCCACAGAGATGGTGGAGAAGCTAGAGCTGGAGACAAATGAACATTTGACTCCGTATAAAGTCTCATGGTTGGAAAAAGGTCACCAGGTAATGATAACTAAATAATGCTTAGTTGAATTTAAGATAGGAGGATATAGAGATGAGATTTTGTGTGATGTGATTCCCATGGATGTATGTCATGTTTTGTTGGGGAGACCATGGCAATATGATAAGAATGTCATTCATGATGGGGGAAAAAATATTTATACTTTGGAGAAAAATACTAGAACACACATGTTGCTGCCAATTGAGGAAAATAAAGTAAAGGAAGAAGCAAACACACACATACTTCTCATGAGTGGGAAGGAACTCTTGAGTGAAGTTAAGAAGGAACAAGAGATGCACTTTGTTGTGGTAAGGAAACCCAGAGTTGTCCTTACAAATACTTCTATGGATGCTTTGCCTGGAGAAGTTTAGGAACTGTAAGGGAATTTTGTTGACATAGTAGTGGATGAGTTGTCGAGCTCATTGCCACCCATCAGGAGTATCAACCATCACATTGATCTAATACCAGGAGCGAGTCTGTTGAACAAAACAACATACAAATTAACACCTCAAGAGAATGAGGAGGTAAAGAGACAAGTCCATGATTTGATGGACAAAGGGTTAGTCAGAGAAAGCTTGAGTCTGTGCACAATACCAACTGTGTTAAGTCCAAAGAAGGATGGAGGATGGAGAATGTGTACATACTCAAGAGCCATAAACAAGATCACCATCAGGTACATATTTCCTCTACCAAGGATGGATGACTTAATGGATTGTTTGAGTGGAGAAAATTATTTTTCAAAGATAGATATGAAAAGTGGATATCACCAGATAAGAATGAGAGAAGGTGATGAGTGGAAAACAACCTTCAAAACAAATGAAGGGTTGTATGAATGGATTCTTATGCCATTTGGATTAACAAATGCCTCAAGTAATTTTATGAGGTTGATGAATGAGGTATTAAAGAATTTTATTGGTAAGTTTGTGATTGTATATCTGGATGATATACTAGTCTTCAGTAAAACTGAAGAAGAGAATTTGAGACATCTGACATTAGTGACAAGAAGATTGCAGCGAGAGAAGTTGCTGATAAATCTGAATAAATCATCTTTTATGAAGACAAAACTAATTTACTTGGGTTTTGTGATCTCTTGAAATGAATTGAAGATGGATCCATAGAAGGTGAAAGCAATCAGAGAATGGTCATCGCCAATAAGCATATTTGAGGTGAGAAGCTTTCATGGATTAACAAGTTTCTATCGAAAGTTCATTAGAAATTTCAGTGGAATTTGTATGACAATGATGGATACAGTGAGGAAGAGACATATGTCTTTTAAATGGACAAAAGAAGTTGAGAAACACTTCCGGATATTAAAGGAGAATATAACAGAACGACCGATTCTAGTCTTGCCAGACTTCGAGAAGACATTTCAAGTAAGATGTAATGTTAGTGGAGTTGCAATTGGAGCGATCTTGAGCCAAGATAATAGGCTTGTTGCATATTTAAGTGAGAATATGAATGATACTAAGAGAAAGTGCTCCACATATGATAAATAATTTTATGCAATAATTCAAGCCTTGAAAAAATGGAGGCACTACTTTGTTCCAAAATAGTTTTTTTTGTATAGTGACAATCAAGCTTTACAATTCATAACCAGAAAGGAGAACTTAAATCAAAGACATGCTAAGTGGATAGAGTTTTTGCAAAATTTCACTTTTTTCATTGAACATATTTCTGATAATGCTAACAAAGTTGTTGATGCATTGAGCAGGGGATGTCTGATTCTGCAGTAATTTCAAGAGAAAACCTTAGGGTTTGAACACCTTAAGGAGATGTATTGTGATGATCCAGATTTTAAAGAAGCATATGAAGCATGTGAAAATCATGTGCTCAGAGACAGAAGCTAGTGAACAAAGTATCTAATTCAAGATGGATTGTTGTTTAAAAGTTGTCAGTTGTGCATACCAAAGTGCTCGTTGAGAGAAAATTTGTTTAAGGAAAAACATAGTGGAGGTCTAGCAGGACATTTTGGCCATGACAAGACATTCACACAGTTGAACAGTTCATACTATTGGCTAGGTATGAGGGCAGAGGTGAAGAAGTTTGTAAACATATATAAGATTTGCTAGTATGCAAAATGAAAGAGATAGAATATGGGGTTGTATCAACCATTTCATATTCCAGATAGGCCTTGGGATGCAATAAGCATGGGTTTCGTGTTGAGATTGTCAAGGACACAAAGAGGAAGTGATTCCATATTTGTGGTAGTTGATATATTTTCAAAGATGACACACTTTATCCCATGCCAGAAGACTAATGATGCAACGCACATTGCAAATTTGTTTTTCAAGGAAGTTGTGAGACTTCATGGATTGCCCAAGAGTATTGTCTCAGATAAGGACACTAAATTTGTTGGTCATTTCTAGAGAACATTGTGGAAGAAGTTGGGGACAAAACTGTCTTTTAGTTCAACATATCACCCTCAAACGAATGGACAGATTGAGGTGGTAAATCAGAGTTTAGGAAATTTGCTAAGGAGTCTAGTCATTGAACATCATAGCCAGTAGGATAAAATTCTGTCACAAGCAGAGTTTGCATATAATCACTCAATAAACAAGAGTACCAGAAATAGCCCATTCCAAATAGTATATGAGATGAATCTAATAGGAGTATCAGAGTTAAGAGATATGGAGCAGAATGAATTCAGAAGCGCTGGAGCGGAAGACTTCGCTGCAGAAATGCAGAAGCTTCATAATCAAATCAAAGAGCAGTTGCAGAAGAGTAGCAACGAATATAAACACAGAGTTGATCAACATAGGAGAAAAATTCAATTTGAAGTGGGAGATCAAGTTCTAACACATCTTAGGAAGGAAAGGTTCCCAAGGGGAACACATAACAAACTGAATCTGATGAAGATAGGACCATGCAAGATCCTGAGAAAATTTGGTGAAAATGCTTATGAGATGGCGCTGTCAGAAGATGTGGGTATATCACCCATATTCAACATTTCATACCTGTATCCTTACAGGGAAGATGACACCATAGGGTCAAAAGATCAGAAGGAGATCCAGTGGGAGAAGCAGATGTCTGTAGCAGAAAAGCCGTAGATGGAGAAGATCATAGAACAACAAATCGGTAAAAAGACCCAGAGAAAGACTTATTTTGAATAGTTGGTAAAGTGAAAAAGACACCCAATAGAAGATGCCAGTTGGGTAAATGAAGCAGATATTCAAAAGCATGGAAAGTCAGTGCAAGAGCTCATGGACAAAAGTCCATGAATTTTTGTCTAGAGAAGTATGATGCAGGAGCATCGCCAACAAAACACGAGTGGGAGACAACTCAGCACACTAGCGCACATTTTGAAGTGACGATTTTGAATTTAAGAAGGCATATCACGCAAATATTCTGAAAAGATCAAAATTAAATAACTTCTTAAATGTTTTGGAGCTGGACGATCGCGTGAGATCGTTGGGTAATGTATTTTATTTTAATGAAGTAGATTGCAGTACAAATTCACAACGTTTGCTTTTATCTGTCTGTCTCCAACATTTATTGTAATAAATCCTTAGTAGTTGAAAGATTTTATTTCGATAGGATAACACTATGGTAGCTTGGGGGGAAAGCTCAATGAGCTTGTGTTGTATAAATAAATGTATTGTTGCCCAAATGAGGTTGTTGATGAAGTAGAGGTTGCGGAAGACCATTGTAGCTGAGGGTTGTAGAGTTGCTGAAGAGCATTGTATGAACCCGTGTATATAACATTTGAATGAATATAACAAAGGAGCATTGTTCCAAATGTTTGGTGTTGTGTCTATCTGAATGAATGAAAAGTAGGCTTTCTGTTAATTTGCAATTCTCAGTTATTTCTTGTTCTTATGTTATGAATGCATTTACATGGTTGAATGTATGAATCTATGAGATATTAGATAAGTCTCAATTGTTTCTCTTCGACGAGCCTGTGTAAGGAGTGCATAGTGTCCGCAAGGTGTGCGTTGACAGAGTATGTTTTGACTCAGAAGCTCGGAAGAGATAATGTGAAACTTTTGTATGCAAGGAGAGAATAAGTGTCCGCAATGTGTGCGTTGACAGAGTTTGTTTCGATTCAGAAGCTCAAAAGAGATAATGTGAAGCTTTTGTATGCAAGGAATGCATAAGTGTCCACAAGGTGTGCGTCGACAAGGTCTATTTTGACTCGAGAATCTAGAGAGGATAGCTTGAAGATGTGCTCGGAGTCATATTGTTCAGAGATAACAATTGAGCCTTTGAGAACTGTTGCAAGGAGTGCATAGTCTCCCTTCACGAGTCAAGTTGAAGGAAGTTTGTTGCAAGGAGTGCGCAAGGTCGATATTTGGCTAAATATCTAAGGAGTCATTCTGAGACGTTAAGAGTGTTGATGAGGAATAATTCCAAGAGAGATAACTTGGAGCTTTGTATGCAGAGAGTGAATAATGTCCACAGAGAGTGCGTGACAGAGTCTTTTTGACTCATGAGCTCAGGAGGAGTGGCGTAAGTTTGTTTGCAGAAGAGTGTGAAGAGCTTTCGCAAGGTGTGCATAGTCATCCACAAGAAGCTAAGTTGTGGAGGAAAACCTGTTGCAAGGTGTTTTTGATTAAGTGTTGAAGAAACACTCTGTGGAGTCAGAGATTTTGAGAAAGGAAAAGTTCAGAAGAGATAGCGGTGAAAATTCTTCTATAGGGAAGAGTCCTTGAAGACTCTCCAAATTAACGAGAAAGATCCGTCCATGAGGGAGCGGGATCATTCCAGGCCGTCAGATTTGGGAGATTTGCACGGAGGTTAGTCGTGGAGTCTTTCGACACTTTGTAGCCTGAAGGTTCGAAAGAGAGCGGAGATCACCAAAGTCGCGAAGTGATCCTAGTCGTTGACTGCGAGGAGGATACGTGGCAACAGATTAGAGAGTTCAAAAGATAGAGTTCGGAGGAGTTGCGTGGAGCAAGTGAAATCTTCGCAAAGTCGCGAAGGCCGAAGTAGAGTTGGACCATCAGATCCAAAATGACACATGATAGAGATCTGTGTGTTTTGACAGAAAGTGTTTCGAAAGAAACAAGGGTGAAGGTCACACACCCGCCGAAGCTCGAAGTTACGAAGAGAGTTGGCCCACGGTCACGACCCGTGGTCACATTGGAAAAGAAGTCTAGCGCGAGAGCTATTACTCGCAAATTGGTGTTACTAGAAGCGCTAGAGCGTAGAGTTGTGGGTAATTTGAACCTATAGGTAACATCAAAGGGACCTGTGTGTGTCATTTGTTTAGGGTCTATTAGAGGCCTGGAGAGCTAATTCGACTCAAGGTGTTTTAAGATCCTTGATCGAGAGGTTGCAGAATCCCCAGGAGGGAAGGGGGGGTGCATCAATTCACATCCCAATATAACCCACAACAAGCTAAATTTCCTCAGTCTCTCTTTCCCTCAACCTGCACATCCCAAGGAATGAAATCCCTCTTCTTTGCATCCATTCCCTTAGGCCTTTCCACTTCCCTCCAGGGATCCAACACATATTGGCTAGGAATCTCTTTTGTTGGGGACTCTATGGATGCTAATTTCCATTCCAAAACTCACAAAAACTAGCTCATTGCTTCAGGGTAATTTGTTACACATAAATCTCACTCTATAGGTTCAACAACATACTTCATGTAATTACAAATCCAACAAGTTTCCCACAAACCCCACTACATTTGTCTTCAAGCTCCAACACTCATTCCTCTCTTGCTGCCGGGTAAAATCTTGAATGTGGGTGTATATTTTCCTTCTTGTTTTAAGAAAATAAAATATATTTTCAAAAGTTTTTCAATTTTCGGTAAACAAAAGTATTTTTTTATTTAGAATTTCACTTTACAATAAAAACAAAACTTGTCATGAATTTTGTTAGTTTTCCATTGATTATTGTTTGAGATTTTTTATTGACATTTGATATGTCAATTTAGTGATTGTTTGACAGTATGTTCCTTAAAAATGAAAGCACCAATTTGAAAAAGTTACAGATTTGTATCTGCCTTAATTTTTATTTAAAAGTAAAATCTAAAAATACCCTTTTGAAGAGGACAATGAAAGGTTCTGTAATATAAATTTTCCATAATTTTCGACCGTGTTATAGCAAATCTTGATTTTTCATTCTACTGGATCATTATGTCATCTAAAAACAATATGTAGACATGTTTTTTTTTTTTAAATTAACTAAAATTACTAAAAAACAATTAAATTGTATCAAATGAAAGTAGATTTTATTATGAAAATGTTGGTACTAGTTCTGAAACTAGACTCATAGTATTTGAAGGAGTTCGCTCCTTCCCAAGTTGGAGTAAGCTGAAATGAACACATGTTTTTTTGAAAAGTGTCATATTTACAGGGTTTCGATCGAAATATTAATTCCACTAAAAGTTCATATTTTTCGGACGAAAAATAGTTTTAACGAAAAACTAACTTTTGGCCGAAAGTGAAAATTAAAAACATCCGTTGGCCAAAGAAAAATAGGGAGACACGACACTTCGAAACATAAACATATAAATTCTTCGGTTTTGATCAGAATAGCCACAATGTTGTCAATAGACTGTCGATGTTTCAGATCCAAATCAGGACAATGAGCCTGATTAATGAAGAAAACCCAGTCTGGAGAAGGCCGCGTTGTTCCATTTGTTCTTGGCTCTATGCAAGGCCTTCTCCAGACTGGGTTTTCTTCATTAATCAGGCTCATTGTCTTGAAGATGGATCCTGATTTGGATCCGAAACATCGACAATCTATTGACAACACTGTGGCTATTCCGATCAAAACCGAAAATCCCAACCATAGAAATCTTACTCATCATATAAATTCTTTCGGTCGAAATCTTATTATCACATTTGTGCACACACTCACTCCGCATTTTCACTATTTTGGCTTTCTTAGGCAACATATTCACTATTTTTCACTTTTTGAAGCAACATTTTCGTTATTTTTCACTTTTTTGGGCAACATTTCCTAAATTGAATAATTTTTTCAACAATTTTGTTGTAAGTGGAGGTTTTCATAAGCAACTTTTTCCTATATCAAAGAGATTTTTTTTAAGGTAAGTTTTTTAAACAATTCCTTTCAAAGTCTATAATTTTTTAGAATAAAATTTGTCATAAGGAAGTTTTTCTCAAGCAAAGTTTTTCAAAATCATTTTTTAAAACTTTTGTTTAACATCATTTTTTTAATCCAAAAACTCTTTTAAAACAACTTGGTTTATTGAACAATTTTTTCCAACTTATTGAAGATACGATTTAAAAAAAAAACCTTTACAGATTGAATAACCATGGGCAACAAAAGGGAGCGAAAGAGCAAATATGATCGCACTTTGGATGATACTCGTCGTATAGAACGATAAAAAAAATAATATAGAAGAGAAGAAAAAAAAAACAACGCGCAAATATTGAAGGAACAAGTAATGTTAATGTAATTAGAGATTTGCATCTTGATGTTCAACAAAAAGAAATCCAACCAGGGATGCGAACATATTATAGATAATATTTAGATTTCAAAAACATATTGTCTAATATAAGTGATTGTAAGTTGGAATTTATATTTTACAAAAAACTAAATAGATTTGCCTCATAACATTGATGAAGTCGTTAAAGCCAAAAATGAAGCAGAAGTCCACACACACACACACATGATATTTCAACACCAGTAAATTTTAATTAATTTATGAATGCTCGATTAATTTTTTAACAAATCTAATTTAAATTTGTATATTTTTATACAACATTTATTTGAAAATTTTAAGTTTAAAACTTAGAAAATTGAATATATGTTAATTTCAAGTGTTTTTAAATTTAATAGATTTAATTTATGTTTTTAAATTATATTGAAATTTATGTAGGTAATATTAACACTAGTGATGAAATGTTAGAAAATGTTGATACTGACAAATTTGGGGACAAAACTGGACCATGTTATACGATATCATATTGAAACGATTTATAATAATTTTTTCAAAACTAAATCAATAGTAACACAAGCTCAAATTTTGAGAGGTATGATAAGGTCAAAAAAGTTAAAAGAAGCTACATCATTATTGGGTATTCAAAAAACGACAAAAAAAGTAAAAATATATAAAGATGAAACATAGTGTATTTGAAAATATAACAGATGCATTAAAATATTTTGGAGGTTAGAAAAAAATATGTTGGTTTTGCACATAGAGTAATACAAACAACAATTGTTTCATCTAGCAATGTAAAAGACCGTTTGACACAACATATGACAAAAGTGACGGGAACCTCAAGAAAAAGATTGTACAATTCCAAATTGTAAATAGATGGAAATGATGAACTTACTTGTTGGACAATTATTTGTAGACAACCTTACAAAGATAGACTTGAAAAAAATGATAAAACTATGACCCATGAATATTGGTTGGAAAATTCTCGTGTTTCACCAAATGTAAGGAATGTGTTGCGACGAAGAATAACATGAAGTCAATATGAATATCGTCCAAAAAATATATTAGAAATAACACAAATAGAATTGTTCAATAAGTTCAAAGAGAAACACAATCAAGTTAAAATGTCCATCAATCTATTTGTGCAACAAAAACCATGGCATGTTAAACCCATCATTGTTCGTGACACTTGTTGTCGTTATTATGTGGAATTTGAGTTGTATTACGACACTTTTCTTGATTTTGGTAATTTTTTTTGGGTAAGTTCACCTCCTCTTTCTACAATCTGTGTCTTTATATCTCAAATTTTATTTGAAAGAGAAGATGATGAATCATTTTACCAAAAAAATGTGTTGGTGGAAAAAAATGCGATCACTGTGGAAATCTAGTTTTATTTCACTCCAAGTATCATATTGATACGAATGATTAATCTTTGTCCAATATAAAAATGACTTGGAAGAGATGTGAATATATCAATATTACTGCTCCAAATTCTTCAAATGTTATTTTCAAAAGAATTGATTTGAAGACGATAAGATCTTTGTGATAGATTTTTTTGAAGAAGTTTGAAAATGAAATTTATAAATACACCAAACATTCACATAGACCCGCAATTCAAACAATCTAGTGAAGTTTTTCCACCTAAGACGATTTTGTTGGTAATTGATTTTGTAGAGAATTATACATTCACCACACAAAACGAAATACATAGTGAATATCATCATTCTATACTTGTCCTCGTTCTATATAGACATGCTCAACAAAGTGTTGATAACATAGAAAGGACCTTGAATGAGAATTGACATGTTATTAAATAATATCACTTTTATATAAGTGATTATCATACACATGATACTCATTATGTACAACATTGTTTTGATAAACAAAATGATTCCTTGAAAGCTTGTGGGATCGAATATGTTCAACATTGGATATCGTCAGATGGATGTGCAGGCCAGTTCAAATATTCATGATCATTCTAATGGTTGTGTCATCTTCATAAGAAATCAAGCATTAAACATTGCCAAAATTTCTTTGAGACTGGTCATGGGAAAAGAGGGCATGACAATGTAGGGGCATGTGTAAAACAAGCACTTAGAAGGTATCAAATGAACCATTCTGTCAATCAATTTGTATCAGTTGATCTAGTTGTTCAATGGTGCCAAGTAACTCTAAGCCACAAACATAATCCGTCAAGGGATGTGCACATGTGTGTGTATATATGTTGTACACATGAAAGTTCAATATCAATAATTTGTCAAGTTAACGTGCGCGCGTGCGCACACACACACACACACATATTGTCACATTCATTTAAGTTTTTAATAAATTATTCTTGAACCGTGCAAGTGTTTTTGGCATATTGGAATCCAAGATGTAGATAGATCGATCCCATATGAAGTCAATACAATACAAGGGACTTAAAAATTGCATTCAATTAAAACAAAATCCTTCTAAATGGTGTATGCGTTTGATAAAAAAAAATGCATTTTGTTTTTGTTCTATTTGTATAGAGGACACAAGATTTGATGAGCTTGTGAAAACAAAATTGGAAAATATGTTAAAGTTTGGAAACATACATAAATTAATACAAAGGGAAAAATGTCACTTGCAAGCTCAGAAGAGATGGAATCAAATGACAGTACAATGTCAACTAATGGCGATAGAGTTTCCAATCTTGTTAGAGAAGGTAAAATGTTAAAATAATTCAAAAATGTTTTTTATGTTTAAACAATACATAGAAGTACATGCTATATAAAATATATATATTATAATTTATAGTACAAAATTGTTTTGATCTAATGATTTGTTTGTTGGCATATGCAACCTTATTTGCAGGAGATGTATTTGTTGTGGTTGCACCTGTAGACAATAATGAAAATGTTAAATATTATTTGATGCGGTGCGTGGAGAAAAATATGAAGTTAATGGAGGATTACAATGATGAAGATTATATATAT
>JZKD02S2004577.1:452882-463017 GCA_000966675.3 Picea glauca
ATTCTAACATTAATCGGCCCCAAACCAAATCAAATTTTGGAAAATCCTTAAAATTTAAGCCAATTAGACATTTCAACCACCAAAAGTAAAAAATTAATGGCAATAAGACATATACAATAATTATCAACATGCATTTGAACTTTCGATCGAAGGAGATTTCCAACTTTAGCTTTGGATGAAAGTTTCAAAGCGTAGTGAAATGTGTTAAAAGGCCCTTTTGGTGTATTGGTCTCCATTCCATAATGAGTTCCATGTGAAGTCCAAAAAAGTGATCACAAGGTTTCTCGAAATTTGTGTAAAAAGTGATAATCAACATGTTTGGGAAACTTTGTTGGATAAGATTTTGAAATCGTGGCAATAGACTTTATCGACCACGTGTGAAATCAAACTTTCAATTTTGAACAAAGTTAGTCATGAACTCCATACAACATAATTGAGTGTTGGATATGAACATCTAGTTAAAATATTGAGCACGCCACCTGTAATCGGTTTTGAGAGGGATCTGATAGTGTTGGTATTGGCCATGGAATCCTCCCATGGAGGGGGTTCCTTCCCCCCTCCAGATTCTGAAGTTGCAGCTTTTCATGCCCTTGTCCTCTCTGAGCAAATTGGTTAAACCCCTTCCATCCAGATTTGTTAAGTTGGATCAAATCTTGGATGTTCCACTGCCCCCTTCTCGGCAAATGGCACTTTCAATCGTTGAAAAAGGGTTGATTGGCTAGTTCACGAATCTTTGGCCCTCTCCAAAAGCCATGGCCATATAGGTTCAAAAGAACTGGCGATCCTTGATAAAGGGAAAACTCACACATTACTTTTGTGCACAAGGGTTTTATTCCTTTCACTTTGAACTAAAGGAAGATAAAGATCTCATCTTTCAAAATAGGCAGTATTTTTTCGGTACAAAGGGTATGTATTTGAATCAATGGACTCTGGACTTCAACTCGAAAAATTATGTGCCTTCAACAATACCATTTTGGGTTTGATTGCCTCACCATCCTTTTCACTGTTGGAGTGATGATGCATTGCATTATTTTGGGAATCCACTTTCGCATATTGATAAATATGAGCCAAGAGATGCCATATTTGTGTGGAAGTGGTTCAGGAAAAGTATACTGGAAGTTATTTAGCTAACCTTGGATAACTGGAAACATATTCAATAAGTGGACTATGAGCAACTTCCATTTAAGTGTAAAATGTGCCATGAGTATGGGCATTTCTCCAAACATTGTAAGAAGAAGGATCAAGAAGAACAACATGCCCAAGAGAAGGAAGATCAATGGTAGCGGGTTAAAAAGAAGAAAGCAACAAATAGGCAAGTCACATCTTCATCGAACCCTTCTCAAGCGCCCTCGGAAAATGGTTAGTCCATACCCTTTGGGTCAAGAAACATAGTGGGGCAAGCCCAGACTGGCGATCACATTCCAAATCATGTTCAAGGAAAGTCTTCAGAGTGAGCAAGAGAGGGAGCGCAAAACTTAGGTACTAACAGATTTGAACTACTCTCACAAAGAGAATCGATCCCAATTTTTGTGGGGAAATCAATTTCAACACCTATCGTATACCCTCGCCAAGAACTAAAAATAATATCTCTGATCACGAGGATGAGCTAGATCATTCCCCCAAAAAATATCAATATTCCTTTCTAATTCTTACTAAAGAAAGAGATAGGCAAAACAATGAGGAAATAGGAAAAGAAGAAGACAAAGAAGATGAGATTGTTGAGAAAAAAGACTTCTAAAATCTAGGGGAGAAAGCTTGACAAAGAAAGAAAGGAAGAAATCACAAACAAGGAGAAAGAGTTGGGCACTAAAGCCACAATTGAGGAGTCATTTGGAGTAGGAGGACGAACTACCATAAATCAGGGCACTTCCAACCCACCTATGGGTGTGTTCCAAAAAAAATAGGTAAGTAATGAATTTGTGAAAATATTATATGAAATAAAATGCACAAAAGAGAACAACTACCCAACACATAAAAATCAACAGAGATTTTCTTCATTTATTTCTGAGAGAAATACAATACAACCAGAGACATCTTACAACCCTTCTTATTTGTTGTACGACTCAGGTACTATGTCTGATGTACAAATATTCTCCTTGTTGTATGGATCTGCTTCTTTACTATCTCTCTACAACTCTAAGATGGTCGATATATCAGTCCCTTCCTTGAGCAGGAGAATCCAACCCTGTCTCGGCCTCTCTGAATCATGACTTTGTTGTATCTGGTCGACCCTAGCTCGATCGTACTCAGTACCTACGAGTTTGACATTACGGTGTCGTACAAGAGTACGACTTCCTTCCTTCAACTCTTCTAGTCTAACCCCCATCTAGCTCGAGCTTTCTTGCCATTTTGAGTGTATTGCCTTGCTTCCTTTTAAGTCTCTTGGAGATCCATGTGAGTACTTAGAAAACAGATTCCATCCATTAGATCTTGATCTAGATCAATGGATGGGACTTATTCTTTCATTGGGATAATTTAAACTTACTTTTTGTGTTTTCATTACATAGAAAACTTGTCCTTACTATAAGGATTCTAACACTCCCTCTTAGTGAGGAAAGTGTTCTCTATGACTCCCAATTTCTCTCGAAAGTACTCAAATTTTCCTTTAGGCAATCCTTTAGTAAGGATATCTGCAACTTACCCATTTGTAGAGACGCATTGAATCTTTACTTCCCCTTTCTGTACTTTATCCTTGATGAAGTGGTACATGATGTTAATGTGCTTGGATCTATCATGAAATATTGGATTCTTTGAGATCTTAATACAACTCTGATTATCACGATATTTTACAGTAGGATCCAACTGTACTCGCTTGGCTAGCTGACAAGAATTTTACGAAGCCAAAGGGCTTCACAACTTACTTGGCTAGCTTCCATGTACTCGACTTCTGTTGAACTTAGAGCTATTGGTTTTTGCTTTTTGTTGTGCCAAGAGATCATGTCTGAACCCAAGCCAAAGCAACACCATAAGTACTCTTCTTGTCAACTGCGCTTCCAACCTAATCTGAATACGAATATCCAACTAGTCTAATTTGATCTCCCTGAACATACTAAAGTCTATACTCTATGGTACCTTTCAAATATCTCAAGATATGTTTCGCTGCAATCCAATGCACTCTCTTGGGGTCCACCATGTGTTGACTGAGACTGTTGACAACAAAATAGATATCAGGTCTAGTGTTGGTCAAATACATCAAACATCCAATCAACTATTAGTAGATGGTAGGATTCACCTTTTCTGACTCAGAGGTGTTTAGTTTCTTGAGATTTGTAATCATAGGAGTGGTCATGGGTTTGCAGTCCTTCATCCCAAACCTTTTGAGAATCTCAATTGTATATTTTCCTTGACCAAGGAAAATTTCACCCTTTTGTTACCATATTTCTAGGCCAAGAAAATAATGCATTAGACCCAAGTCTTTCATCTCAAATTCTTCAGCCAAGTCCTGCTTGCAACCTGTAATCAAAGTTTCTACTCCTGTAAAAAATAGATCATCTACATAGAGTACAAGAATGAGAATGTCCCCTTTACTCATGAGAAGTATAGATTTGAGTCTACATCACTCTTAACAAATCCAATACTCTTTAGATAATTGTCAATTCTGGAATACCATGCTCTGGGTGTTTGCTTAAGTCCATAAAGAGCTTTCTTCAATCGACAGACATGACTTGCTCTATCATGAACTTCAAAGCCCTATGGCTGTTCCAAATAAACCTCCTCCTCAATCTTCCCATTGAGAAATGTCGTTTTAACATCCATTTGATGTATTTTCCACCCCATCTAAGTGGCACTAGACATAACTGCACGAATGGAGGTATAACGAGCCACTAAAGCAAAGGTCTTGTCATAATCCACTCCTTTCTGAGAGAATCCCCGAGCCACAAATATGGCCTTATATTTATAAATGCTACCATCTGTTGCATGCTTTATCTTATATATCCACTTGGAGCTAACTACAGATTTGTTCTTTGGTCTGGGCACTATTTTCCACGCATCGTTCTTCATTATGGAGGTATATTCCTCCATCATAAAATCCTTCCAAACTTGTCTTTTAATAGATTCTTCAAAGCAAGTCAGTTTTGATTCAATCATGTTACTCATGGGAGAAGCATATCATGAGTACCTCTGAGGGGGTATGCTCGTTCCAACTGAGGTCTTAGGTGACTTTACTTGCTCACTAGCTTCTTTTAATCACTGCTCGGCCCACTTTGGTTTTCTTTTTCTAGAATATGTTGGTTGTTCTTCCTCTTATTGACTTTCTGTGGGAAGATCTCGACTATGAGGGGAAGATACTTCTTGCTGGGGAACTTCTGCTTCCATAATATCTTTGTCCTGATAGGATTTCTAGAAGGCTCTCTCTTCCTCAAATTTTATATCTCTGTGTTCTATAGTCTTCCTGGAGGAAGGGATATATATCCAGTAGGCTTTGGATGTCTCATTGTATCCCACTAAAATTCTCTTCTCTGTTCTAGGATCCAATTTAGTCATTTTCTTAGTAGGGATACGACAATAGGCAACAAAACCAAAAATGTGAAGGTGGCTAATGTTTGGTTTCTTCCCCGTAAATGCTTCTTCAAGAGATACATTTACAAGCACTCTATGAGGACTTCTATTCTGAAGGTACACAACAATGTTACATGCTTCTACCTAGAGGAACTTAGGAAGATCCTAATCATGCAACATTGCCTTTGCTGCCCCAACAATCACTCTATTCTTTCTTTTTGAGACCCCATTTTGCTGAGTATATGGAATTGTCAACTCCCTCTTAATCCCAGCTTCTACACAAAATTTCTTGAAAGTATGAGATTTGTACTCTCTCCATTATCATATCTGAGGACTTTTATTCTTTTCCCTGTTTGATTTTCAACAAAAGCTTTGAATTCTTGAAATATTTTGAGCACCTCTTCTGAGGTTTTCTCTGTCAAAAAGTAAATCCAAGTTTTTATAAAAATATCATCTCTAAAAGTGATGTGGTATCTAAAATTTCCTCCTATGTACATAGAAGACATAGGACCACAAATATCAGTGTGAATCTAGTCCAAAATACTTTTGGATCTATAATCACTCTTAGTAAATGGTGCTCTTACATATTTACCTAGAGCACATCCCCTGCATACCTCATGATGTTCTGTGGAGAAAGAAGGCATTCCTATCACAATTTTGCCCAAAATCTTAAGAGCTACATGCCCAAGATGATCCATATGCATGTGCCATAACTCACAATCTTTGTTGCCACTACTGCTTGCTAGAGCATAATGAGAGTCAAATTTCAACTTATACAATTTGTCCTTTCTTACTCCAATAACTTGCTCAAATCCCTTGCCCCTGGGGGGGGCAGCTCAATTGGCAAGTGCCGTGAAAATGAAGTTCCATGAGGTTTCGAGTTCAACTCCCCCCGACTTACAATGTGTGAAGCATATGGGACCTCGTGGGCACACCTGGAGGTTATAGTGGTAGCAGTTGGATAACACGGCCACATGTAACGCGAGCACGTGCCCAACTAGTTGTTGATTCCTCTAGACATTTTCAAAAAAAAAAAAAAATTGCTCAAATCCCTTGCTTAGACCTTTTGGTTTAATATATGCCCTTCGATCCTTGAATGATATTTAATATCCCTTGTCTTCTAAAACGAACACTGAGACAAGATTCTTCTTTAATCCAGGAACATAGTGAACATCTGAAAGATTGAGAGGTTTACTAGATTCCCTCTCAAATTGTATAGTTCATATTCCCTTTGGATGATACGCATAATCATCACCAAGCATAATCTCGAACCCAAATCCTTTTTCATTCAGATTGTTGAAGTAATGTTTATGGCCAGTCATGTGACTGGATGCTCCACTGTCTATGTACCAAACATCCTTAGTTTGAGTACAAGAAAGGCATGCTCTGCAGACATCCTCTGCCATTTTAACTTAATGTTTGGATTCTTTTCTTGTTGAGCGTTGTTCAATTTGACCTGGCTCTGATACCATGAAAAGATTATATGAAATAAAAAACACAAAAGAGAACAAACACCCAACACACAATAATCAATATAGATTTTCTTTATTTATTTATGAGAGAAATACAATACAACCAGAGACATCTTACAACCCTTCTTATTTGTTGTATGGCTCAAGTACTATCTTTATTGTATGAATCTTCTCCTTGTTGTACGGATTTGTTTCTTTATTGTCTCTCTATAACTTTGAGATGATCGATATATAAGTCCCTTCCTTGAGCAGGAGAATCTAGCCCTGTCTCGACCTCTCTGAATCACGACTTTATTGTATCCGATCGACCCTAGCTCGGTCGTACTCAGTACCTACAAGTTTGACAGTACGGAGTTGTACAAGAGTACGACTTCCTTCCTTCGACTCTGCTTGTCTAACCCTCGTCTAGGTTGAGCTTTCTTGCCATTTTGAGTGTACTTCCTTGCTTCCTTTTAAGTCTCTTGGAGATCCATCTGAGTACTTAGCAAATCGATCCCAGCCATTAGATCTTGATCTAGATCAATGGCTGGGACTTATTCTTTCATTGGGATTACTTAAACTTACTTTTTGTGTTTTCACTACATAGGAAACTTGTCCTCACTATAAGGATTCTAACAATTTGGTCTCTTGGAATTGTAGAGGCTTGGAAATTAGATCAAAAGTAGAACTAGTCAGGGATTTAATAAAAATTTAAAAACCCCTTGTCCTCCTTCTCTAAGAGAAAAAATGAGGGCTAAGGAAGCAAGCTAGGTAGTTAAAGGTGTTTGGAAAAGTAATGAAGGCAATCAACTCCAAGGGTGCTTATGATGGCTTATGCACACTTTGGAATAGCCCATTTATGCATTAAGATAGTAGTTTGTGGTCTCAACATTGGTTATCAACAAGTTTTATTCATCAACTTACAAGCGAGAAACTTAACATTGTGAATGTCTATATTCCTACTTTGTACAATGAAAAAATGAAGTGTTGGGAGTCTCTTCTAGCCCTCGAAAATACAAACTTATGGGAAAACAACATTATTGTTGGCGATTTCAACACTACCCTTATTCAAAAAGAAAAGTAAGGAGGGAGCATAGTGAGAGATCATTTTCAAGAGCAAATGGAAGACTTGACCTCTCTCTGGGATCTTGTGGATGTGAAACCCAACAAAGGAAGGTATACATGGACAAATAAAAGGATGGGCCTTAGGCACATAGCTGCCAGATTGGATCATTTTATGGTACATAGTTCCTTTTTGGATAGAAATTTGTCTCTTTCCTCAAGAATAATTCCTGGGGCAACTTCAGATCATCGCCCCATCTCTCTGATGATAAAGAAATGTCGAGTTATGGCCCAATTCCATTTCATTTTAATCCTTTGTGGTTACAAAATGGTTCTACTATGGATTTAATAACCAAATTTTTGAGCCCGTGGATAGTTGGCTCGCTAGTTTTTATTTGGGAGCAGAAGCTAAATGCCACTAAATTTGCATTAAAAGAATGGGCAAAATCAAAATATCTTTCTCCAGAAATCAAAACCAAGGACCTCAAGGCTCAACTTGATAATATTCAAGGCCGAATAGATACAAAGCAGGTCACAAAGGAGTTGTTAGAAGAAGAAAAAGTGGCAAAATGATCAAAAGGTGCTCATAATGGAGGAAGAAAAATGGTGTTTGAAGTTTCTCATATTGTGGCTAAATTCTAGAGAGCCTAACACTATCTTCTTTCATAAGCAAACAAAAGCCAAACTTTGGAAAATTTTGATAAAGGAAATTACAACGAAACATGGCACTATTCTTAGATATTTTGAGGATATTAAGGCAGTTGTCTTTATTCACTTTGAAGATTTACACATTGAAAGAGATGGAGTAGAGCCTAAAGAGACAAAAAATATGTTGGAGAATATTCCAACATTAATTACCGATAAAAATAATGAATTGCTCACTCGAGAAATTTTTGAAGAAGATATACTTAAGGCTATATGGGATTTGGCTCTGAACAAGCCACTAGGGCTAGTTGGATTTATGATCCATTTTGTAGAGGCGTTATCTAATTGTTCTACATTTTGTCCTCTTTTGCCAGACTCCAACAACATAAATCTAGATGAAATCGCAATTTCTTGTTGTTTAAATTGCATTTATGAATGCATAAATGGATTCAGTGTGTTGAAAAACCCCTAGGGCACTTGGATTATACAGACTTAGCCACTAAAATCTGCAAATCCAACACTTCCTTGCCGGATTTCGAGCAAAATTAAACAGAACAAATCCCCGGAAAAAAAGCCAAAACATAGAACGCTTAGACTACAACTTTTTCATAGCATGTTGGAACACTATAAAATTTTGTTATATCAAAATGCTTCAGTGTGTGTAGAGATCAAGTCATCTAGGAGGAGGCATGAATTCAACGTTTTTGGTGTTAATACCATAAGGGAACAACCCTTCTTCTTTAAGTTGTTTTTGCTAATTTCTCTTTATAATGCTTCTTACAAGGTGCTAACAAAAATCATTGCAAACTAAATGAAGAACATGCTTCTCAAAATCGTATCAGATAATCAAGGGGGTTTGTGGAAAAGAGACATATTGTTGATAACATCATCTTAGTCTAGGAGGCAATTCATTCTAGTCAAGTCAACAGGGCCAAAGGTATGACAATTAAGGTAGATATGGCAAATGCTTTCGATAGAGTTAACATTCCTGTCTTTTTGATGTTCTTCATAAGTTCGGTTTTTGTGATCCTTTCATTCGTTGGATTTCCTCTTGCATAAGATCTCCTTGGATTGATCCCTTGGTAAATGGGCGATCTACCTCTTTTTCCAAACAAGCAAAGGTTTGTGTTAGGGTTGTACTTTGTCACCTCTTCTTTACATTATTATGACAGAATCTCTTAGTATAAAGTTGGAGGTAGAAAGGCTAAGTGAAAAGTTTCCTAGGATTAGGATTAAAATAGTGAGGGGGGTTAAGAGCATAAATCATTCACAATTTGTTGATAACACATTGTTGATGGGAGGAGCTTCTATGGTCATGGCATCTAGGTTTAAATTAGTGTTGGATTCATTCATTAAGGTATCGGAAGGGAAAATAAACTACAATAAATGTCAAATTTTTGCTTGGAATATAAGAAAAGATCTATTGCATGCAAATTCCAGAATCCTTATGTTTCCTTCTCAAGAAGAATGGTCCTCTTTCAGATGTATGGGCATGCCCATCAATATTTCCTCTTTTATTGCTCAAGCTTGGCAAAAGGTAATTAGTAAGATCAAATCCAAGTTTAAAAAATGGGGAGTTCATTGGTTAAATCCAACTGGTAGATTAGTACTTACCAAATCTATTCTTTCAACTTTTCCTTTATTTCAATGTTCAACTCTTTTAGCACCGATTGGTGTGATGCAACAGGTCACCCAAGAATTGAGAAAGATTTTATGGCAAGGGGATAAGACAAATGTCAAAAGATTTCATTTGGTTAATTGGTCCATAGTCAAAGGCACCAAAAGAACATGGTGGCCTTGGCATTAAGGAATCTTCATTAATGACTCTAGCCCTTGGATCTAACATATTATGGCAATTGATTTCTAGAAAATATGATTAATGGAAGAAAGCGCTACACACGAAATATTTTATAGGCGAGAGGAAGAAATGCATTGAAAATTTCCAAGATACAAGAAGAGTTTCACCTATAATGAATCTTTTGTAATCAGTCACCCCAATCATGCTTGAACGACTTACTTGGGTGCTAGGCACCAATCAATCTATAAGTTTGTGGCACAACAACATAATGGGTAAGCAACCTTTGGTTAACTTCCCTAACCTTCACCCCCTCAAGGAGTGGTTGGATGGGAAAAACAAAACCACATTATTCGACCTCTCATCGTGGGTTCGTTCTTCAGGAAATTGGAAAGGTTGGGATTTCAACTCCCCCCCAACACACTTATCTCAATCAATTTCTTCAATGATTTCTCATCTAAAAGGTTTTGCCCCAAAGAGTTTAAATACCAGTCACTGTAGAGGATGGGGTAAGGAAAATTATAGTGTAAAGCAGGGCTACAAATTTCAAATGCAAGGCATTTCTCTTCCTCCTAAAGCAAAGGATCTAGCAGAAAATTTGGCATTTGGATGGTCTCCCTAAAATAAACATTGTTTGTCGAGTCTCAGTTCAGGGAAAAAAATTGATTGTAGAAAATCTGCA
>JZKD02S2004577.1:511274-530384 GCA_000966675.3 Picea glauca
ATGCTGAAAAAGAAGGACAACTGCTAGGCAACTATGTCCTTCACTACAAAACAATCACACATAAAGTGGAATTTATGCTTAGTGAATGTCTTGGTGAAGATTTTGTTGAAGATGTAGATGCACTAGTGAGAAGTTTGTATATATCCACTTTCTCTTACCGAAAGGAAGCAGATCCAAATCCCCTTCATTCATGGCATTTTTCCAATATGGATTCCCTTCAACCTCTACATAGGACTGAGGGTTAGATGTTAGAACTATGTAGGAATGCATGTGCATTACTGGTTTTGTGGCTATCACTGCATGTGGATCTCCCTCAAATTGGGATATCATCCGTCTAGGATCGACATGATCATCTAAAAGATAATCGATTGTCGATAGGATGGACTATGCCCAATTGGGTCTTTGATTTGGCTCATCGTCTGCATGCTCAAGATCTTTCGAATCTAATTTAGAAATCAGATTTGAAATTTGGTTTGATTGGAAGGAGACATCATCTCAAATGTATAGAACAAGAGGATGTGCAAAATTCTTTGCAAGTGTCACCTGAGATGCATGCATGGCGCAGGAAGAAGTCTCTACATGTGGTTCCTGAGATACATGCATGCGAGTCTCTGCATGTGGCTCCTAAGATGCATGCATGGGGTATTCAAAAATATCTACAAGTGTCACTTGAGATGCATGCATGGTGCATGTAGAAGTCTCTGCATGTGGCTCATGAGATACATTCACGGGAGTCTTTGCATGTGGCTCCTGAGATGCATGCATGGCACATGTAGAAGTATCTTCAAACTAAGAAGCTCATTCTTCTGGTGGATTTTATTTTGTCTTTGTCATGTCAATCTCTTGCATGCATTCTTCCCAATCTTCCTTTATCTTGAATAGGACCTCTAATTTGGTCCATACTTCGTCTGGAGTTCAGAGTGATATCACATGATACTAAATTTCAGGAGAAACACACATGCAAATAAGTCTGAAAGCCATATCTTGTCTGTTGAAAAAATGCTTTTCCTCATCGACAAAATCAAGGTCTGCTTTTGTTTCCATGGTTATTTGATATAAGCCTCTACTTCTCAGAATAAGTAGAATCTTTGGCTTCCACATGAAATAATTGTGTGGCATAAGAAACGCTAACGACAGAAGTAATTCCATTCTTTTTGTCTACTTCAATATTTTGTACCTGCAAATGAGTGATTGTGCACCTTCTTCATAACAACCTGTGGGCTCTGATACCATTTCAAGTTTCAATGAAACCTGCATAGAGAACCTACCTAGTAGAAATTCACACAAAGCTTGCAAAAGAAATAGAGAGAAAAAGGAGAATGAGAGAAAGAATAAAGAATTGCATTAAGTGTATTTTACACATTATTTCTACACTCAAAGAGTGAATAATTTACAATAGATAACATGAATAACTAATGCGCCATAGTAGTGATCTAGAGAGATATGGGCACTCACTGACATAAACCAGAGTGAACTACCACCTAGGCCTAGTTAACTAGCCATGCAGTCATCAGTTAACCGAATGACATGAGTGGAGTGGAGAGAAAGACACACATGCACATGATATGCAACCTCCTAGCCCCGTGCATGTGATATGTGCCCTCCTGGCATCATGCATGTGATAAAACCAAGGTTTCCATGCATGAATCTACTCCACTAATCTAACTGAAGTGTAACTGAGTCATGACCAACTAGTCTAACTGAGGTGTGTCTAAGACAAGAATGAAGAGGGTGTAGTTCCCTATGTGATATGCGCCCTCCTAGCCTCATGCATGTGATAAAACATGGATAAAATCGATGTTGCCATGCATGACTCTACTCCATTAGTCTAATTGAAGTTTAATTGAGTCAATACCAACTAGTCTAACTGAAGTATGGCTGAGACAAGATTGAAGAAGATATAACATTGTATTTTAGTGGGGAATATTCTCATCTATGGATGGCGCCCTCAACATTAGACTAGTAAACTTAGGAAAAAGTGGGTGTGAGTGTGAAATATCTCCAACACAAATCCCACTCTCTGACATGTTTTCTCTTAGTGAGATAATTGTTGATAAGCTATATATGATCTATTCATGTATTGTTGATCTAGCCTTGTGCCCTAAAGAATCTAGGGTTTACCCTAGGTACCATTCTCAGAATGAGGGGAAGTGCTCGGGAGGTTTCCTTGAGGATATATCACTTGGAAAAAAAATGTTAAAAACATATTTGAATAATTGAGCCTCTTCATATATAGGACTCAAAATATAATTTTCCATGTTACTAACTCCTTGCATCCAGTTAATAACCACCATGGAGTTACCAAAAGTTTGAATTTTGGAAACCCCTTTTTTTTTCAGTAGAAAGAGTAAGAAGTAAATTCAACAAAATTATTCCAACCTTCACCTAAGCTTACCTTAACTTTTAAGATTTGAGAGTCCCACAAAAAAATAAGTTACCCCTCACCCCACAAATAGGAGGATCACCTTGGCAAGCCCCACCAAAATATGCCCAATCACCACTTCCATCTATCTTCTCAATTGCAATCTTCCTTTGGGGCTATTCTTTGAAATCTACTTGAAATTGCTAAGAATTTATTTACTTTGAAGTGCATACTGAAATGGGGGAATGCGCCTATCTTCAAATATACTTGTGTTATAAGCGATCCAAATACCATAGGCAACAATCATCAAAAGAGCTTGGAAGCTTTTCAAAGTAGGATTTGAACACCAATTTTTAAAATTTTCCTCAATGGAAACCCCCACCCATACATCCTTTAAGCTTGTGAGATATTCAATATCCTTATAGACCTGTACAAAATATGTGTGGGTCACAAAAAGGTGGAGTATGGTCTCCTCATTTTCCTTTCACAAGGAACATTTGCTTAACCCATCTCTATAGTTTGTTTCTTTTGGAAATTTCAGGTGAATGCCTTTTTTGTGGCAAGTCACATTAAAATTCAAAAAATCAAAATTTTAAAGGGAATTTGAATTTCTAGATGAACTTACACCACCATATGGGTTCTTCCATCTTATCAATTTCATATAAAACCTTATAGACCACCCTAGGATTATAAATTCCTTTAGCATGATTTTTTGACCATATCAATTCATCTTGTACATCCTTGATGCTTACATGGCTAGTCCTGAATTTAGCAACATATTTCTCCCAAACCACCTCATCTCTTCCTCGTGGGCCAAGGATGTCAGATGATTTCCTATATAACATTAAGTTGATGGTCCATCATTATAAAATGATTGTTTTTTATATGATGTATTAACAACTATTATTAAAGTGTCATAACATGGGTGATGAAAATCGTCAAGTGGCACTATTAGCTCGGCCTAATCAACGAGGAGGTTAGTTGCAATCCATACCATAAATGATGGAGGTGATATTATCCTACAAATACTATCAGTATGATAAATTGCATTCCAAATAGAATACATTGATATGGATTGGCCAATATCATTTCACATAACAATGATTAATGTATGCCATTTGATATTCACCTTCTTACTTATCATGTCAAACTAGCAATCAAACCTAACAATGTTTATCCTCTACCATGTGTTACATGAAATTTCACTCAACATCAATACTCCATTTTCCCTGGTAATCTTTCATTTAAATATTTAAACGAGCATTAATCAAATGCAATTAATAATTATCAATACAAAGTGTCTTATTTGAGCGGCCTATATATATAGCATATTGTAATCCTCATGTCAATAGAAATAGCCACAAGGGAGTGGTGTCTCCTACTAACATAACATTGGTTTTTTTGGTTATGGTGTGAATATATTTACTGCTTGGCCTTTCCCCTCCCTCTCTTTGTACAAAATTTAAAAGAAAATCTAACTAACATGATTTAAGAAAGCACAAACTCTCTAAAAGTATAATTCCACTATGAATAAAATTTTTATTATAGTAAAATTGTAATTCATTATAAATGTTCCACATAATTTAAAACATAATTGCCAACAATTAATTTATATTAATCGAATTATGTCTAAACCAAACATCTTGACTAAATAATAAACTTTAAATTTATTTCTTTAAGCTTCTAATATATATAAGCATGCTTAAATAATCAAATACATGAAGCAATACACTCTCTCTAACCAAATCATTATTAACTTAGATCTTAACAATAAATAAATAATAAATGTATCCACATATGATATAATTAAACATGTTTCTTATAAATATTTAAGACGATGGAAAAATCTACTTTAACCATAATAACTAATAATTGGTTAAGATGATTAACCATAATAACTAATAATTGGTTAAGATGATTAAGATGAAGAGAAAAAACTGCTTTAACCATATTAACTAATAATTGGTTAAGATGAAGAGAAAAAACTACTTTAACCATATTAACTAATAATTGGTTAGTAAAAACCATATTAACTAATAATTGGTTAACCGTATTAACTACTAATAATTGGTTAGTAAAAATGTACATAACAATTTGAGATTAAGATGAAGAGAAAAAACTACTTTAACCATATTAACTAATAATTGGTTAAGATGAAGAGAAAAAAACTACTTTAACGATATTAACTAATAATAATTGGTTAGTAAAAATGTACATAACAATTTGAGATTGGGCATTGTTGAAAATGTTAAAAAAAATAAAAAAATTGTAATATATTAAAAAATTAAGTGGGAGTCACTTTATCAAAGCTTTTGTTTCACAATAAGTTTATTAGTCCCTGCCTCAGGCGAGGGACTATAGCAATGGCTTCTCGGTCAACTATTGTTGACCGAGTATTAGGTGGTCTATTCTGCTACATTAATAGGTGCTTTTTGAGCCTTTTTACAACACATTTCAAAATTTTGTAAACACTTATACTAAAATCGTTTTTTTATTAAAACGAAAAATGTTTATCCAATATTTGAAATGTCTGGTTAAACCATTCATCAATTGGCTTATTTGATCCTCTAAAATATATCATTTGGCTCATTTTATCCTCCAAAATCATCTAATAGCTAATTTGTTGCTCAATCTTCTATTTTCCAAAGTTTCTCAGCTTACACCAACAAGTTCATATATTGTACCAGCTACACCATCCATAATTTGGTTCATTTAATGTTACAAATAATTTGGTTCATTTAGTGTTACAAAATTATATAGTAGCTAATATGTTGTCCAATCTCCTCCCTAATTAACTCATAGCCATTTAACAATCGTTAATCATTCATTAAGCTCATGCCAATGCAAATTGATTGTCTATTATATCTTAAGTAAGTTGTTTTGACTTTTCTTAACTTTTTTCAAGGAAAAAATTGGCTCAATTATATTATCATATAATTTTTTTACATCTCTAATCTCATCACAGGAGATTACATCAACAGTAACAATCACAAAATGTAACAAGAAACATCATTTTCTAAAAACAAAAAGAGTTATGATACAATCCTCAGCACTAGAAACATCAAAATACAAAAAACCAGGATCATTCGCTAGCATAACCGACAAATAACAATTCCTAGACCACAAGAAAAGAAAAAACCGATATGCCAAACACAAAGACTGAAGTCCCAAAGAAATCTAATGAACTCTAATATGCCTTCTGGGATCTTCAATTCCGTTGATCCACAGATGATAGAACATATAGTCTTCATTTTTCTCCAGTGCCATCTTTGATAGTTTGTTTGCTTCAGCATTAAAGATCTTGTAAATATGTTGATAGTTTATGGGTCTAAATTTCTTTGATAGAATCATGATTCTAATTTTCCATCCTTCCAATGATGAAACCTAAAGTTTACCCTTGTCGAGGAGCCAATCAATAATAACTTTCGAATCTCCCAGTATGTGGATACTAGAGATAGATAAACTGTGTGCAAGTAAAAGAGTTGCCCAAGCCCCTAACAACTCAACTTTTGAATTTGTACCTCTGCCACAATTTAGAGTCCACTTTATTATTGTAGTATCCATAGTCTTAATTACTCCACCAGCTCCACACCGAATACCATCCAATTTTGTTGCACCATCAAACCAGGAAAGTACAACTCCCCTTTCATGTGTAATCAAACAGTCCCGAGGAATTTGGTCTTTCTGTTGGTGGTAAGTATAGTTTGTTTGTACCTTGGTTTTGTGGACAATATCCAGAAAGGACGGTTTATGATCTTCAAAGATATCTTTGTTGCATTCAGTCCAGATGTCCCAACAAATGAGTGCAGAAGTCTGAGATGGAGTTGACTTCTCCTCGTGCCAATTTCTAATGCAATCCAATAGAGTATTCCCATTCCAACAGTTTCTAACTTTCAAGTCTTTAATCATGTACTCCCAAATGGTTCTAGCAAAGGTACAGTGAATAAAAAGATGGGAGATAGATTCCAATTCCAACTTACATAAAGGACAACGTCCCGATCTTTCCCAGCCCCTTTTTTGAAGCGAGTCCCAAGTAAGAATTTTACCTTCCAATGCGAGCCAAATGAATGCTTTGATCTTTAATGGAATCTTCCAATGCCAGATGAACCTCCTCCATGTCTCGACCTTTGTCAAATTTTTTACTTGTATAATGCTCATATAATTTTTTTTTACTATGGGTATGCCAGAATCATCACCACCAGACCACATTAGATTATCCTTCTCTGCAATGAATATAGCCCCCGATTTTATAAGCGCCAATCTATAAAGATCCCATTCCTTTTCTAGAGCTCCGATGAGTCCAAGATCGATGTTGCTCATCCAGTTAGTTGACGGGGACTGATCCTCAGTGTGAATTTTAATTTGATCAAGTGTCTTGATATCCCAAAGATCGAGAGAAGTTTTCAATTTTTTTGTAATAAAAGAAGAATTGCCCATCCCTAAAATCCGATCCTTCCCCAAAGCAATTTGTTTACCATTACCTGGAATCCAATACAAGCCATGAGTAATTAGATGGATAACTTTTATCATAGCACTCCAGATTCTAGAAACTTTAGATAACTGAAAAGAGGAAGATCTGAGCCAAGAAACCATTGTTTTGTTCGGTAAATACTTGTTGTGAATGACCCTATGCCAAATACCAATCCCATTAAGGACTCTCTAGAAAGTATTTGCAGCCAATGACTTGCTAAAGTCAAATATATTTCGGATACCCCAGCCTCCGTATGATTTTAGAAGTGCTATATGCTCCCAATTGCACAAATGTATCTGATGGGACTCATTATTATTTTTCCATAGAAAGTTAAACATTAGTTTTCTCAACAAATTTAAAACAGAAGGAGGGATAATCGCAAGAGATAACCAATAAATTGGTTGGCTCTCCAAAGCAACTTTCAATAGTGTAAAACGACCTCCAATGGAGAGCCACCTATAACACCAATTACTAATCCTCTTTTCAACTTTCTTAATTAACCAACCCCAATATTCACTACGTTGGAGACCTGATTTAATATAAAAACACAAATATTTAAATCCCTGATCCAAGTCCAAGAAGGAGTGAGGGAAGATCACCTTAAAAGGTAACAGCTCCAAATCTGTGAGTCCAGCTTTATGAAAAGTAGATTTTGATGCATTGATAGCTAATCCCAAAGATAGGAAAAAACATTTCAAGATCTTGTCAATTTCCCACTATTCCTGCATATTTGCATTAGTCATAATGAACACATCATCAACAAAAGGTATGTGAAAGATCTTTATGGATTTTGATACTTTTATGCCAGACAATAAACCTGCATTTTGACAGTCTTTCAATAGTAGACTCAAAATTTCCATAACAAGAATAAATAAGAGATGCGATAATGGACAACATTGCCTAATACCTCGGCCACTTTTAAGGAAATCAGAAGCCTCCCCATTTACTAGTACTGAATATGTAGTAGAAACTACACATCCCATAATCCAATTTGTCATATTTTGTCCAAGACCAATCTGAAGAAGAATCATGCGCAACAAATCCCAATTTATACTATCATATGCTTTTTGCAAGTCCAATTTTAACACCAGTGACTTGGAATTTTTCTTATTGATACTATGAATGCATTCATGCACAGTGCCAATGGCGTCCTGGATCTGTCTCCCTTGGAGGAAGCCCAGCTGCTCCTCCAAGAGCGATCTTGATAGTATGGGTTTAATCCTATCTGCTATAATCTTTGAGATAATTTTGTAACTTAGATTACAAAGCGAGATCGGTCTAAATAGCCAAACTGTTTAGGATTGTTTACTTTGGGAATTAGTGTAATGAATGTTGAGTTCAACACCCTAGGAATGAATCCTTTTAATCTAGATTCTTCCACCATGTCCAGTAGATCATCCCCGACAATATCAAAAAAATGCTTGAAAAATTTCGCAGTCCAGCCGTCAGGGCCAGGACTCTTGTCAACTTTAAAAAAATTTAGAACCTTTTTTATCTCCTCTTTTTCAACAGGCTTATATAGGTCCTCAACTTTTGTGTTATCCACCATTCTGTGATATAATGAAACCACCCTTACCTGTTCAGTAGTCGAGACCCCATTCTGTAGTTTATAAAAATCTTTGAAATGTGTCTGCGTCGCAACTTTTATGTTTTCCTGTCCCCTGTAAACCTCCCCTGCTTCACCTTTAATTTCCCAAACAAATTTACTATTCCTTCTATAGCTAGCATAGTTGTGAAAGAATTTAGTATTTAGGTCACCACTCTTCAACCAGGTCGCTCGACTACGTTGGCGCCAATGCTCCTTTGTTTCTTTAAGTAATAGATTCCTTTCTACTTCCAAGTCTAATAAAGGCACATCCATCATAGAATGACACAATCCCTCCACCAAATGTTGGGTCCTATAAGAAATCTCTTGTTCCAGGCTATCTAGTTTAGTAGTCTTTAGCTTCTTTTGTTCCTTTTGCCACCTTTTTGTAATAACTTTCAGGTCCTTTAGTTTCCACACCGGGCGTTTTTGTTTACTGGTCTCTAACAGATACTTTGGATCCTTCCATAAATATCACAACATCAAAATAAAATCATTTTCTTTTGTCCACAAAGACTTGAACTTGAACGAGTAAGCCTTATATAAAGGATAAATATCCAATTGAAGGAGAATCGACGCATGGTCAGAAACATAGGGGTATTCTACCCAGGCTCTATAAATACCGACCGACTCAACAAGATCTTCAGAAATGAGGGTTTTGTCAAGCCTTTTGGCAATGTAACCATTTCCTGAACGACCGTTTCGCCAGGTAGGTATGATTTTCCCTGGCACGATGTCCACCAACTTGTTTCTTAGGAAAAATGATTTTAAATTTTTTTCCAGCGGTCCCAATAAGGTTGATCCACCCCATATTTCACTCGTAGATAGAGTCAGATTAAGATCACCTGCTAAAATAAAACCTTTTAAATTCAGAAGTCCACATAACTCCAGATTCTCCCAAAATTGTTTGCGCTCCAAGCAAACATTAAGTAAATTCAACTATCTTCTACTTTCTAAGCAATATTCTGTCAAAAAGATTCCACCACAAGTGAGAAAAGGAACCAAATTGAAATAATTGGGTTCCCAAGAGACCAATTATCCACCTGAGGTGCCAACAGAGTTTACTGCACAACTTAACCAACTTGGTCTGAGGGAATGAAAAAAGGAATGAGCCTTTTCCAAATGTACCAATGTCTACTGTAAAAAAACAATATTTGGACGAGTCTTTTCCAACGTACTTCTAACCGAGGCAATTTTTAGGGCGCCCCCAGTTCCCCTTAGATTTAGAGAAAGAAGTAACATTACTTTGATCGAGCAAGGGTCCTCATCGCTCTAAGGGCCCCACCTTCGGTGGATGTATGAGGAACAAGGGGATCATTTGAGACAAGTGTCGATTTTTTACGGGCGCTTCTTGTTTTTATTGGGGAGATTTCAATGCCCAGTCCCCTAGACCAAGTGTATTCTTTTCCAGCCTTCACATCCATTGAATTTGAATAGTCGACCTCCCCACTCCCAGTATCACTCTTATAAAGTGACTTCCCAAGAAACACATGTAATTTCACAGTAGATTCCTTATCACAGATGAAGGGGATAAGTGAATCAAGTACTGCAGACAGAGTGGAATCTCCTTCATCAGGTTCTCTATAGCTAGGTGGATCTGTCGATTGACTCATCCCCACAAGACTCGACTGCGGTAAACAATTATCTCTACACTGAAGAGAAGGTTCAAGAGAAGGACTACGACTAGGAACCTTTTCAATTGTAAAGGTCTGTCTACCAGTAGCAGACATAATATCCAATCCTGAACCATGAGGAGAAGGTATAATAGAAGGTTCCAGGCTTCCAGTGGGGGTATCAAGACTTCCTAAGTTTTCCTTAACAGTCGAGGGCAGAGGGACAAACTTTGTAGTCATCTCCTTTAACCACTCTGATGAATTAATAAAATCTCTTTCCTAAACAGTCAAAGAATAATAAAAACCTGGGTAGAAAGAAAGAAGCTTGCCCGAGACAAAGCAGTTGTTGTCCACGGGAATAATAACAGACCTATCTACCTGAGTCGCACCCGGACCATAAAACCCCATCTCCATGGATAATTCTAGCATGCAGTAGTCTCGTTCGGTCTCTTCTTGTAGTAAACATTCATTTACAACACCTTTACAATCCCTCCTGAGAGTGAGGTACTTTTGCAAATTCTACACCAGAACAGAATGCCAAGATAATCTAAATTCTGGAGAAAGTGCTTTCCGCGCCACTCAATATCTAAAGTTTTCGGCAAACCCTGGTGTATATCAAGCTCAACCAGTACTCTACCAATTTTCCTAGCAGGTGCAGTGAGAACACCTCTATCAACCATTAAAAATTTTCCAAGTGAGTTTCCAATTGCCGTAAGTGCTCCTTCATTCCACAAAAACAGTGGAAGTCCCGGTAACAAAACCCATAGGTGCCTTAATGAGAAATACTCTATTTCAGGGTTAAACGCTATCCTCTAGCATTTAAGCATGAGGCTATTCATCCCATTTACCCATACTCCATCTAACATAGTAGTCACATCTTCAAGACAATTGTAGAGAAAGCCTAACCAACCTTTTGACAAGAAAAAGGTCTCTGGGATATAACTTAGGACTGGAAGCCAAACTCGTTCTAACCAAACAGATAACTTCTCTGCATTCAAATTGTTGTAAGCAAATATGCATACAATACCACAAAGTGCCATCCAACATGTATCTTCCAGACCTATATCGGAGCCTAGGACCATTTTCCTAATGGTTTTCTTTGCCGCCCACTCTTTGCGTCCCTTCTGGATAGTAGCAGTACCTTTTGATTTTTGTCTCGAGTGCAGTGATACAACACTTTCTTCCACTCTGAACTGGGTAGAATCTGATGGGGTATTCCTCACATCCCGTGTGATCTTTGCTTGAGTAGATAAGTAAGTTTCCAAGGAGGGTTCATAACCATGAAATTTGGAAAGACCTTCGTTCTGTGAAAAAAGATGAGCCACGGGTTCTGAAAGGGTACTGGAACCAAACTTGTGAAAATGCGATAAAACTCCACCCGTAAAACACTCCTTTGTAACATCTGCCACTTGCTAGAGTACCTCTTCTGGCTCATTTAATAAATCATTAACCTCATCATTTATTCTATCTAATCGGCTAAGTGCCATAGTGCTCCACTTGGACTCTACTACAGACAAATAAACGTAGATCAAGGGCTGAGAACCCACTCCAAAGTCCAAGAAGGTGAAGATATTTAAGGTAACTGAGGTATAAAATTATGACAAAGCCACCTGTGAACCACTATCCTATCCCCGAGAAAACAACAGTTAAGGGTCCCAGAGTAGTAATAAATCACTACAGTTTCCAAAAAGGGATAACTAAAAACACTTAGTAAAACAACCAACCAAAGAAATGGCTAAACTCCATAAAAGTCTAAGTATGGAAGATAAAACTTCAATGAAACAAAAACTAAAACGGAGAAACAACAATTACCAAACTCCTACGAAGGTTCCTATAAAAACCAGGGGAAATTACTTAAACTTAGAAACTGCAGCCTGATAGGAACCGAAACCCTCTCATTCAGAGTTGAAGTCGGCCTCGAAGTCATCCTCCAATTGCCTTCTGGTTTTTTCCTGCCTTTTGAATTTTGAAAAGTTTGGTCGTCTCCACTGGTTCTCCATTGCGCTCCCACATTCCTTTCTAACTTACTTGACTTTTCTTAACTTAATCAAACCAACTCAACTTGTCTCAACTTAAAGTAATTTTCTTGATTAATCTTGCCTCAAATTAACCAACTCAACTCATTTGGACTCAATCCGGTTATCTGAGTGCATCTTGATCCAAAACAATCATCTCGATTCAACTCAACTCAAACTAGCCAAATTGATTTAGATTGAACAATTCAACTTATCTTAACTTAATTTGACCAATTAAACTCATCTCAATTTGTGTTAATCAACTTAGCTAATCCTAATTATCTCATCTCAAAATTAAATTTAATCATTAACATAGTTAAATCATCCTCTTTCTATCCAAAATCAATCAATTTTTTCTCAAAAAATAATATTAAACCAAAAAAACAATAATCCATAAACAGTTCTACTAAACCCAAATCCAAACTAAAAATTATGAAAATGACTTAAAAAAAAATTCAAATACCTCCTTCCCCGCATACAGGATAACTTGATTTATACAAATACACTTTAAAAAAGTTACAACCACTTTTTAGAAATCAAGGTCCACCTAGCCAAAAGAATGAATATATCAAGGATGTGATATGCCAAGAGAGACCTCCAATGTATAGTCCATATTTTTATCAAAAAGAGTGGACTCCTAGGCATGATGTGACTACCTATATATGTTACTTTGTACTAGACAAAGATATATATATATATATTACTTTGTAATAGACAAATATGTTTTATTTTTTTTAAATTAAAAATTAAAAAATACTTTATTTGTGTATTCAATTAAATTACAAAATGATATATTGACTTAAGTTTCAATTAAATTACAAAATGATATATAAACTTAAGTCATAAAAGTATCTCAATACACAAGAATCATATTAATTGTGAATTTTAAATTAATTTTTAATTCAATATAATAAATCAAAACAAAACAAAGGCGGCGTCGGCGTCGGCGTAGTTTAGTAGAGGACGGAATGAGTGGTGCACTTTCGCTTGTCATCTTCCCAATCACATCAGTAACAACTTGATGGCCACATTATCATTTTATGTGATATTAATTTTTCTTGGCTCACTCCTTCTCATCCATGTATTTTGAAAGTTAAATACTAGTTTAATAAATATGTTTGTTTTGTATACATAGTTAATTTATTCTTTATTGGATTTGTCTATTTTCTTTTGTGACCTTGATGTTTTGCTCTTCCATTATCTCATATGATAGTGATTTATCATTACAACTTTGATGTGTGAAATTGATTTATCATTACAACTTTGATGTGTGAAATGTTTAATGTAAATATTTGTTTATGTTTATGTAATTATATGGAAAAAAACTTTAGTTAATATTATATGAAATATTATATGGTTTATTTGTATTAGTTAATGCAAATGAAAACTATTCACTATTATATTTGAGGTTATTTTTGTGGCATGAGATCAACATTACAAATCTAGATACCATGTTGGCATATGATTTAATTGAATGCTGAATATACATTGTTTTTGTAAAGTGTTGAATATTTGACATTTTTAATGTCAAGTATATGTTTTTTTTTATTGATAATAATAATTTCTTCATTTTTCATTTTATGTTTTAGAATTTTTTTTTTCGCTCACCCTCCTGAACCTCTTGCAGGTCGTCGGCCTTGTGGCCCTCCTGCCCTTCACCCCCCTCCATCGAAGCTGCGCAGCTCCTCAGGTTTCAATGGCGACTTCCTCATCCTCTTCTCAGCATGATGACGCCCTTCTTGGTGATGCTGCGGTGGCAACTCCCCCTACGACCTCGACTCCCCTTTAAAGACGTGCTCCCCTTGGTGCTACGTCGGCGGCGTCCTCAGAACTCCCTCCGGTTCCGACCCCCTCCTTCAAAGAGGTAGCTTCACGCCAACCCTCCAGTCTGCATACAACGACCCCTGAGGTTGCCTCTCGTCAGGGTCGTCCGCCCGGGCTGCAAGCAACAATTCCTGAAGCTCCGACAATCTCAATCCAAATGCTGCAGGAAGCCCTAACACATGCTCGGCATTACGACAATCACGCTTTGATTTGCAGGTTTAACGAATTCTGGCCCAATCTTCCGGATCTCCTCTCCTGGATCTCTTCCGACTGGTACCCGCTTTAGATGGAGAAGTCATTACCTGCCCCTGTGCAAAGGGGTTCTTTGTGGTAGTTTTCGAATCTACAAGCGATAGAGACAGGGTGTTTAACTCCGGGCCGTGGTTCTGGGGCAGAGTAGGTCTATCCATGCAACTATGGACCCCCGCTTTTGACCCTTCCACAGACTGTATCTCTTCAGCTCCAGTCTGGGTGAGACGTCCGTATTTGCCCCTGCATTTCTGGGGGGATGCATCTCTTCAATCCATTGGCAACAACCTCGACAAATTCCTCTACACAAGCCCGGATTCCAAGCCAACCCGCTCCACCTTTGCGCGAATCTGTGTAGAAATGGATTTCACCAAAGGTTTCCCAGCTGAAATAATTCTTCAAGGCACAGACTACTCAAGGAACCAAAAACTCGATTATGAGAATCTCAATTTCAGGTGTATAAACTGCTTCGAAACGAGGCAAATAGCCCGCAACTGTGAAAAAATACCCGGGAAAAAAAGGTCGCCCAAGAGCCAAAGACCCACTTGGTGGACAGGGGCTCCAACGGGGCCGCACGTTGAAAGCAAGGCCCATGGAATGACAGAAGGAGCAGACGCTGAAGCTGAAATCAAAGACCCCGCTAAAGGGAAAGCTCAGGCAGAAGCCAATCCCAAGTCGCCAAACCAGCCAGACCCCGAGAACTCAAGCTGGGCAGATCTAGTTGACGAGGAAGACCCTCTAGGCCCGACAGAAAGTGATTCTCAAGACCAAAGCAAGGAATGGCGGACGGTGTCGAAAAAGAAAAAAAACTTCCAAGCTAGAAATGATGTAATGACGCGAAGCTGCTCTGGATCGCTAAAATAGTTTTGTTCCCAAACTATGTCCCGTGTTAAGATCTTCAGGCATTTGTCTTCCAGTTCACAAGGAAATCTTCTTCGATGTAACGAACCCAATGACATGTCCATTGTTTTTAATATAAAAATCTCCTAACCGTTTCTGTCAAAAATAAAATAAAAATAACCCCTTCATTTTTCATTTGAATGTTTGTATACATCAAATAATCAATGCCTCCTTCAATGAACATTTCATGTGTTCCACATGTTGTTTAAATGTGGGTATCCATAGATTTCAACCAACCAACATGTGTTTGATGTTAAGTCCATGTTACAATGTTGAACTGATACCAAACATCAGGCGTGCGAGGGACTTTTAGTTACGTGTAGTTGTAACATGGCAACTGCCATGTCACAAAAGGTTGATGTATAACATGCCATGTTGTAGGTGTTATGTCAACACTTTGATACAACATTGAATCAACATCAAACCACTGATATGGGAGAGGTGCTTAATTAAGTGTAGCTTCCACGTGGTAGGTGCCATGTCACAAAAGGTTGACATGCAACATACCAATAAGTGTCATGTCACAAAAGGATAATGTGTAGTGCACCTCGCTGGCAAGTGTCAATGTGGCACCTGCCGCATGACACATTACATTATAGGCTTATGTGACATGGCACTTATCATGTCGTAGTTCCATTATTCTCTCGAATACATTAATTAATTGATATTGATGTTGAACTTTTGACACAAATGCAATGCTTTCATATTGATTTTTTTATAAAGAAAAAAAACAATATTAGTTAATATTATGATGAAATATTATATCATTTATTTGTATTATTATAATTAATGCAAATGAAAACTATTCACTATTATATTTGAGGCTATTTTTTAACATGAAATCAACATTACAAATGCCAATATTATGTTGGCGCATTATTTAATTGAATGTCGAATACACATTGTTTGTAAAGTGTTGAATATTTGACATTTCTAATGTCAAGCACATGTCGCTTTAGCGATAATAACAACCCATTCATTTTTCACTTGAATGTTTTATACATCAAATAACCAATGTCCCCCTCAATGTACATTTCATGTGTCCCACATGTTGTTTAAATGTGGGCACCTAGAGATTTCAACCAACCAACGTGTGTTTGATGTTAAGTCTATGTTACAATATTGAACTGATGTCAAACATATAACATGTGAGAGATGATGGAATGAATTTTGGATCAAAACTGTGTGGATTTTTTGAAATGCCCAATGTTTCGAGTGGACACTCCACCCATCATCAGGGACAAGGAAAGCTTAACGACTTCTGGATCAAAACTATGTGGAGTTTTTGAAACGTCCAACATTTCGAGTGGACACTCCACCCATTATCAGGGATAAAGAAATCTTATAAGCTTTATTTATCCCCGGTGATGGGTGGAGTGTCTACTCGAAACGTCAGACGTTTCAAAAAATCCACACAGTTTTGATCCAGAAGTCGTTCCAGCATTATGATTGACTATAGAAACCTGCATACTCAAATGTGAGAGATGTTTAATTAAGTGTAGTTATAGCATGGTAGTTTCCATGTCACAAAACGTTGATGTGTAACATGCCATGTCACATGTGCCATGAGAACACTTTAATACAACATTGAATCGATGTCGAACAACCAATGTGTGAGAGGTGTTTAATTAAGTGTAGCTTCCACGTGGTGGGTGCCATGTCATAAAATGATGACATGCAACATGCCAATAGGTGCCATGTTGTAAAAGGTTGTCATGCAACATGCTAGTAGGTGAAATGTCACAAAAGGCTAATGTGTGATGTGTCACATTGACAAGTGTTGATGTGGCACCTACCACATGACACATTACATGTCATCCTTTTATGACATGGCACCTACCACATGGTAGCTCAATTATTCTCTCAAATATATCAATTAACGGATATGGATGCTAAACTTTAGATGCAAATTCGACATGTACATATAAAGTAAATGTCGAATATTTGACATCATGTTTTTTTTAATAAAAAATAATAATTTAATGAGTGCTTGTCGATAGGTGCATTGCAATCCATGTGTTTTTTTACTCTATTTTATATCAACATAGTAGAGTGTTTCATCAATTCCTAAGGGACTACCCTTATCTTAGGATCACAACCATGTTATTGAGTTGATACTTAGGGCCACTCCTCCCAACATTCAACCCTACGAGTAACCATATTAGAAAAAGGGAGACTGAACACCATGTCCTTGTTAGAAACGGGACTAGCCATTAGAGTAAGGATATGTCTTCATCATACCAATCATTTTAGTTCATAAAGATGATAGTTTATAGTGGTTATGTATGTATTGCAAAGGACATAACAAAATTAATTTTAAGGACAATGTCAATATATAGTCATTAATGATTTATTTGATGGAATCATCATATTAGTATTCTCTAAGTGGTTGGATTGTAAGTTTGTATACTACCTAATCAATATAATACAAAATGACACTTGGCAAGATAAGTTTTTAGACTCATATAATGAGTTTATGGCCATGCCCTTTTGGTTGACCAATTCCCCCTCAACATTCCATAGCCACATGTGTTGGATTACTGAGAGGGGAAGGTGAATTAGTAATAGTGCAATTATAATCCTTTTTATCCAAATTGATCCAAGTGTTATATCAAAGTAGTATTATTATTCAATAATGAGCAATAACAAAAGAACAATCACACACATACACAGTACACCAGTGTTTTACGTGGAAACCCAAATTGGGAGAAAACCACATAATGTTTTTTTTATATGTCTTAAAGAATTACATTCATTGGAAGCACTAATTTCCTTTGTTTTCCAACTGCAACTGGAAGGAGCCTCAAACCCCCTAGATTCTCAAACTACAACATGAGGGAAGCTACAATTCCCCAATTCTCTAGCTACAACCAGAAGGAGGCTACAACCCCTTATGTTCTCCGGCTACAACCGAAAGGTGGCTACGACCACCTGTCCTTGCCCCGTCCTGCCACCCTGAAGTAGAAGTAGAATGATGGAGCCATTGCCAACCTGTCACTATGAGATATTCCACTGTAAACCTGTACCAATAAATCTAAACCATGCATCAACATGTACCTCAACCTATAATCAACCTGTACCATAAACAAGTGCATCAACCATGCACCAACCTGTACCAAATAGCCTGTAATCAACCTGTACCATAAACAAGTGCATCAACCATGCACCAACATGTACCAAATAGCATGTAATCAACCTGTACCATAAACAAGTGCATCCAACCATGTACCAAGTATGTACCAATCACGTGTCAAATACTCATCAATATGTACCAACATCATCAACTATACACTTCATGTATGTGCCAACTCATTAACTACTTGTCTCAACCATGTACTCAACATGTACCTCAACCAAAATCCCTCATCATTTTCATCATCCAAACATGATTTGTAGTTCTATAATAGACCTAATGTATATGATCACATTCTTGCAAACCTTCCTTAACTTTAACAACAAGAGACAAGCATTTTCATCAAACTTTTCTTTAGTCTCACATGCCTAGTTTTGGATTAGTCAACAACCACAACTTGAAGTAATCATAACTTTGTACTTGTAATGTATAAAGATATGAAACTGATCAACAATGTTCTTCAGTGTGTTTTATGCAATTCCTCCAAGTGTCACTATTTGGAACCTCTCAGAAAAGGATTTATAGCAAAAATGACATACCTTGTTGAATTCTGCTTATTCTAGAGAGCGACCTTCTAGAGGGTGCCCCGCACGGAATATTTGCTGAATTGATCTGAAATTGTTACACATAATACTAAAGACTGTACCTTAACCAACACATTTCATCTCACTGAATTTGGATCTGTTATGAAGAAGTTACGATGTTTTTAACCGAAACACCTGTTTTTGACTAGTTTCAGGACTAGTCATAAACCCTATTTTCCACGGAGTGTAAATCCGAAAATACAATGACCCACAAGTTTAATTTTTTACCACAGACACTTGGATATGTTTTCTCAATGGCATAGAAATTTCATGGTCTGAATCATTATAGAAAAAAATTTATAGCGAAAATGGTGAGATGACTTGTAAATAACATACCTTAGAAAGCACCATCAAAAGAATTTATCCTTCCTTGC
>JZKD02S2004578.1:0-34492 GCA_000966675.3 Picea glauca
AAGAGATTAAGAAGAAGGGTGATGATCTATCTAAGATAAAATTCCTTAATGAATCGATCATTAAGGAGGTTAAGAACTTAAAGCAAGAAATGAATAATAAATCAAAGTGGGAAAATGATGAGTCAAGGGAAGATTTGAAAAAGAAAGATGAAGAGATATGTAGATTGTGAAACCATAATAAAAAACTATTGGATGAGGTCAAAATATTGAGAGAAGAAAAGAAGAATTGTCAAAATCATGAAGAAAGAAGGATCTTGGATGAAGAATCTACCAAAAGACTTGAAGAGGAAATTTGCAAGAAGGTTGAAGAATCCTTAAATACTGATGAGGTAAAATCAGAAATGCAATCCAAAATTGCAGAAGGACGTCTGAATTTGATGGATGGGGTCACCTTGTAGCTTCAAAATTGAAGAAGTTGAACTCCATCTAGAGTATGTACATGCCAAATATGATGGTATTATCTCCAAGGCTAGAGGAATCAAGGACCAAGCAAAGATGATCGAGGATGCCATTGTCTCTGCAAAGAAGATAGATGAAATGAGTGTGCAGAATGAAGGAAGACTGTCAAATGTGAAACCATATCGACGCCCTCATTACCAGGAAACATTTCAAGGAAGACAAGAAGGATGATATCAACCTTATGAAGGAATAAGATGGAATACTTGTCAATATTCACGAAACAAGGCATAACCAAACTACTCTTCAACAAGCTATTATCAGAGACCAACAACCATTACAAATTGAAGAATCTACAACAAAAATACATGAAATCAAAGGAAATAAAATTATGAAACAAATAGACACCAAGGATTAAGACTGAAAATAATTGATTTTGGATGGATAGATCATCAACAAGGTAATGAAGAAAGCAGGAACATAAGAAAATCATATTACTTGGTTTCATCGCATGTGAAGCCTTTAATTGCAAAGCTTTGAGGACAAAGCTTTTTGAAGGAGGGTATTATGTTATGACCCAAGGCGGGCATATATATGGTCAAATGTATATGATATGAACTCAAGGGGGGGCATATATGGGCCTAAATATACATGTATTGTGTAAATATATATGTAATGGGGTCAACTCAGTAGAAAAGGGGCCTCATGTGCAAGTGTGAATAGCTATATATAAGAGATTATGTATTCATGGTTAGGGAAGTGAATTGTGAAGTATGAAATGTATTTGGTTATTTGGACAGGGTCACCCTTTTCTTTAAGGAGCTATTGTGTAACTTATCTAGCTTGGAGTTGTGCTCCACGTTCACATTCTATACATGGTGTGTACTTCTATTATTTTATGATATTTTGAGCATTTGGATCATTACATACTAGGGCTAGGAATCAATCTTTTTGTCACCATTTCACCATGCAATTTGAGGATCTCTTTTAGGTTTCTTGTCATGCTTTACCCGCCAATAACTGTGTTGCAAGTAATGTAGTTGGGCACACAACCCTATACCTTATAAATGCAAAAACAATCATACAAAGTGAAATAGAATCTACATAGGTGAATTTCGTAGTTGTAATTTCCCGATAGTCAACCATTGCAACCATTCAACCTTGCTTGACGTAATCCAAACCCTATGGCTTCAAACCCTATCCTCCAGCAAACGATGTGCCTACTCTTTCACTTTGAGAAGAGTTTTGTTTTCATATAGAGGAGCACTTCATACTTGTCGAGGAGTATATTATTAGGGTTTTGCATAGGTATTCCAACACTCATGTGTAGCCATATTTGTCATTTTTGTAGCTTTGGCAATGTATAGACTAAACGCTTTTTATTTCTCATTTATTATACTAAACATATACAAGATTCCCATATGAGTTGATGATTGCAATATACCCTCACCATACCAATGAGATGACCGATCAAACATGTATTGCAAATTTGCATGTCGTTGATTTGAAGATCCTTGTCTCTTAATTGTTGAGCCACAACATGAAGTTTATGTTAATAATATTTGTTTGAACTTATTTTTCTTGCAGTTTTGAGTTCATTCTTGATTTCAGAAAATCGCTTCTCTTGAGGGTTTGTCATAATTGCTTACTTTTGTTGATAAACAATGTGGGACTCTAACACTTGTAGTGATACAAACATGAATCCCATATTGTTGCATCTAAAATAATATCTCACTTTTACACTTGAAATGCTACAATGAACATATTCCTATCAAGAGCAACATGAACATGTTGTGGAAGGGTCCATGTGTAATAAGTAGTGTTTCTTACAGTTTCTTATTTTATCCCTATCACATTGGTAGACCTATTGAATTGTTAAGTTATATATGTATGAGAATAGAGGGATTACTTTCAACATAGTGCATATCTATATGTGATGTACCTTATCATAGTAATAGAATGTCAGGGCATTCATAGATAAAGGAACAAGGCCATATAGTCCAAATTTCAACTCGCAAAAATAAAATATAGCAAATGTAAAAGATTACAAAGGTATATGGTTATTTGCAGTGAAGAAGACATCCATATATGGGATATAAGAGATGTGGCCCTAATGGACGAGACTTTACATAATAAATATTAAGAGTGTGTAATAGTAATTAGGTATATTACAAGATCCTTGGTGGGAATATAAAAAATATGTTTATTTTTATCATTATTTCTTTTTCATAACTTGAAGAAATTATCTCTTATTGTACTTCAACAACATTTCCATACTGGAATACACTAGCGGGAAACATATCAAGGGAGACAAGAAGGACGATATCAACCTTATGAACGAAGAATATGGAATACTTGTCAATATTCATGGAACAAGGCATCACCAAACTACTCTTCAACAAGCTATTATTAGAGAACAACAACCATTAAAAATTGGAGAAGCTACAACAAAAATACATGGAATCAAAGGAAAAAAAATTATGCAAAAGCTAGACACCAGGGATTAAGACCAAAAAAATTGATTTTGGATGGATAGATGATCAACAATGTAATGAAGAAAGCAGGAACATAAGAAAATAATAATACTTGGTTTCATCACATGTGAAGCCTTTAATTGCAAATCTTTGAGGATAAAGATTTTTTTAAGAAGGGTACTATTTATGACGTAAGGCGGGCATATATAGGCGAAAATATACATGTAATGTGTAAATATATATGTAATGGGGTTGGCCTAGTAGAAAAGGGGCCTCATGTGCAAGTGTGAATAGCTATATACAAGAGATCATGTATTCATTGTTAGGGAAGTGAATTGTGAAGTATGAAAGGTATTTGGTTATTTGGAGGGGGTTCCCCTATTCTTTAAGGATCTATTGTGTAACTTATCTATCTTGAAGTTGTGCTCCACGCTCACATTTTGTACATGGTGTGTACTTCTATTATTTTATGATATTTTGAGAATTTGGATCATTACATACTAGGGCTAGGACTCAGTCCTTTTGTCACCATTTCACCATGCAATTTGAGGATCTCTTTTAGATTTCTTGTCATGCTTTACCCACCAATAAGTGTGTTGTAAGTAATGTAGTTAGGCTTTACCCACCAATGTCCTTTTGTTGTGCTTTACCCTATACCTTATAAATGCAAAAACAATGATACAAAGTGAAATAAAAGCTACATAGGTGAATTTCATAGCTATAATTTCCCGATAGTCAACCATTGCAACCATTCAACCTTGCTCGACATAATCAAAACCCTATGGATTCAAACCCTATCCTCTAACGAATGATGTGCCTACTCTTTCAATTCGAGAAGAGTTTTGTTTTCATATAGAGGAGCCCTTCATACTCGTTGAGGAGCATATTGTTAGGGTTTTACATAGGTATTCAATCACTCATTTGTAGTTGTATTTGTCATTTTTGTAACTTTGGCAATATATAAACTAAACACTTTTTATTTCTCATTTATTATACTAAACATGTACAAGATTTCCATATGAGTTGATCATTGCCATATACCCTCACCATACCAATGAGATGACCAGTCAAATAGGTATTGCAAATTTGCATGTCGTTGATTTGACGATCCTTGTCTCCTAATTATTGAGCCACACCGTGAAGTTTATGTTAATATATTTGTATGAACTTATTTTTCTTGCAATTTTGAGTTGATTATTTGTTTCAAAAAATCATTTCTCTTGATGGTTTGTCATAATTGCTTACTTTTGTTGATAAATAATGTGGCACTCAAAAACTTGTAGTGATACAAACATGAATCCCATATCATTGCATCTAAAATAATATCTCTCTTTTACACTTGAAATGCTACTATGAACATATTCCTATCAAGAGCAACATGAACATTATGTGGAAGGGTCCATGTGTAATAAGTATTGTTTCTCACAGTTTCTTATTTTATCCCTATCACATTGGTAGACCTATTGAATTGTTAAGCTATAGATTTATGAGAATAAAGGAATTACTTTCAACATAGTGCATATCTATATGTGATGTACCTTATCATAGTAATAGAATGTCGGGGCATTCATACATAAAGGAACAAGGCCATATAGTCCAAATTTCAACTGGAAGAAATAAAATATAGCAAATGTAAAAGGTTACAAAGGTATATGGTTATATGCAGTGAAGAAGACATCCATATATAGGATATAAGAGATGTGACACTATTGGACGAGACTTTAGATAATAATTATTAAGAGTAGGTAATAATAATTAGGTATATTACAACATCCTTTGTGGAAACATCCAAAATTTGTTTATTTTTATCATTGTTTCTTTGTCATAACTTGAAGAAATTATCTCTTATGGTACGTCAACAACATTTCCATACTAGAATACATTGCTGGGAAATATTTCAAGGAAGACAAGAAGGACATTTCAATATTCATAGAACCAGGCATCACCAAACTACTCTTCAACAAGCTATTATCAAAGACCAACAACCACTACAAATAGGAGAAGCTACAACAAAAATACATGGAATCAAAGGAAAGAAAATTATGCAACAACTAGACACCAAGGATTAAGACTGAAAATAATTGATTTTGGATCGAGAGATCATCAACAATGTAATGAAGAAAGCAGGAACATAAGAAAATCATATTACTTGGTTTCATCACATGCGAAGCCTTTAATTGCAAAGCTTTGAGGACATATATTTTTGAAGGAAGGTACTATGCTATGACCCAAGGGAGAAATATATATGGCTAAATGTATATGATATGACCCCAAGGGGGAGGCATATACGGGCCTAAATATACATGTAATGTGTAAATATATATGTAATGGGGCCGACCTAGTAGAAAAGGGGCCTCATGTGCAAGTGTGAATATCTATATATAAGAGATCATGTATTCATTGTTAGGGAAGTGAATTGTGAAGTATGAAAGGTATTTGGTTTTTTGGAGGGGGTTCTCCTATTCTTTAAGGAGCTATTGTGTAACTTATCTATCTTGGAGTTGTGCACCACACTCACATTCTGTACATGGTGTGTACTTCTATTATTTTATGATATTTTGAGCATTTGGATCATTACATACTAGGGCTAGGACTAAGTCCTTTTGTCACCATTTCACCATGCAATTTGAGGATCTCTTTTAGATTTCTTGTCATGATTTACCTGCCAATAAGTGAGTTGTAAGTAATGTAGTTGGACACTCAACCCTATACCTTTTGAATGCAAAAACAATAATACAAAGTGAAATAGAAGCTACATAGGTGAATTTCATAGCTATAATTTTCCGATAGTCAACCATTGCAACCATTCAACCTTGGTTGACATAATCCAAACCCTATGGCTTCAAACCCTATCCTCTAGCGAACAATGTGCCTACTCTTTCACTTCAAGAAGAGTTTTGTTTTCATATAGAGGAACACTTCATACTCGTTGAGGAGCATATTGTTCAGGTTTTACATAGGTATTCCAACACTCATGTGTAGCCATATTTATCATTTATGTAGCTTTGGCAATGTATAGACTAAACACTTTTTATTTCTCATTTATTATACTAAACATGTGCAAGATTCCTATATGAGTTTATGATTGCCATATACCCTCACCATACCAATGAGATGACCAGTCAAACAGGTATTGCAAATTTGCATGCCGTTGAATTGAATGTCCTTGTCTCCTAATTGTTTAGGCACACCGTGAAGTTTATGTTAATAATATTTGCATGAACTTATTTTTCTTGCAGTTTTTAGTTGATTCTTTGTTTCAGAAAATCGCTTCTCTTGAGGGTTTTTCATAATTGCTTACTTTTGTTGATAAACAATGTGGGATTCAAAAACTTGTAGTGATACAAACATGAATCCCATATCATTCCATCTACAATAATATCTCTCTTTTATAATTGAAATGCTACAATGAACATATTCCTATCAAGAGCAACATGAACATGTTGTGGAAGGGTCCATGTGTAATAAGTAGTGTTTCTTACAGTTTCTTATTTTATCCCTATCACATTGGTAGACCTATTGAATTGTTATGATATAGATGCATGTGAATAGAAGAATCACTTTCTACATAGTGCATATCTATATGTGATGTACCTTATCATAGTAATAGAATGTCGAAGCACTCATAGATAAAGGAACCATGTCAGATAGTCCAAATTTCAACTGGCAGAAATAAAATATAGCATATGTAAAAGGTTACAAAGATATATGGTTATATGCAGTGAAGAGGACATCCATATATAGGATATAAGAGATGTGACCCTAATGGAGGAGACTTTACATAATAATTATTACAATAATAATAACAATAATCTATTTTTAAGGTCACGACGAAGGTAGACACCAAATTGGTGTATAAGACCCCCTTCGCCCAACACTTTGACTGGTAAAGTCAACAGAGGTATACATACCCTACCCCCCTCTGGATTTGAACTTATGACCTCTTAAGAGGAAACACATGTTCTTAACCATTAAGAGTGGGTAATAGTAATTAGGTATATTACAAGATCCTAGGTGGAAACTGTTATGAACATAAATATACATATAAATAGATATTCATAACATAATAATTAATTAATAAATAATAACTATTAATAATGAAAGGACGTGTCTCAAATGACATGACTATTGGTTAAGGGCACCCCTACGTGGGTATATAAACGAGCCTTCATTCTCAATTGTATATCATCTTATCTATTCATATTTTATACATTATTCCTACATGGATTATTATGTTATATTCCAAGTATTTTGGATAATTCTTTTGTGAGTGAACTTTGTTTATTTGTTTAGAGACGTAGGTGATATTGTTGAACTCCGTTAACAACTTTTGGTGTTATGGTTTGCTGATTCTTTGTGCTTATTTACAGATTTGTATATATTATTATGGCTGCCATGTTACTTCATTAATTCTTCATCTTTCTTCAATTCCTAAATGGTTAATGAACTCATGTTTTAAAAACTTAACCATAGTCTTTAAAAGATATTTTCGGATCAATACTATGTTATGACCCAAGGGGGGAATATATATGACTAAATGTATATGATATGATCCCAATGGGGGGGGCATATATAGGCCCAAATATACATGTAATGTGTTAATATATATGTAATGGGGTCATCCTAGTAGAAAAGGGGCCTCATGTGCAATTGTGAATAGTTGTTCCCCTATTCTTTAAGGAGCTATTATATAACTTATCTATCCTAGAGTTGTGCTCCATGCTCACATTCTGTACATGGTGTGTACTTATATTATTTTATGATATTTTGAGCATTTGGATCATTACATACTAGGGCTAGGACTCAGTCTTTTTGTCACCATTTCACCATGCAATTTGAGGATCTCTTTTAGATTTCTTGTCATGCTTTACCCACCAATAAGTGTGTTGTAAGTAATGTAGTTGGGCACTAAACCCTATACCTTATAAATGCAAAAACAATGATACAAAGTCAAATAAAAACTACATAGGTGAATTTCGTAGCTATAATATCCCGATAGTCAACCATTGCAACCATCCAACCTTGCTCGATGTAATCCAAACCCTATGGCTTCAAACCCTATCCTCCGAGCGAATGATGTGCCTACTATTTCACTTCGAGACGAGTTTTGTTTTCATATAGAGGAGAACTCCATACTCGATGAGGAGCATATTGTTAGGGTTTTATATAGGTATTCCAACACTCATCTGTAGCCATCTTTGTCATTTCTGTAACTTTGGCAATGTATAGACTAAACACTTTTTATTTCTCATTTATTATACTATAAATGTACAAGATTCCCATATGAGTTGATGATTTCCATATACCATCACCATACCAATGAGATGACCAGTCAAACAGGTATTGCAAATTAGCATGTCGTTGATTTGAAGTTCCTTGTCTTCTATTTGTCAGCCACACCGTGAAGTTTATGTTAATAATATTTGTATGAACTTACTTTTCTTGCAGTTTTGAGTTCATTCTTTGTTTTAGAAAATGGCTTCTCTTGAGGGTTTGTCATAATTTCTTACTTTTGTTGATAAACAATGTGGGACTGTAAAAATTGTAGTAATACAAACATGAATCCCATATCGTTGTAGCTAAAATAATATCTCTCTTTTACACTTGAAATGCTACAATATTCATATTCCTATCAAGAGAAACATGAACATGTTGTGGAAGGGTCCATGTGTAATAAGTAGTGTTTCTTACAATGTCTTATTTTATCCCTATCACATCGGTAGACATATTGAATTGTTAAGCTATAGATATATGAGAATAGAGGAATTAATTTTTACATAATGCATATCTATATGCAATGTACCTTATGTTGGATTACTGAGAGGGTGGGTGAATTAGTAATAGAGTGTTTTAGTCATTTTTAACCATAAAATGCAAGTGTTATATCAATGTAGCATTATCATCCAATAGTTGCAGAGTAAATAAACAATGAATAAATGAACAATCATACACATACCCAGTACACCAGTGTTTTTACGTGGAAACCCAAAGCAGGAGAAAACCACTGAATACTTTTTCTTATATGTCTTTAAGAATTACATTCATTGGAAGCACTAACTTCCTTTGTTTTCCAGTTGCAAATGGAAGGAGGCTCCAACCCCCTAGTTTCTCATGCTACAACCTGAAGGAAGCTCCAACTCCCCAATTCTCTGGCTACAACCAGAAGGAGGCTACAACCCCCTATGTTCTCTGGCTACAATCGGAAGGTGGCTACAACGACCTGTCATTGCCCCGTCCAACCGCCTTGAAGTATAAGTAGAATGATGGAACCACTGTCACACTATCACTATGAGATATACTACTGTAAACCTGTACCAATCAACCTGCACCCAACAACCTGTACCAATAACCTGTGCCAACATGTATCATACATCAACCTGTACCATAAACAAATGCATCAACCATGCACCAAACCTGTACAAATGCCCTACCACAATAACCTATTCAAACAACCTATCACAACAACCTGTCTCATCAATCTTATCAACCAAATCAGATCTACTCACCGTGATCAATCACCAAGACAACTCTCAACCATATGCACAATATCACCAAGATGTGCATCAACCAAGCATAACACAACAACTCATAATCATCACCAAGATCAATATGTGTTTTTAATAATAAACCAAGACAAGTATGCTACATCATCCACAAACCATGTGTCAACAATACTACTAACAAGTGCCTCCAACCATGTACCATTTATGTACCAATCATGCATCAACTACTCATCAACTATGACTCATCAAGATGTACCAACATCGTCAACTATACACCTCATGTATGTGTCAACTCATCAACTACTTGTCTCAACCATGTACCCGACATGTACCTCAACCATATGCCAAATACATATACCAATATAACCATCAAAAATTTCTCTAGCAACCAAATACCATAAACCATTACATCAAACCATGTGCCACAACCTCACTGTTATACAACCTCTATCTGTAACATATCTGAACCAAAAGGCCCTCATCAATTTTATCATACAAATCTAGTTTGTAACTCTGTAATAGACTTGGTGTATATGATCACATACCTGCAAACCTTCCTCAACTTTAACAATAAGAGACTAGTCTTTTCATCAAACTTTACTTTAGTCTCACATGACTAATTTTGGATTAGTCAACAACCCCAACTTTCAATAATCATAACTATGCACCTGTAATGAATAAAGATCTAAAAATGGTACACAATATTCTTCATTTTTATTTTATGCAATTCCTCCAGATTTCACTACTTGGAACCTCTCAGAAAAGGAGTTATAGCAAAAATGACATACCTTGTTGAATTGTGGCTTATTCTAGAGAGTGAACTTGTAGAGTGTGCCCCGCATGGAATATTTGTTGTATGGATATGAAAATGGTACACATAATACTAGAGATTGTAATATAACCAATACATTTGGTCTTACTGAATTTGGATCTGTTATGAAGAAGTTATGGCATTTTTACCCGAAACACCTGTTTTAGACTAGTTTCAGGACTAACCACAAACCCTATTTTCCATGGAGTGTAACTCCAAAAATAAAATGACCCACAAGCTGAAATTTTTATCACAACTACTTGGATATGTTTCCTCAATGACCTCCCAATTTCATGGTTTGAATCATTCTAGAAAAAAAATTATTGTGAAAATGGTGAGATGACCTGTAAATAACATACCTTAGAAAACATCATCAAAAGAATTTATCCTCCCTTGAATTTCGGCCTTCTTTACTTCACCTTTCCTCTGGAATTCGGATTATATATCCTTTGATTACCTCAGTCACTTGTAGATATTCAATATGCTCAAATGTGATTAAAAATGAGAGACCCTTGCCTCTTATCTATTCTTTCATGTAGCTTCCTCAAGGGGTTACCTTCTAACCATCTTAACCGACTTTCCTTATTTTAGGGATAACCTACTTCTAACCACTTGTCCACTTAGTAATTTCTCCATTAACTTTATTATTTAAATAAAAAAAATTGTATCCACTTTGACTTATAGTACACTCATCACTTCACTTCATTATTTAAATTACATTCTAACCATCTTAACCCACTTTCCTTATTTTAGGGCTAACCCACTTCTAACCACTTGTCCACTTAGTAATTTCTCCATTAACTTTATTATTTAAATAATTTCCTTTGTATCCATTTTGACTTATAGTACACTCATCACTTCACTTTATTATTTAAATAATTTCTTCTTTGCAACCACTTTGACCACTTTGACCTTTTGGGGCTTCTAGATGACTCGTGAGGGTTCTCCAACTTCACATGGCCATAACTCTCTAACCGTGAGGAGTTATGTGACGTTCCACATACCAATGGAAATGACATGACATGTACTATCCATATAGAATATCCTTGCCTACAAATATATCTAAACTTATACCATTATCCATCCAACAAACTTGGGTCCATTACCCAAACCTTTATGCTACTAGAATTTGCTACCGGACTTTCTTCAAGGGTTGACATCAATGACAACCAACCCAATTAATCAATACCTTATCATAGTAATAGAATAACGGGGCATTCATATATAAAGGAACAAGGCCATATAGTCCAAATTTCAACTGGCAGAAATAAAATAGAGCAAATGCAAAAGGTTACAAAGGTATATGGTTATATGTAGTGAAGAAGACATCCATATATAGGATATAAGAGATGTGACCCTAATGGACCACACTTTACATAATAATTATTAAGGGTGGGTAATAGTAATTAGGTATATTACAAGATCCTTGGTGGAAACATCCAAAATTTGTTTATTTTTATCATTGTTTCTTTGTCATAACTTGAAGAACTTATCTCTTATGGTACTGGAATACACTACCAGGAAACATTTCAAGGAAGACAAGAAAGACGATATACCTTATAAATGTGGGACCCTAAATTTATGTTAATTATATTTGTATGAACTTATGCTCCTCAATGAGTATGAATTGCTTCTCTATATGAAAACAAAACTCTTCTCGAAGTAAAAGAGTAGGCACGTCGTTCGTTGGAGGATAGAGTTTGAAGCCATAGGGTTTGGATTACGTCGAGCAAGGTTGAATGGTTGACTATCGGTAAATTATTGCTACAAAATTCACCTATGTAGCTTATATTTGACTTTGTATCATTGTTTTTGCATTTATAAGGTATATGGTTGAGTTCCCAACTACATTACTTACAACACACTTATTGGCGCGTAAAGCATGACAAGAAATCTAAAAGAGATCCTCAAATTGCATGGTGAAAAGGTGACAAAAGGAACGAGTCCTAGCCCTAGTATGTAATGATCCAAATGCTCAAAATATCATGAAATAATAGAAGTACACACCATGTACATAATGTGAGCATGGAGAACAACTCCAAGATAGATAAGTTACACAATAGCTCCTTAAAGAATAGGGGAACCCCCTCCAAATAACCAAATACCTTTCATACTTCACAATTCACTTCCCTAACAATAACTACATGATCTTTTATATACAAGAAGGAAGTTTAGGTTAATAATATTTGTATGAACTTATCTTTCTTGCAGTTTTGAGTTATTCTTTGTTTCAGAAAAATCAATTCTCATGAGGGTTTTTCATAATTGCTTACTTTTGTTGATAAAAAATGTGGGACTCAAAAATTTATATTGATACAAACATGAATCCCATATCGTTGCATCTAAAATAATATCTCTCTTTTACAATTGAAATACTACAATGAACATATTCCTATCAAGAGAACCATAAACTTGTAGTGGAAGGGTCCATGTGTAATAAGTATTATTTCTTACAGTTTCTTATTTTATCCCTATCACATTGGTAGATCTATTGAATTGTTAAGCTATAGATGTATGCGAATAGATGAATTACTTTATACATAGTGCATATATATATGTGATGTACCTTATCATAGTAATAGAATGTCGGGGCATTCATAGATAAAGGAACAAGGCCATATAGTCTAAATTTAAAATGGAAGAAATAAAATATAACAGATGTAAAAGGTTACAAAGGTATATGGTTATATGCATTGAAGAAGACATCCATATATAGGATATAATAGATGTGACCCTAATGGACGAGATTTTACATAATAATTATTAAGAGTGGGTAATAGTAATTAGGTATATTACAAGATCCTTGGTGGAAACATCCAATCTTTTATTTTATTTTTGTCAATGTTTCTTTGGCATAACTTGAATAAATGATCTCTTATGGTACTTCAACAACATTTCCATACTGGAATACACTACCAGGAAACATTTCAAGGAAGACAAGAAGGACGATATCAACCTTATGAAGGAAGAAGATGGAATACTTGTCAATATTCATGGAACAAGGCATCAACAAACTACTCTTCAACAAGCTATTATTGGAGACCAACAACCACTACAAATTGGAGAAACTACAACTAAAATACATGGAATCAAAGGAAAGAAAAATATGCAACAACTAGATGCCAAGGATAAAGACCAAAAATAATTAATTTTGGATGGATAGGTCATCAACAATGTAATGAAGAAAGCATCAACAGAAGAAAATCATATTACTTGGTCTCATCACATGTGAATCCTTTAATTGCAAAGCTTTGAGGAGAAACGTTTTTGAAGGAGGGTACTATGTTATGACCCAAGGGGGGCATATATATGGCTAAATGTATATGATATGACCTCAAGGGGGGGGCATATATGGGCCTAAATATACATGTAGTGTTTAAATATATATGTAATGGGGTCGACCTAGTAGAAAAAGGGCCTCATGTGCAAGTGTGAATAGCTATATATCAGATATCATGTATTCATTGTTAGGGAAGTGAATTGTGAAGTATGAAAGGTATTTTGTTATTTGAAGGGGGTTCCCCTATTCTTTATGGAGATATTGTGTAACTTATCTATCTTGGAGTTGTGCTCCATGCTCACATTATGTGTTGGCATGTTTACAGGAAGAGTGTGCTTGTCATTGATGACAAATAGAAAAGCGAAGATGAGACCCTTCAATTGGTCTCGTAAGAGAAGGGTTGGAGTCCGAAACCTTTGAATACTTAGAAAATCTTCTAAGTCGGAAGAGATCGTAAGCTCAGGAGGAAGAGCAACAGTGGTCGTCAGATTGAGCATTGTAAAGAATCCGGATCATTGGATCCGAGTCCAGACAAGAGGAATGAGCATGTAAAGGAGGAGAACAAATCTTAGGTGTTAGATCTAAGCACATGGACCAATCATCGTTGGATCCAGAGGTAAGTGCACGGGCCTTAATTCCTTTAGAGTGCACAGGAGAAGCAGACTCACGAAGTCCTAAAGTTCTGAGGTCTATCAGAACCATCCATCATCGAGGGGGATAGGTGGAAGTAGATTAGAGAGTTTGAGGATTCAAACTTCAAACGATTTGCAAGGAGAAGAGTGGAAACTCATGAAGTTCGAAATTGTGAAGGAAATCCTAGCCATTGGTGCTGGGAAGGACACGCGGCGAGAGATCAGTGATTCGCTGATTCGTAAATCACGAAATCCAGAGGAAGGAGTGAATGCATGAGACAGGAACTCACGAAGTCCGAGTTCGTGAATTGATCTTGACCATTGGATCACAGAGAGATTTGGGCCGTTGATCTGACGCAAGCGCAAATTCGGGAATCGAAGAAAGGATGTGCTCTAACCTCCGACATCGCGAGTCGCGAAGTCTCGAAGTGTGAAGAAGAGATCTAGACCGTCGATCGAGGAATGTCATGGGCCATTGATCTGGCATGACGAAGTTCAGAGTTTGAGAGCTTGGACTTCAAATATGAAATATTCTAGATTGCAAAGTTGGAAAAAACCTTCTTGTTTTGGTGTTGGACTTTCATCAAACACTTTGCATGCTTTGGTATTTGACTGCTGAAAGTGAAATTTAAATGAACAGCAGTATGTTTCTGCGTTTTGCTTGCTGGTTTGGTGGTCTTTTAATCCCTTATACCTCCCCAATGAAGTGCATAAGGTATTGTTTCGTTATTAAGCAAAACCCATAAAATAATAATGAAAAACAATCACATTTAAATGAACAAATTAACCCAAACTCATGATGATTTTATTTAAATAGTAAGGCTGAGTTTATGACATTCAAAACGAAATGAAATACCTCCCAAAGATGAAGAGGATGATTGATGCCTGAACTAGGAACTTCAATTTACATGCAACAATGAAAAGAATGCCCTGTCTGCCACACGTGTTGATGGAAATGGGACAGCCCATGAATACATTGCACAACCAACTGATGGGGCCGATCTAGCAGTCATCTTTCAACATTATACCACTCGCCCTGTAGTGTAAGTCTCCCAGCAGAGGTCGACCCAACATCCAACTCCTTCCTTGCCCTCCACGCAGCACCAAAGTGAACACACAACGCTTGAGGAATGGGATATGGCCAACAGATGACACGCTGCCCAGAATTGATAAATAGCTGAAGTAACACACTCAAGAACATGCCCAGCAGTGATACCAACCCCGAGGAAATGAAGAGCTCAGTCTTTAAGGGAAAAACACATCAGTATGATGAGGAGTTCGCCCCATGCTCAAGGAAATCGCCCAGCCCTCCACACGTGCCAAGGAAAAATGCTTTCTCTCTTCACAAAACTGTAACTGAAGTTCCTTCTTCGATGAAGCTTCTTGAAGCACAATCCCAAATGTCTGCAAATGAAAAGCCGGAATGAATTCTCCAATCTCACGGCTAGGGCAGATAGTTTCACTGCCGAATCCGATGTGCCGAAATGGGTTTCCATCTGAAAACCTCGCTAGCTCTCCAAGCTCTTCTCCAAAAACCCAATTTTTGAAATGAATAGTCAATGATAATTTTTCCAACCCTCATCCATCCTTTTTCTCTTTCACTTTTCTTTTTCTCCATTAAAATATTCCTTTAATTAATAATTGGAGAGAAATACCCTCAAAGAGGGGTTTAATATTAATAAACTCACTTTTCCTAAGTTTTACTTTATAATTCGAAAGTGACTTTACCAATATCATTTCCCTAACTCATCCGTCTAATGGTTTACGGGAAACTGTGTAAACCACCACGGTATTCTGACTGCCTAGGAAAGATGGGACATTACAGTTCTCCTTGCCCAAATTTGCTTGTCCTCAAGCAACTTCAAACCTGGAAACTGTAACACCTGCTCGTTTTCCCAAGTAGCATCCTCCACAGGTAGATCCTTCCATTTCACCAAAATCTCCCTGACCACCCTGTTACGAAGCTTCCTCTCCTGTACCTGTAAAATCTCTTCGGGGCTTGTGGCCGACCCGTCCCTCGTCATCCAAAGGGCGTAACTCATGTGAGGCAACCACCTATTGTCCTATTACCTGCTTAAGGCACGATATGTGAAACACGTTATGAATCTTGCTCCCCTCCGGTAGTTCTAATTCGTATGCAACCTGCCCCACCCTCCGAGTTATCCTGTAGGGCCCATAGTAGCGAGGTTTGAGCTTCTTGGCCCCCTTCTGTTTCAATGAATATTGTCGGTATTGCTGTAATCGCAGGAACACTAAATCCCCAACCTTGAACGAGCGCTCGGTCCTATGCCTGTCCGCATACATCTTCTGCTGATTATGGGCCATCCTCATGTTCTCCTTCAAGGCCCTCAGAATATCCTAGCTGTCTTGTATCCAATCTTTGGCCTTCGGTGCCCTACTGTCACTGAATACAATGTCGGCAAAAGTCATGGCCTCGTAGCCGTAGAGTGCCCAAAAAGGGGTCATGCCAATGGACATGTGATGGGTGGTATTGTAACAGTACTCCCCCAGGTGTAACCACTTCACCCAAGCTCTCTACTGCCCAGAGATGTAGTTCCGCAAATAACCTTCCACCCATTTGTTCACGATCTCTGTCTGTCCGTCAGTCTGCGGGTGGTAACTAGTGCTCGGTCTCAACTCAGTACCTACCAACCTGAAAAGCTCCTGCCAAAACCCTCCCATGAACCTGCTGTCTCTATCACTGACGATGGTTTTGGGCAACCCATGTAAACGGAAAATCTCTCTGAAAAATAGCTCGGCCTCCTGTGCTATTGAACTTAGTCTAAAGGAATAGCGAAGAAGTGGGCAAACTTGGTGAGTCTATCCACCACGACATATATGCAATCCTTCCCTTGCACCCTGGGTAACCCAGTGATGAAATCCATGGAGATGCATTCCCATTTATGATCTGGAATGGGCAATGGCTGTAATAATTTGGCCGGATGGGTGTGCTCCACCTTGTTATGCTGGCAAACTCCGCACTCTTGAACGTGCTTCAGTATGTCTCCCTTGAGGTTCTTCCAAGTGAACCTCTCCCGGACCTGCCAGTAAGTCTTCAAGAACCCCTGGTGTCCTCCTAACGGTGAGTCATGGGCTGCCTGCATGATCTTCTGCCTGATGTGCGAACCTGGAACCAAATAAATTTGGTATTTGTAGTAGATGACATCATCCACCACTCTATACCTATCATCTATAACCTGTCCATCCAAAACCTCGCAAGCAAACTTGTTCTTGGAATACTCTACCAATAGAAGACTCTTCCAATCTTCCGATATGTCCGTCAAAGATAGAGTAGGGGGCATCCTAGAAAGAGCGTCTGCCACCACATTGTTCTTCCCTTTCACATACTCAATCTCAAAATCATAGGCCTGGATCTTACTCACCCACTTCTGTTGTCTGTCATTCAGTTCCTTCTGCTCCAAGAAGAATCGGAGGCTGTTGTGATCCGTCTTGACCTTGAACCTGTTGCCCACTAGATAGTGCCGGAATTTGGCCAATGCATGCATGATGGCCAACATCTCTTTATCATAAATAGAGTAGAGCTTCTCTTAATCTCTAAGCTTTTGACTCTCGAAAGCTATGGGATGATTCTCCTGCATAAGCACAGCTCCAATACCTACTCCTGATGCATCACACTCCAACACGAAGGGTTGGGTAAAGTCTGGAAAAGATAGGATCGGGCATGAACTCATGATGTCCTTCATCCTGTCGAAGACCCCTTGTGCCTCATCTATCCACTCAAAGGCCCCCTTCTTGGTCAAATCTGTCAGTGGGGATGTCAGCTGAGAAAAACCCTTCACATACCTCCGGTAGTAAGTGCATAAGCCCATGAAGCTCTTTAACTCTGTAGTGTTCCTCGGCGGAGGTTAATCATGAATCGCTTGGATCTTGTCCTAGTGCACCTGCACTTCCTGATCTCCAATCACATGCCCCAAATAGAGCATCTCTGTCAACCCAAACTCACATTTGGACAACTTCACATACAACTCCTGCTTGTCCAATATGCCCATCACCTCATCTAGATGTTGGAGATGTTCCTCCCAAGTGCGGCTGTAGACCAAGATGTCATTGAAAAAGACCAACAAATACTTCCCGAGCTGCTTGCTAAACGTGTGGTTCATACAGGATTGAAATGTGGCCAGGGCGTTGGTTAGCCCAAAAGGCATCACCAAGAACTCGTAGTGCCCATAGTGGCACCTGAAGGCTGTCTTGTATTCATCCCCCTCTCGCATCCTGATCTGATGATAGCCCGACCGAAGATCAATCTTCGAAAAGTATTTGTACCCTCTCAACTCATCCATCGACTCATCAATCTGGGGTATAGGGTACCTGTTCTTGATGGTCCTCTTGTTGAGGGCTCGATAATCAATGCACATTCTGAGGGTCCCGTCCTTCTTCTTCACCAGCACTAAAGAAGAAGAGAAGGGACTCGAACTCAGCCTGATGTGACCCATCACTAGTAGCTCCTTGATGGTCTTTTCTATCTCGTCCTTATAGGCCTTGGGGTGCCTATACGGAGTGGCAATCACTGCTCTCATACCCTCTTCTAATTCGATGATGTGCTCAAAGCTCCTATCTGGAGGCCTACCTGGAGGTATATCACCAAAGACCTTCTGGTGCTTCTTAAGCAAGGCCTTTATCTCTCTCAGAAAATTGGGCTCCACGCCCTTGGGCTTCTGCACGGAAATCTGAAGCTCTGCAACCCATGCAATGTCATCCTGCCTCATTATTGCCTCCATCTTCTTTACGGTCACTATCTTGGGAGGATAAGTATTCATACCCCTCAAAACCACTCTCTTGCCATCCTGCCCCTGGAACTCCATCTCCATAGTCTGGTAGTTAGTGGAGTACTTCCTTAGGGAGTATAACCACTGAACTCCCAACACCACATTGGTGTCAGGCACCTTCACCACGAAGAAGTCATCGGTAATCATGTAGTTCCCTAGGCTTAATGTCATCCGTGGGACGTACCTGGTGTAGTTTAGGGTGTTCTCCCCTGGTATGATCACTGAAAAGCCCTCAAAGGCTTCGGTGGTAATGCCCTTCCGCTCTACCAATGAAGCATAGATAAAGTTGTGGGTTGCCCCACCATCCACCAACACTGTCACTCTGTGTCCCTGTACTCCTCCCCTCATCCTGAAGGTATGAAACCTGGGGATCCCGTAGAGTGATGCTATAGTCCCCTGATTCTCCATCGATGCCTGCTCTGCCTCTGCCATCGATGGGTCCTCCTCCTGACCCTGTTCTCCTACCTTCTTGTCCTCCCCGCTATCTGAGAACACCTCTATGTAGTGTGCCTTGGCCTTGCCTGCACACCTATGACCTGGTACCCATGGTTCCTGGCAACTGAAACACAACTTCTTCCTCCTCAGATCCTTCCTGGTGGCATCATCCATCCTGTTCCTGCCTGTCCAATCCCTCTGTGGCTGTCTTGCCCAGTCTCTCTGCTGATGTCCTACGCTATCCCTCTGTGGTGGTCCCCTATCATTGATCTTCTTGGGGAAGTCCTCTGCAATATTCTGTAAGGATTTCATAATCCCTTTGATCAAACAGTCCTCTTTGTCACCTGTCAGACTAGCATTTGCATTTTTCCCTGGAGTGTCCTCCATTTCTTCTCTTCTGCCCTCTACACTTCTATACCTTCTACGCCTATAAGTGATGTTTTTCAGCCCTTCCTCAGTCATCAATGTCGCCCACAACTGGCGAGGATCATGCTCTGATACCACTAAAATATTCTAGATTGCAAAGTTGGAAAAAACCTTCTTGTTTTGGTGTTGGACTTTCGTCAAACACTTTGCATGCTTTGGTATTTGACTGCTGAAAGTGAAATTTAAATGAACAACAATATGTTTCTGCGTTTTGCTTGCTGGTTTGGTGGTCTTTTAATCCTTTATACCTCCCCAATGAAGTGCATAAGGTATTTTTTCGTTATTAAGCAAAACCCATAAAATAATAATGAAAAACAATCACATTTGAATGAGCAAATTAACCCAAACTCAGGCTGATTTTATTTAAATAGTAAGGCTGAGTTTATGACAGTCAAAACGAAATGAAATACCTCCCAAAGATGGAGAGGATGATTGATGCCTGAACTGGGAACTTCAATTTACACGCAGCAATGAAAAGAATGCCATGTCTGCCATACGTGTTGATGGAAATGGGACAGCCCATGAATACAATGCACAACCAGCTGATGGGGGCGATCTAGCAGTCATCTTTCAGCATTATACCACTCGCCCTGTAGTGTAAGTCTCCCAGTAGAGGTCGAACCAGCATCCAACTCCTTCCTTGCCCTCCACGCAACACCAAAGTGAACACACAACGCTTGAGGAATGGGATACGGCCAACAGATGACACGCTGCCCATAATTGATAAACAACTGAAGTAACACACTCAAGAACACGCCCAACAGTGATACCAAACCTGGGGAAATGAAGAGCTTAGTCTTTAAGGGAAAAACGCAGCAGTATGATGAGGAGTTCGCCCCAGCTCAAGGAAATCGCCCAGCCCTCCACACGTGCCAAGGAAAAATGCTTTCTCTCTTCACAAAACTGTAACTGAAGTTCCTTCTTCGATGAAGCTTCTTGAATCACAATGCCAAATGTCTGCAAATAAAAAGCCGGAATGACTTCTCCAATCTCACGGCTAGGGCAGATAGTTTCACTGCTAAATCCGATGTGCTGAAATGGGTTTCCAGCTGAAACCCTCGCTAGCTCTCCAAGCTCTTCTCCAAAAACCCAATTTTTGAAATGAATAGTCAATGATAATTTTTCCAACCCAAAACCGTCCTTTTTCTCTTTCACTTTTCTTTTTCTCCATTAAAATATTCCTTTAATTAATAATTGGAGAGAAATACCCTCAAAGAGGGGTTTAATATTAATAAACTCACTTTTCCTAAGTTTTACTTTATAATTCGAAAGTGACTTTACCAATATCATTTCCCTAACTCATCTGTCTAATGGTTTACGGGAAACTGTGTAAACCACCACAGTATTCTGACTGCCTAGGAAAGATGAGACACTACAGAATGGAGGAGAGCTAACTCGTGAAACGCGAAGTCGTGTACCACCTTTTTGTTTAGCATGTGGTCACAGTCTGTCGATATGTGAAGAGGAACTTGCACCTGGTGCTAGTTCGCGTAGGTGAAGTTCACAAGGAGCTTTTTCACAAGGAACTCCTGTAATTGTCAAAAGAGACCTCCTGTAACTGTCAGATGAACTGTAACTGTAACAGAGAAGAGGAAGGGTCGCACTGGCAGAGAAGCCAATAATCTTAAGATAACGACCACTTATGACGAACAGACTGTGGATAACTGCTAGAGAAGGTGAAGAGTTGCATGGATGATGTGGTAGAGGTCTTGGCATGATAAAAACACAGAACAAAGAAGAGAGGAAGTGCTTTTTGGTAGTTGTTCATGCGGGTAGAAGGAGGTTGTGTGCAAGATCTGAAGCAGATAGCAGAGGTGCGACATGTAGCATGCATAAGCAACATAGAGCATAAAACGCAGAAAGATGCAGAAATGGATAAGCGCATAGAAGCTGAAGAAGGTAGAGGAGACTCTGAGCTGCAACAGATCAGATCAGAGACATATGAAGTAAGTAAGTTTTTGTAAGATTCAATCAGGGTGGTAGGGTGGAGCTAGGGAGGATTGTAGTCCTATAAATTCTAGTTGGTGCTAGAAGATATTCTGGGAGTTGGTGCTTCCATCTGGTTGGTGTTAAAGAAACTTGGGAGTTGGTACTTCCATCTAGTTGGTGCTAGAGGAATCTGAGAGTTGGTGCTCTCTGCAAGTTGTAGCTTGTTATCAGAGGTTGTAGCCTCATATTTGAGTTGGTGTTCAAATACTGTGATGTAAATGAAAGTTGGAGCTTGATTGACATCCTAAGAAGAAGAGGTTTTATCCCTTTATGGGTTTCCTTAGGAAAATCAATGTCTCTATGTATTCTGCGTGATTGATCAAATATTGTATATCTATGCATGTTAATCTATCAACAACACATTAAATAATAATCTAGAAAGATTCAGAAAAGAACTTGAAAAGTTTCAAGCTTATATATATACCCCCCCCCCTCTTAGCTATTTTTCCAAGAATTGGTATCGGAGCTGGTGCCTTTGATCAAAGGTAGATCCATAGTCTTGATCATGACTAGTCATGAAGGAAGTTCAACTAATAGAGTCCCTCTGTTTGATGGAACAAACTTTGGCTTCTGGAAAATAAGGATGAGAACATATTTAATGTCCCTGGGTGTTGATGTTTGGGTTGTCGTTGAAACTGGATATGTGAAGCTTGTAGTCTTGGCCTCAAAAGATGATAAGCTGGAGTTTAGCTTTAATGAAAAAGCAATGAATGCCATCCTCAATGGACTTGCAGAAGCCGAGTTTGTCAAAGTCATGCACTGTGATTCAACAAAAGTTATGTGGGACAAGCTGATAAGTAGTTATGAAGGTAATGAAAAGGTGAAAGACGCAAAACTTCAGACTCACAGACTGAAATTTGAGAAGTTAAAGATGGATGAAGACGAAACTATCAGTAATTACTTCTTACGTATAGAAGGACTTTTCAACACTATGAAAGGTCTAGGTGAAATGATAGATGAATCTTTTCTAGTCCAAAAAATATTAATATCTCTTCCTGATAGATTTAACTCTAAGGTCTCTGCTATAGAGGAAATAACTGATCTCAAAGCGTTGACACTAGATCAACTTCTTGGAACCCTAACTGCTTATGAAATGAGAATTACCAAAGGTAAATCCACTACAAGAGAGGCATCTTTTAAAGAAGAGAAAAACACAGAATCTGATATAGATGAGATTGAAGCAAATTTTGTGAGAAGACCGATGAAAGGATCAAGAAAATACAAAGGTAAACTGCCCTTCAAATGTTTCAACTGTGGTAAGATAGGTCATTTTTCATCTAAGTGTCCTCAAAAAATAAATGATCAGACATATGACGATGAAGAAAAGCATAAACACAAGAAGGTCTATAGAGAGAATTATTTTAAGAATAAAAGCCTTGGTGTAAACAATGATGACGATCCTTCAGATGATGAAGACAATGACTCTTCTATTGAAAGTAAAATAAATGATGTCATGCTAATAGCCTTTGAAGATCTAAACACCGAAGATGCAAGAAGTGAGTTCGTTGATTGTGAAGTAGTAGTAGATCTTGAAGGAGAAATTGTCAGTGCCATGGAAGAGATTGATAGACTCAGAGAAAAGAAAAGAAAACAAAAACAATTATTGCTCAGGTATGAGAAAACATACAATGAACCATCTAAAGAAATTACTCTGTTGAAAGTTAAGTTAGAAGAAGCTAAGAGGATTGAGGACATCCTCACACAACAATTAAAGGAAGCCAAAACAAAAGGTGAAAAATTGGAAGCTAAAGTAATGTCTGTCATAAAAGATCTAGAGAAATTTCAGGCCTTATATCACCAGAATCTGACAAGTATTAAAGCCTTAGAAGGATTAGCCACCATTCTGAATCAACAAAGGAATCCAAATTTGAAAATTGGTTTGGGTTATGAAGAGGGATCAAGTAGTGGTTAGCTAAGCAACAAAGAATCCATCAAGTTTGTCAAATCTACAACCATTGACAACAACAAACCTGCATATACAAAGGAATATAATAAATCGCCAAGGAGTAGTGAAAAAAAAGGTACCAGAACTGAATCTGTAGAACAAAGAAATAATACACCCTCTGCTCAAGGAAATCATCAACATGGAAGAAATCGACCTGCTCAAAGAAGACAACTATTTTCGAGGTACAAATATTTTTTTCTATGGATATTGTTTTTATTGTTCTAACTTTGGCCACAAAGCTATAAATTGTTCGTTAAGATTTAGACATGAGCAATCAAGACACCCAAGGAATAAATATATGCCACAACAAAGAATGAGACAACCAAGTAACAAACAAACATAGATTGCAAATCATGTGATGGCTGGGAAAATGAAGCAGATTAAGCATAACAATTGTTATGATCCTTTATTCAATGAACTAGAATGTTACATCTGCCATAATTATGGACATAAAGCTGCAGACTGTCACCTAAAGAACTATAAGCCAGTTTCAAATCACAGAGCTGAAAACGTCAATGTTTGGAAGAAGAAAGAAGATAAAAAGTGTGGATTAGTGTTGGCAGCTCAAAGACAAAATCACCCCTGGTATATTGACAGTGGATGCTCCAGTCATATGACAAGTGAAAAAAGTAAGTTCCTATCACTCAAAGAAAGTAAATCAGGAAATGTGACCTTTGGAAGTGATGCTCCAGGAAAGATCAGAGGTAAAGGTCTAGTAAGCTTAGGTAATGGAAGAGCCAAAGCTCAAGATGTATTATTTGTTGATGGATTAAAGCATAATCTTCTTAGTGTCAGTCAGGTGTGTGACAGAGGATGTGACGTCACTTTTACTACCAAAGATTGTAAAATAAAAACAGTGAACATAAGAGAGATGATTGCAAAAGGGGTTAGAACTGAAAACAATGTCTATGTTCTGAAGGAAGATAAGGAGGAATTCCATTTAAGCAAATTTGATGAAATTTGGTTATGGCACATAAGGCTTGGACACCTGAATTTTGATCAGATTGTCAAGCTGAGTAATGAAGGTGCTGTGAAAGATCTTCCAAGAATATCTAAGCCTAATAACTCTGTATGCGAATCTTGTCAAATGGGGAAGCTGACTCATGTTCAATTCAAATAGAAGAGTTTCACATCTTCAGAGAAACCACTTCAACTTATTCATATGGATCTGTGTGGACCATCGCGAAAGGAAGGAACTGGAGGAGAACGTTACTTTGTGTTGGTCATTGATGATTTCTCCAGACTTACGTAGGTTACCTTTCTGAGAGAAAAATCTGATGCAGTTGAGAAGTTCAAAAAGTTTAAGGCATTAGCTAAGAATCAGACAGGAAGGAAGTTTAAAGGTAATTTACTCAGACAGGGGAAGAGAATTTTTGTCAAGAGATTTCAAAGAATTCTGTGACAGACGTGGAATTAAAAGAGAATATACTATTCTAGGTACTCCTCAACAAAATGGAGTTGTAGAAAGCCAAAATAGATTAGTTCAACAGATGGCATGGGCTTTGATGAGTGAAAGGGACATTTCACAAACCTTCTGGGTGGAGGTTATTCACACAACTGTTCATATTCTAAACAAAGCGCATCTAAGGCCGAACAGTGATAAAACTCCATATGAGTTGTGGTTTGGTCGACCTGCATCAATCAAGCACTTCAAAGTATTTGGAAGTAAATGCTACATAAAAAATAATGTTGATCATCTATGAAAATTTGATGGTAGAGCTGATGAGGATATAGATGTTTTAACAAAAGAATGCATAAATTAGTAGATTGTATTGATGTTCGAATTGATGAAAAAGCTCTTGTAAAAGATCAACTGAGAATAAGCACCAATTCAGTTGAAGAAGATGACGAGGATAATGAAAATGAAGAACAACAAATCGCAGAGTCACAAGAAGATGATGAATCAGGTGGAGAAGAGACACCCAGACAAGAAGAGTCAAGACAACAATCAACATCAAATCCTTCCTCCAGAATTACTCAAAAGAATCATCCTGCAAGTCAGATAATTGGTGAGAAAGACAAAGGTGTACAAACCAGAAGAAGGATAATCAAAGACACCGAGCAATCACATATAGCCTTCATATCCATGGTGGAACCCAAGAACTTTAATGAAGCCATCAAGGATGTAAATTGGTTAAAATCAATGAATGAGGAACTGGATCGGATTGAAAAGAATGATACTTGGGAACTTGTTCCTAGGCCAACAAATAAAAATGTAATAGGATCAAAATGGGTCTACAAAAATAAGATGAATGGGCAAGGAAATATTGCAAGAAATAAGGATAGATTGGTTTGCAAAGGGTATGCTCAAATAGAAGGACTGGATTTTGATGAAACAATTTCGCCTGTAGCAAGATTATAAGCTATTAGAAAGTTTCTTTCCTATGCTTGTCATAAGAAGTTTAAAGTCTACCAAATGGATGTCAAGTCAGCTTTTCTAAATGGAGATCTAATAGAAGAAGTCTATATGGAACAACCTGAGGGTTTCCAAATGTGAGATAACATTGACCTTATCTGCAAGTTGAAGAAAGCCTTATATGGGTTGAAACAAGCTCCTCGTGCCTAGTATTACAGATTGGATAAGTATCTTCAAGACAAAGGGTTCAAGAGAGGAACAATTGACTACAATATATATATCAAAATAGAGGACAATGATTTGTTCATTGTGTTGGTCTATGTAGATGACATCATCTTCAGAAGTAATAATACTCCATTGGTACAATGGTTTTCTTCGTCCATGCAGTCTAAATTTGACATGTCTATGATAGGGGAACTGTCATTTTTTCTTGGTCCACAAATTACTTAGAGGTCTAAAGGAATATTTCTTTCTCAGGAGAAATATATAAGAGAAATGTTGAAAAGGTTTCAAATGGAAGATTCTACACCTATGAGCACACCTATGGTCACTGGATGCAAGTTAAGCAAGGATGATGACTCATTTGATGTTGATTAGAGTTCATATAGGTCTATGATAAACAACCTATTGTACATCACAACATCTCGTGCAGACATAATGCATGCTAATGGAATGGTAGGAAGGTATCAGTCTGCACCTAAACAGAGTCATTTGCTAGCTATCAAAAGAATGTTCAGATACTTGAAAAGAACAATGAACTATGGCCTATGGTATCCTAGGAATCAAAATTTTCAATTATCAGTCTATTCAGATGCTGATTGGGCTAACTGCATGGATGAAAGGAAAAACACGAGTGGAGGTGCATTCTTCTTAGGAGATTCTCTTGTAGCATGGTTGAGCAAGAAGAAAGGTTCCATTTCCTTATCAACTACAGAAGATGAATACATTGTAGCTGCCACTTGTTGTACCCAAGTATTGTGGATGATTCAGACACTTGCAGACTTGGAGGTCAAATATACTTCACCGATTCCAATTCATTGTGATAATACTAGTGCAATTAGTGTGTCAAAGAATCCGATATTTCACTCCAAGACCAAGAATATACCCATCAAGTATCACTTCTTGAGAGAACAAGTAATCAACATTGTTGTTTCTTTGTATTATATTCCATCCAAAGATCATATTGTTGATATCTTCACTAAACCGCTTCCAAAAGCTCAGTTTGAGTATCTACGCCAGAAGTTGGGCGCGACCCTGTTATCAAGTTAAAATAGTCTATCTAATCAGGGGGAGAGTGCTCATAGTATATCTGATCATGGGGAGAATAGAGTCACTCTCAGTTTTCTTTGACATTGATGTCAAAGGGGGAGAAAAAGGTGTGGTCTGGATGCTACAGTTGGAGGTCTAAGCAGAATAGAGTGTGGTTTGGATGCTACAGTTGGAGGTATAAGCATAATAGTGCAACCTTTCAAGGTTTCCATCAATGCCAAAGGGGGAGATTGTTGACATGTTTACAGGAAGAGTGTGCTTGTCATTGATGGAAAACAAAAAAGCGAGGATGATACCCTTCAACCGATCTCTCAAGATAAGGGTCGGAGGCCGAAACCTTTGAATACCTAGAAAATATTCTAAGTCAGAAGAGATCGTAAGCTTAGGAGGAGGAGTGACAGTGGTTGTCAGATCGAGCACTATGAATAATCTGGATCGTTGGATCAGAGTCCAGACATGAGGAATGAGCGCGCAGAGGAGGAGAATAGATCTCAGGTGTTAGATCTGAGCAGATGGACCAATCGTCGTTGGATCCAGAAGTAAGTGCATGGGCCTTAATTCCTTTAGAGTGCACAGGAGAAGTAGACTCACGAAGTCACAAAGTTCTGAGGTCTATCGAAACCGTCCATCATCGAGTGGGACAGGTGGAAGAAGATCCAAGAGTTTGAGGATTCAGACTTCGAAAGATTTGCAAGGAGAAAAGTGGAAACTCACGAAGTTCGAAATCACTAAGGAAATCCTAGTCGTTGGTGCTGGGAAGGACACGTGGCGAGAGATCAATGCTTCGTTGATTTTCAAATCGTGAAATCCAGAGGAAGGAGTGAATGCACGAGACATGAACTCGCGAAGTCCAAGTTCACAAATTTATCTCGACCATTCGATCACAACACAACAATCAAAATATTTACAAAATATGGCTCATCACTTACTGATTCCATTGCTACTATCCTACTATCAAAGACACTACAAAAATTCTTATACATTTGGACATTCTCGCTGCCATAGACTTTGATGTATTGAACCAACACCAAAACACATTTGTAATACATATTTCAAGGCGTTGATTCATTGTTAGGTGCTTCCTGAACTTCAACTTGGCTAGCATCATTATCTTCGATTTACATTGGTTCCGCTTCCAATACTTATTGCTCTTCTCTGGTGTTTCTAGCTCGAGATATTCCTGTATTTTGATTGTTTGAGTCTGAATTAGATTGTTGAAATATTGTAGCTTGGACATATGTTCTTTGCTTAGGCAAGGTGTAATGCAAGTAAATGACACATGAATTAATGTTTCTCCAAGTCATTTAAAATTTTCCTAAGTCTAACTTAGGAAAATGTGATTAATTAATCTGATTAGTGCCATTTAAATATTTCCTAAGTGTAAACTTAGGTACTGACAATAATTAATCAATATTAGTTAACTTTCTGTGAGAAGCTTCTTTGATCTTATCCAAAAGTCAAAGTTAGTTTTAGATTATATCGTAGCCATTGATTTGACATGTTGGGGATTTAATCTCCACCATTAAATCACTTAGTTGGAGATTTAAAAGGAGAGGGGGTGGTTTGAGGAGAGACACACTTGTGAAGTTGACATCAGGGGTTTCAATTGCAAATCGAAAGTGTGCAAGGAAGGTTTTTATTCTTACAAGGGTCTACGAGTAGAGAAGGATATTGGAAGGCTTCCAACCTTCATTAACTTTTAGATCTGTGGACGATAGAAAGGTTAGAGGCCGAGTTTTGGTGTGTGCAGATAGAGGGGGGCTGTGGGTGTGCTAGAGGCAGAGTCTTTGGGCTGACTTGAAGCCACCAGGAAGAGACAGAGGCTAGAGTACTCCAAGCATATCTCCTTCAGCCCACACTTAGCTCATGTGAGGGAGATTTTGGTCCCCAGGTACTGTACTAGCTGCTATACCAACACCGTACTGCAACCATACACATAGAAAGGAGGGTCATGCATGCCGTAAAGGTGAAGCTAAGGAGGGTTTCTACTGCAAATAGAAAGTGTGCAAGGAAGGTTTTTATTCTTGCAAGAGTCTAGGAGTAGAGAAGGAGATTGGAAGGCTTCCAACCTTCATTAACTTGTAGATCTGTGGACAATAGAAGGGTTAGAGGCCGAGTTTTGGTGTGTGCAGGTAGAGGGGGGCCATGGGTGTGATAGAGGCCGAGTCTTGGGGCCGAGTTGAAGCCACAAGGAAGATACATAGGCTAGAATACTCCAACCATATCTCCTTCATCCCAGACCTATCCCATGTGAGGGAGAGTCTAGTCCCCGGGCACTGTACCAATTTTTGTACCAACACCATACTGCAACGATACACACCGAAAAGAGGGTCATGCAGGTTGTAAAGGTGAAACTAAGACTCAACAGACCCCAACCAATTTTTCTATGGAGGAGTGTGCCAGGTTTAGAACAAATTGTAATCATTTTTTGATTTGTTGAAGCTAAAAAAAATAAACCCTCATTTGTTGGTTTTCCCTGGAGTTGGGATTTCCAGGGTAAATTTGTTGTGTTGAATTTGTGTGATTGGTTTATGTTATTTCCGGTGTGCATTGCAAGGTTATTTTTCTCAGTAATATTTCTATTTCATAAATCATATTTAGAATTTGTTGTTGTTTTTCTGGTGGGTATAAAATTTTATTGGAATCATAAATTAGTTTGTTGGGAATAAAGAAAATTAACATGGTATTTGAGATTTTCCTATGAGAAGGAAGCCAAGGGCTTAAACATGAAGTTTTATCCAAGAGTATTCTTTAGATCCACGAGTTTGTGACAACAAGGTTTCAGAGATATGTCAATTTCAGGTATCAGATTTGAAGATAGCTTAGATGGGGCATCTAACTTTGGCATTTGGAAGGAGCGTATATTTTTGTCATTAGAGGAGTATGGGCTCAAGGAATTTGCAGAGAAGGATATTACAGTTCCAACTAATGCACAACAAGATGAATCTCATAAGAATAATGATTCCAAGGCAAGGCATATCATCCGGGATGGGGTTAAGGACCATATAGTCCCCCACCTCTCAGGATTGGATACAACCAGGAAGATGTGGGAAGCCATCATTAAACTGTACCAGAATTCAAACCTTAATGGAAATATGGTTTTGAAGGAGAAACTCTGAAATACCAAAATGGGAAAGGTGTAAAGTGGGTCCTACTACCTCACTAGACTTAGACAAGTTAAGGATGAATTGGAATTTGTTGGAGAAACTGTGGATGACACTGAACTTGTGAGGATAGCCTTGAATGACTTCTCCAAGTCATGGGATGTCTTTGTGAGAGGCATTGCTGCTAGAGAAAACACTCCATATTGGGATCAATTGTGGGATTAATTCATGCAAGAGGAATTGAGGTTAACATCTCTCAGTGGAAACAACAATCAACACAAGGGTGATGAAGAAGAGAATATCACTCTTGTAGGAAAGGGAAAAACTAAAACTAAGAAAGGCTCAGGTAGTGGGCATACCTCCAAGGGAGAGAAGGAACGTGACATGAGAAAATTTAAATGCTTTGGTTGTCACAAACCAAGTCAGTATGCCAGTTAATGTCCTAACAAAAAGAAGGATAAGAAGAAGTATCAGAAAACAACTTCAACGAACATTGATGAGTTTTCTTCCAGGTTTGATGAGGATTTCTCACTCATTGCTGCCTCTCTATCTGAAGCACAAAGGGCATAGGGGTGTGGTATATTGATAGTGGTGCATCATATATGTTGGGTATGTGTTATATTCTTTGCACACGTATGAGTGTCACATTTTTGCCTCAGGAAACGTGTCACATTTTTGCCTTGTTTTTTGTGTTGCCTCAATTTTCGTGTCCATTCTTGGGTGGTTTTTTGGCACATGGTTTTTGCCGATGGTTTTCTATTTCCGGTTAAGGAATTAGGGTTCTTGACTAATCCAGTTCATTGGGTTAGGGTTTTGGATGCCGCTAACTCCTATATGTATATTGTATTGTAAACAATGTATCACAATGAATGAATATATAATATGCTAGTTTTCCCGGTTTGGGTTTCCAGGGGAAAAATATCTGTGTAATGTTTGTATTTTCCATTGTATCTTTTTTGTTCTTCTACTGAAAATCTGTTTGCAGTAAATATTGTACAAGGTTAAAATCTACATTTGGTATTAGAGCTTTGTTGGCTTCAGGGGGACGACTTTGTGGTCAAGGGTTTGGCTCGGGACTGTGATAAGCCTTGTTACAGTGGGAGATACGTGGTATTGATTTTTCAGGTGAAAAGAAATGGCGAGAATTTCGAAAATGGAGATCAAGAAGTTTAATGGGAAATGTTTTTAGTTGTGGAAGTTCAATATGGAAGATCTGTTGGTGGACAGAGATCAGTGGATCACGGTATATCCAGGTACTGCACCTACAGGAACTTCAACAGATGACTGGAAAAAATTGGATCGAAAGGCGAAGAGCAGAATTTGACTATGTCTCTCAGATTCAGTATTATTGAATGTGTTAGAGGAAGCTATAACCAAGGATCTATGGGATAAGTTGGGGAAGTTGTATCAGTCTAAGTCCTTAGTAAATAAACTATTCCTGAGAAAGAAGTTGTATAAACCGAGGATGAGAGATGGAGACTCGGTGGAAAATCATTTGAACACCTTCAATAATGTGGTAATTAAGTTAGTATCTATTGAGATTAAAATTTCAGATGAAGATAAGTGTATTGATTTACTGTGTTTTTTACCAGACTCATGGGATAGTCTGGTTGTGGCCATAGGTATTAATACAACTACCTTGAAGTTTGATGAAGTGGTCTCATCCTTGTTCTTAGAGGAGATGAGATAGAAGAATATGGAAGGACAGAGCAAATACACATTATTTGCAAGAGGACGCTCCCAGTAAAGAAATAGATCTAAGTTCTCAAGTGGGAGATCTAAGTCTAAGGGTAGATCTAAATCTCCTAGAAAGTTTGCAAAGGTATGTTGGAGATGTGGAAAATAAGGGCACTAAAAAAAGCAATGTAGATCCAAAGTTGAGAAAAAGAAGGGATTTGAAGAATTCCCTTTTACAGAAGAAAAGACCTCCAAGGAAGAAGGAGGGGATGTGTACTTGAATTCTTCAAGAAAACATGCAGATCATGAGGCTTGGTTGGTTGACTAAGGTGCATCCTTTCATATGACTCCTTATAGGGAGTGGTTCTATTAATATGAAAGGTATGATGGAGGTAATGTTTTCCTAGGTGATGACTCAACAACTAGAATCGTAGGTCGAGGAAAAGTCAAGTTGAGGCTCATATATGGAAGGATTAGAATACTACCTAGTGTTCTGCACATCCCAGGATTGGCCAAGAATTTGATTTATGTAAGAAAAATGGAGGATGCAGGGGTAAAAACAATATTTGAAAAGGAAACTTGTAGGATGGTTCAAGGAGCAATGGTGTTGCTGAAGGGAGTTCGGTTTGGAACTCTGTATAAGCTGGAAAGAAACACTATTAGTGATGGGTGTAATAGTTCCATTATTCCTGATATTGGAGTTGAAGAAGAAAGAAATCCTACAGTCTCTGGAGAAAAGGTTATGTTGTGGCATCAAAGTCTGGGGCATATCAGAGAGAAGGGTCTTCGAATACTACATGATAAAGGTATGGTTGAAGGTATGTCTAACTGCTCCCTGAATTTTGATTTCTATGAACATTGTGTATATGGGAAGCATAATCGGGTAAGATTCCCCTCTAATGCAACGAGGGCATAAGGAATTTTACCTCTAGTTCATAGTGATGTTTTTGGACCTATGTCGGTCCCATCATTGGAAAAATCTATGTACTATTTGTCATTTATAGATGACTTCTCTAGGAATACTTGGATATATTTTCCCAAGAAGAAATCTGAAGTCTTTGACAAGTTTAAAGAGTTTAAGGCTCTTGTTGAGAATTAAACAGAGAAAAGAATTAAGGTGTTGAGGACAGATAATGGCAGAGAGTTTTGTGGGAATGAATTTGAAGAATTCTATAAGAAGTGTGGTATAGCAAGGCAACATACTACTCCATATACACCTCATTAGAATAGAGTCAACAAGGTGCATGCTCAGTGGTGTCGGGTTAGGGAAATAATTCTGGGCAGAGGCAGTGGGTACTGCATGTTACCTGGTCAACAAATCACCCTCATCAACGCTGGATGAAAAGACTCCATAAGAGGTATGGATTGTTAAGAAACCTTCTCTCACACATCTCAAGGTATTTGGCTGTGAAGCATATGTTCAAGTTCCAAAGGAAAACATGAGTAAGCTAGATAAGAAGGATGAAAAGTGTATCTTTATTTGGTATAAAGATGGTCTCAAAGGTTATAAGCTTTGGAACCCAGAAACTAAGAAGGTAGTGCATAGTCGAGATGTGGTATTTAGAGAAATGAAGCAAGTTGTTAAACATGAAGTCCTACCAAGTAAGGAAGAACCAAAGAAAATGGAGTTTGATTTAAAGGATGATGAATCAGACTCTACTGAAGAACAAGAATCAAAAGAAGAAGATCCTCATACTCCATTATTGAGTAGATCGGTTTGAGAAAGAAGGCTACTGGAAAGGTATACTCCATCTAATTTCAGTTCAAACTTCGTTTTGTCTATTACCGATGATGATCCTAGAACTGTTGGGGAGGCTGTGGATTCAGAGGATGCAAAGCTATGGAAAAAAGCCATGGATGAAGAAATGGCATCCTTGGATAAGAATGAGGCTTTGGATATAGTGGAGTTGTCGACTGGAAGAAATCCCATTGGTAGCAAATGGGTATTCAAAAAGAAGCTGAATGTTGAAGGAAAAGTGGAGAAATACAAAGCTCGGTTAGTAGCAAAGTATTATTCCCAGGTTGAGGGAATTGATTTTGGTGAGATTTTTTCTCTTGTTTCCAAGTTAACTTTGATAAGATTTCTGTTATTTGTTGTCGCTGCATTTGATTTTGAAGTAAAACAGATGAATGTGAAGACAACATTCCTACATGGGGATCTGGAAGAAGAAATCTATATGAAGCACCCAAAAGGATTTGTTATGAAGGGAAAGAAGGAGCTGGTATGTAAGCTGAAAAAGTCAAGGTATGGTTTAAAACAATCACCAAGGATGTGGTATAAAAAAATTGATACTTATATGTTGGGAATTGGATTCATAAGAAGCAAAGAGGATCATTGTGTGTATTTTAAATTAATTGGTGATCATTTGATTTATTTGGTCTTGTATGTGGATGACATGTTGCTGATA
>JZKD02S2004578.1:34758-59352 GCA_000966675.3 Picea glauca
GGTTTTACAAATGTGTTGTAGATACCAGAAATGAAAAAGAACATGATATCAATTTTGGTGCTTTAGGACAAGGGGTATGATGTGTCATTCAAAGAACCGAAAGTGTACATTCAACCCAGGGGATCAAAGCATGCCAAGATGATAGGGATTAGGTCATGCAAGTTATACATGATGTAGTTTGAGTCACCTCAGGCATTGATAACCAACACTAAGGATATGGGAGAATTATGGCATAGAAGGATGGCTCACTTACACCATGGGGCACTTAACATGCTGAAGGAGATAGTGTCTGGCCTTCCAGATTTGAGGACTAAGCATAGTGACGTGTGTAAAGGGTGTGCCTTGGGAAAGTATACAAAGACAAATTTTCCAAGTAGTGGCAATAAATCGAAGGGCATATTGGATTTGATGCATTCAGATGTATGCATGCCTATGCCTTCAACATCCTTGACAAGATGTGAGTATTTTGTCATATTCATTGAAGATTTATCCAGGAAAAACTCGACCTACTTCATGAGTACCAAATATGAGGTCTTCAGTGGCTTCCAAGAGTTTAAGGCTCTTGTGGAGAATGCAACATGAAAGAAGATAAAGGTTCTCAGGTAAGACAATGGAAATGAGTACACAGGGAAAGCCTTTAAGGAGTTTTGTGCACATGTAGGGATCAAGAAAGAATTGAAAATTCCCTATAACCCTCAGTAGAATGGGGTAGCAGAATGGAAGAACATGGCCATTGTTGGTGTTGCTATAACTATGTTATATGAGTAGGATCCACCCAAGTTCTTATGGGCATAGACATGAAGTACTACAATATACATACAAAACATGAGTCCTCACAAAGTGTTGGGGAGGTTGACTCATGAATAGGCATTTACAAGAAAGAAGCCAAAAATTTGTCACTTCATGATTTTTGGTTTCCTAGTCTAGTGTCATGTTCCCTCTGATAAGAGGGCAGAGCTCGATTCCACAATTGAGAAGGGGATATTCATTTGGTACAATTAAACTTTGAAGGCCTATCAAGTCTATGTTGTAGCATTAAAGAAGACAATGGTCAGAAGGGGTGTGAGATTTGAGGAGGAGAAGGATTTCAGGAAGTCTTATGATGTACAAACTATTGACAGAAGATAAGTCTTATGATTTACATGGACTAGTACTCAGATATTGGAGCAGGAAGCTCCCCACACTGAGATTGTACCTCCTACTGTATGGAGGAAGAAGATTCAAGAGGTTTCCCATACATTACAATATGCTCATGAGTTTGTGGGTGCTCCTAGGATGAGTGTTAGATAGAGCATTCCACTACAACGATATTCATGGTATATGGAATTGATGAGTGATCTCATTGACAGGGAGCCTTCCAATTTTCAGGAGGAATCAAACCATCAAGTTTGGTGGGATGCCATGGTGGAGGAGCATGCCTCCATCATGAAGAATGATGTTTGGGAGGTGGTGCTAAGACCCGAGGGAAATTCAGTGGTTGGGTCTCGCTGGATCTATAAGATCGAGCATGCTACAAATGGAAGCATTGAGAAATTCAAAGCCAGGTTCATGGCTAAGGGGTTCTCTCGGAAAGAGGGAGTTTACTATGACGAGATATACTTCCATCAGGGTTGTGATCTCATTAGAAACAAAGATGGGTTGGCAAATTCATCATATGGACATCAAGATGGATTTCCTCAATGGAGTTATTGAGGAGGAAGTGTATATAGAACAACAATAGGGTTTTGAGGTATATGGAAGGGAGTCCCATGTATGTAGACTGAAGAGAGCACTTTATGGGCTCAACAAAGCACCTAGAGCATGATATGAACGCATTGATTTTTACTCACAGGGCACGGGATTCATGAAGAATGAGGCAGACTCAAATCTATATTATATCATGATAGGGGGAGAGCCACACATTCTCGTGTCATATGTGGACGATCTATTTTTGAAAAGTTCACAAAGGATTATTGTAGATTTCAAGAGGGATATTTCTTCGGAGTTCGATATGAAGGATTTGAGGTTAATTTACTATTTTCTTAGATTGGAGGTGTGGCAACAAGATGGTAATATTTTCCTAGGACAAGGGAAATAAACAATGGAGATATTGAAGAGGTTCAGAATGCAGGACTTTCATCCAATGTCTACACCCATGGTTACAAATTGGAAGAAGATAGATGCTTCTAAGCATAAGGCTATGGACCCCACCTTATATAGGGAATTGATAGGCTCTCTCATGTATCTGGTCAATACCATGCCATATATGTTGATATTGTTGATATTATGGTAGATGCGAGATGTATTAAACCTCCATGTGTAACCCTGACAATAATAGAATATTCTGGGAAGCAAGAAGAAACCCTAAAGCATTGAACATAGCCCTAGAAGAAAAGTCGGCTAAAGAAAATAATTAATATTGAGTTTTTAGCCTCCAGAAAGGGAAGTCGGCCCATATAGCTAAGGAAGAGCAGTATAAATACAGGATGCTAGAGCTCATTTGGCCACACATAGCTCACAACTGTAGAAATTTAGTAAGTGCACAAGTTTGGAGAGTAGCTACAACTGCAACTACTGCAACTAGTATTTTCATTTTTAGGCTTGGAATTTCTCTTGGTTATGGTTTGGAATTTCTACTTGGTACGCTATCTCTGGACAGTGGTACACTACCTTGATTGGCTTTTGGATCTAGGTTTTGCTTTTGGAATTATTCTCTCTGTCAAGGTTAAGGTGCTTGGAGGTGGCTTCGACCTATGGTTGAGTGACAATATTACTATTTTTTCTATGGTTAAAAGAACAAACCTATTATTTCTAATAGGTTATAATGGGCCCACACTATCTTCGGACAGTCTAACCGCTGAAAGATAGATTGGGAGGATTTTTCCCAGTTACAGTTGCAGTTGCAGTCAAAGTTGTTGTTGCAGCAACGAAAACCCTAACCCTCTTGTTAAGGAACCTTAAGTGAAGAGATTGACCTACCCTCTGGATAGCCTAGTGAGCCCTAACCTAGCACATCTCTTGGTACTCTCATCAAGCTAAGATGTCAAGTTTGTTTTTTTGGTCAAAGTCAAAGTATGACCAAGTCAAAGAAGTCATGACTTACTCTATGAAGTAATAAAACAAGTTAGAAGGGGCTTCTAACTTCAGAGCACGGAAGAAAAGGATTGACCTCATCCTTGTCAAGAATAAAGTTTTGGATATTGTGAAAGGAAATATCATGGAAACACAGTTTGAAGAAGGAAAAGAGAAGGAACCTCAGAACGTTGCAGTTACGAAGAAGTTAAAGAACAATGACATCAATGCCGTGAGTATCATAATGGACTCTGTAAAAGACCACTTGATACCCTACATCTCTCATCTTGACTCATCTAAGAAGATGTACGATGCGCTAACTAATCTCTTCTCAGTCAAAAAAATTGGACAAGTAATGAGTCTGAATAATGAGCTTCGTGACATGAAAATGAATGATGATGAAAGCATAACATCATACTTTGTGAGAATCTCTCAATTAAGAGATCAACTACAAGCTATTGAAGAAATCATTTCAAGGAACTAGTAAATATAGTACTCAACAACCTTCCCAAGACATGGGATGCATTTGCTGCAAACATGAACACAAGAAATGAGTATCTCACATTTGAAGAACTTTGGACTTTTTGTGCACAAGAAGAATTAAGGATTAGCACAAAAGAGAAATCCCAAAAGAAATACGATGATCAAGCCTTCACAACAAAAGTCAAGAATTTCATAAATAAGAGGAATTTTGGCTTAAGGAAGGAAACAGACGAAACATCAGTTGCCGAAGAAAGAGAACCCTCAAAGAAGGCCAAGCAGGATAAAAACAAACTTCTTCTAAGTCAAGGTAACAATATTCTCCAAAGTTCTTGTACATACCATGTTTACATAGTTTCTGTACATATCTTGCATATCTATTTCTTAGAAGATAAGATGTTCAAGTGAAACAATACCTATGGAAGAATAACAAGATAAGGATTGCTATCACGATGACTACAAGTCAAGCAATACACATGAAAAGATGAAGTACGTTGACAACCCTTGGTAACAATTCCCGTGGCACCTATTATATAAGTAACAACTGCCAGATAAGCCAAAATTCGAATCAAACTTGAAGAGACCCAGAAGAAGTCAAAACAGAAAAAATTCAGCAATCAAGAGGAAATTAGAAAAATACTTGTGACACTTTGCAGAAGGCAATAAGGATGCAGATGGAAGTGTGGACTCTCTTATATGGAGGGAGCTAATTACATAATTCCAAAAGAAGAGCATGCATTCATGCACGCATCAAGGATTAGGAGGGAGCTAATCCTAAATGATATGATCCATTGAGGATTATGAAGTATCTTTCCATGTTCCAGTTGAAAGTAGCAACCATGATAAGCAACACATATTTAGTTTGAGTCTAGAAGAAGTCTTCTTCGAAAAGAATCCTTAAAGTATCCTTGGTTGTCCATCTACATCCATGATTCTATGATGAAATGAAGAAGTTGGAATATTTAGGGCATATAGAATAACCCATGGACCCAAGAGATAAAGAGTGACATGAGGAAGAACATGAAGATTCCAAGAAAGAAAGAAAATCAATAACAACCAGTTATTATACCGAGAATCACAAGATTACCAGCTTGGTTTGAACCCACTAAGAAGCAATCAAGTAGAAGAAATGGAAGTTATGATAAAGAACAATGTATGTAAGAAAATGTGAAAAAGACTTATGAATGGAAGCATTGCAAGATTCATAGTTTCTTGCAGAAGGAGGGAGAAGACTATGACAACAACTTGTTCCAATAAACCAGATATACCTCTTGTAGTATCCATGGATTGGAATTTACATGTAAAAGACTGTTCTTCCCAATAAAGCAAGTGAGAAATAATATTATACCAGAAAGAGACCCATGTATGAAGATATAAGAATACCTTGTATGGATTCAAACAACTTGATGCAGAGTATCTCATATACAACAGAAGAACGGTGAAAACTTTCTATGACAAAGACAGTGTATCAAAATAGTTACTCAGAAGCCTGGGATGATGGATTGCTAATCCATGGCAAACTCTCGTGATGACAGAAAAAGTTCTACTTGGATATGTTTCAGTTTGAACCTTGCCATGATGTCATGGGCTAGCAGGAAACAAAAGTGTTGAATTCGACCATGGTATATTTTAATGATCAGAGCCATATGAAGCCTTCAGAGAAAACCAATATTCCATGACAGACCGAAGTACATTGAGATCAAGCTTTATATTCTCCATGATGAAGTCTAGAAAAGAGAAGTGGTTCTCCAATATATCTCCACATATGAGCAGATAGAAGATATTTTGGTAAAGCCTCTGTCCAGGATGAAAAGTTTGCATACTCAAGAAACATGTTGGGGCTTGTGGAGATGAATTCATTATTGAAAAAGGCAGAGATTACTCCCAGGTTTGGAGGGAGCACTGATATGTTATTGTTTCATGGACAATCATTTTTCAGTTTGAAAAATGGTCCAAGATATGCAGTTCCTTTCCAGTTCGGAAAGTGGTTTGAGATTTCCAACAGGCAGGCATTTCCAGTTCGGAAAATGGTCCAGATCAAGCAATCATTTTCATAATGAAAATGGTTCGATAGATCGCTGATGTACCATAGACATCAATTCCCCTTGTGGCCAATGTGGGGGAATGGTCTAGGACAATCATTATTTTTGGAAGTCACTCTGAGTAGTGGTCAAGTAGAATGGTCCACCTCGCCGAGAAATCACTCTTTCGAAGTTCACAGTTGTGAGAAGTTTCGAAGAATGGTCCATTTTGGAGGTTGGTGCATGACAGTCATTTCCATTAGGAAATGGTTCAAACACTCATTCCCTAGGGTAGACTCATTCTATCCAGGTTTCACTATAATTAGTGCCAGAGGAATGGCCCAGTTAGGTGAATGGTCCAGGTTCAACAATCAGGGACATGCATTCCCTAGGGCATACTCATTCTCTCCAGGTTGCACTATGATTAGTGCCAGAGGAATGGCCCAGTTAGGTGAATGGTCCAAGCTCAGAAATCAGGGACAATTATTCTTCTATACTTGAGAAGGATAGTCCAGATAGCCCATGATTGATGTTTTACTTTATGAGGGAATATGCTCTTCCAGATATCACATATGTGAGTGGAAGAATGACCCAAATGACTCAGTTTATATCATGATATTGTTTTATGCAGATTGATATCAAATGATATAATTGTTGTGAAGATCGTATGTCTCTGGACAATAGATGTATGCTACTGTGGTGGATGTTGTCCATTGGTTTTGACTATACGTCACTAATTAAGTAGCTGTGTGCTACTTGGTGTGGTTGTGTACCACTGGATAAGAGTTGTGTACTACTATGGATAGACATAGTTGTGTTATATTAAATGGAATTGTTCTGATTGTCATGAAGACTATCAATAGTGTTGGAAATGATTATCAGCTAGATGGATAGTCGATGTGATGATGGACAGACATTCTCCAGGCGGAAAATGGTCCAGGACATTTATTCTTCTAGGATACTGATAATGATGATGGTGCTCGTGATTTGATCATGAGATATCTTGTGTGGCTATGATGATGCTACCAGTTGAATGGTATGTTTGTTCTCAAGACCATTGTTGACGATTAAAATCGTAATGATGAATTCCGCCTGCAAAGTATTGCTAAATCCCTATTATTTAACTATGCTAATAATATAATACTAGTAGGTGGGACCCCCTTGTAGACTAGAGGCACAAAGATAGACACATCACACGTTTTTTTTTCCTGCTGTTTTGATGTTGCCTACACAGTCCTACATGGTTGACAATGCAGTCTTGGTTTCATTTTGACATGGTAACAGGTGGATGAAGCATTTTTGTGGAATTCTTTTTGCGATCCAAAACATTTTTTATGGTTATGAGGAGCATGTTATTTACAATTGCTATGATTTAACCATGTCACTAATCATTGTGATCGATTACCTACCCACATATTTGCAGGAGATATTTTAGTGATATCATAATCAAAACAAAGAAAGAAAAACCTATGAAAAAATCCTAAAGAGAAAGGAGTTATATGTTGAGCTATGATAAAGGATTATATGCAAATGGAAAAGTTAAAACATATTAGTGTTAGTCCTAACTATTTTTCTATTGTTGGTTAGTGGGCTATGCAAATTTCATTAGATTTGAATTGGGTGCATATAGCATTGCAATATGTATGATGGCATAGAATTTTGGCAAGGGTTAACGTATAAATGATATTGGGTGGCGCATTATGCAAGGGATATCATCACAAATTTCAAATGGTTTGGCATTGAATACATGGTTTAATTGATTGGTGAATGTTGGGTTGTCTCGTACTTCGAATTGAATAGGCCAGGTGATGGAAGAGACATGAATTTACTGCACATCACTCCATACTCCCCCTATCGTCCGTCACCCTAACATTGTTCATTTGTTGTAGTTTTCGATCTGTTGGTTGTGAAGCTCCGCATTTCAGGCTCTTGGAAGGAAAAAGGCTCGACCAACTCGCCATTTAAGCGTTTTGATATAGGTATGATTCTTTTTCTCTCCATCCATGAGGTGTTCTCTGTTGTATGAACAAATGATGATTTAGTGATGATTGGATTCTATTTGTTCCTAAGAATTTTGCCTATGTAGATGTGTGTTATATCTCTCTATGATGATTGTAAAATGTTTCAGATTGCAAGCAAAAAGAATTGTTTTTTTTTAAGTTGTGCATTGACTGGTTGCTCGGTCAATTTAATATTGTGATGGGTCTCTGTGGAATGGTGGTGCATATGGATCTACGTTGATGATGGAGGGTTTCGATCTGTGTATTACCGTCGGTATTCCGTTACCTCACAATCATGATTGTAACAAAATTTTCACGATACAACAATCCAAATTCTCTGGAGTGCTGAACTGGTGAAATGATGGATCTACGATCCACGTGTCCCTCTCAATAGAAGATCGAGATCTACTCCGACCTTTGGGAGTTCTACTCGCTCTTACTACAACACTTCAAATTCGTCGGATAGACAAAATTTCAGACAACGCTTGATCTGCGGACACGTGTCCTTGACTACCAACGGTCCAGATTAACTTTGGATCCCGAGACTTCGGGGAATTTGTCTCCTCTACAATACACACCCTAAAATTTTTGGATTTGCGAAGTCTGAAGGACTTAAAGAGTTAACACTTGTGCTTCTTCTCCAGATCCAATGGTCGTGAAAACTTTTGGCTCCCTCTGAACAGATCTTGTCCGCTCATCCTCCAAACAAAGGGACTATTCCTTTCGAGAACTAAATCTCGCTATCCTTTCTTATATTTACCAATTTTAAAGGACTTAGGATTTGGCACATACATTGTGCTACTCCTCATTTTGGAACCTAGATTGTCTTCAGACTCACACTTGCGCTACTTCTACTGAGCTTGAGACTTAGACAAATCTCTCGCGCACTCCTTGCACTTGCTCTTCTCTGAACCTTTTCAACACTTTTCTAAGTGTTGGCCCTGTGCATGCCTTGAATGGGTCTACCCTTCGATATTTTATACTCAAATGAGTATATGTGCACTCCTTTCATTCACTCCACGAAATTCACTCTATCTCTCCTGAGTTATTGAGTCTAAAACGACTCTGCCTTCACACTCCTTGTGTGGCCACTGTGCACTCCTTGCACTAGGATTTTAGAAGAGAAACAATTGAAACTTATAGATCATCAAAGGTCCATTCAATCAACCATGAAATACATACACATGCATATAAACACAAAAAATAGATAACATAACATTACCCAAAGAACTCATAGATAAGAAAACTCCGACATGTGAAGCAAATATCCTCTATTATATTCCTTCAACAAAAATTTACAACCTTCTCTTGATAACAATAATCTTAGTAGCAATCACAATAAGCTTCAACAACAATTACAATAAACTCCAGCAACCTCTTTTGGGCATATATTACATACATTTATACATGGAGGGGCTTCTCGAGCCTTCCTTATGACTACTCTAGTGCTTTCATATAATAATTAGAGCATTCTACCACTAAGCTTATTACAATAAATGGATAATTTAAACCTAGATATGAGTCAATGCTCAAAATATGTACAATCCTATATGTATTAAAAGCAATTACAATCTCCTAGAGCAATCACAATGTCTCTAGCCTCAAAATATTGAAGGGCCTTTAATTACAATAATTTCAAAATATTAAAGTGGTGTGCTCTCCTGGGAATCCAAACCAATTTGAATGCACGCACTAGATGTTGATCTATCCTCCACTTGGCCTCATTGAATGTTGACGGCGATGCTCCTGCATCATACTCCTTTGGACAAAAAGATTCATGGACTCATGTCCATGAGTTCCTCCACTGCCTTTCCATGTTTCTGGATATCAGTTTCAGTTATCCAACGAGCATCTTCTATTGGATGATCTTTCCACTTAACCATATACTCATAATAAACTTTTCTCCTGGTCTTCTTAGCAATCTTCTGATCTAAAATATTCTATATTTGTGGCTTCTTTGCTATGGGCATCTGTCTCTTCCACTGAATCTCCTCTCGATCACCTCCCCCTTCTGTATCATCCATCCTGTAAGGGTATAAGTTTTCTACATTGAATATTGGTGATATTCCAATGTCCTCTGGAAATTCAATCTCATAAGCATTTGCAACAAATTTTCTAAGGATGTTACAAGGTCCTATATTTTTCATCTTCAACTTGTTATATTTCCCTTCTGAAAATCTTTCCTTCCTAAGGTGTGCTAAAACTTGATCTCCAATTTCAAAATTAACCTCTCTTATCCTTTGGTCTACTCTGCTTTTGTATTTTTGGTTCTTATTATGTAGTTTTCCTTTGATTAGATCATGCAACTTCTACATATCTGCAACAAAGTCCTCTACTCCTGCACTTCAAAATTCATCTCGTGCCAAATCTCTCAATTCTAAAATTCCTCTTGGATGCATCGCATCCCATATACTATCTGGAATGGGCTCTTACCAATACTCCTATTTAGTGAGTCATTGTATGAAAACTCTACTTGGTGCATAATTTGCTCCCACTGACCATTATGTTCAGTGACCAAACTCCTTAACAGATCCCCTAAGCTTCGATTCACCACCTCATTCTATCTGTCTGTATGAGGATGATATGTTGAATTGAAATAAAAAATTGTCCCCAACTTCTTCCACCAGGTCCTCCAAAAGTGTCCCACAAATTTAGTATCTTTTTCTGAGACTTTACTCCTGGGAAGCCCATGCAATCTCACAATCTTCTTGAAAAAAAAAATTCTATGTGGGTAGCATCGTTGGTTTTGTGACACTATATGAAATGTGCCATCTTAAAAAATTTGTCAACCACCACAAATGTTGAATCATTTCCCCTTTGGGTTCTTGGAAATCCCAGAACAAGATCCATACTTATAACATCCCACGACCTGTCTGGATTAGGAAATGGTTGATACAATTCAGTGTTCTACTTCTTTTCTTTAGGATATTGGAAGATTCTGCATCTGTCTACAAACTTCTTCACATCAGACCTCATGCCTGGCCAATAGTATGAAGAAATCAATTGTGCATATGTTTTATCATGGCCAAAGTGTCTAGCCAATCCTCCGCTATGTTTCTCCTTTAGAAAATTGTCCCTCATTGAGCATTTCGAGATACACAACTGACTTCCCTTGAATAACAATCCATCTTGGATCAGATACTCCATCCATTGATTTTTTTCTCTTAGCAAAGGGTTCTCACATGCTTCATAAGCTTCCTTGAAATCTGTGTCTTCTTGATACATCTCCTTGAGGTGTTCAAATCCTAAAGTCTCCACTTGGAATTCTTTCAAGATTAAACATCTCCTTCTCAAAGCATCTGCAACTTTATTAATGTTTCTACTAATATGCTTAATAACAAAAGTAAAATTCTGCATGAATTCTACCCATTTGGCATGTCTCTTTTTCAATTCTCTTGTCTGGTTATAAATTGTAAAGCCTGATTGTTAGTATACAAAACAAACTCCTTTGGGATAAGATAATGCCTCCACTTTTTCAAAGATTGAATTACAACATAAACTTACTTTTCATATTGTATTTAATTTCTCTTAACATCATTAAGCTTCTCACTGAAATAAGCAACATGCTTATTATCTTGACTTAAAACTACGCCAATGGCCACTCCACTTGCATCACATTTGACCTGAAAAGTCTTCTTAAAATATGGAAGAACTAAAACAGGTTGTTATGTTATCTTTTCTTTCAACACTATAAATCCCTTCTCAGCTTCTTTTGTCCAATTAACATATCCATGTTCCTTCTTTATGGTATCTTGTATTGGTATGCAAATACTGCTGAAATTCCTGATGAATTTCCTGTAAAAACTCGCCAACCCATGAAAACTCCTTACTTCATACATGCTTCTTGGAGAAGGCCATTCTCTTATTTCCCTCACTTTCTATGGATCCATATTCAATTCATTTGAAGAGATTACGAACCCCAAATACACAAGTTATGTTTGCATAAAAGAACATTTCTTCAAATTCACCAACAACTTCTCCTGCTACAACCTTCTCAACACCATATTCAAATGTTTTAAATTATCCTCTTCAGTCTTACTAAAAAATAGAATATCATCTAAATAAACAATCACAAACTTACCAATAATATATTTGAGCACTTCATTCATCAACCTCATGAATGTACTTGGTGCATTTGTTAAGACAAACGACATAACAAGCCACTGATACAATCCTTCATTTGTTTTGAATGTTGTTTTCCATTCATCTCTCTATCTCATCCTTATCTGATGATAACCACTCTTCAATTATATCTTGGAAAAATAAATAGCTCTACTCAATCAATTCATTAAATCATCCATTTTGGGTAAAGGAATCTATACTTCATGGTTATCTTGTTGATGGTTCTAGAATCTGCACGCATTCTCCAACCTCCATCCTTCTTCGTACTCAACACAGTTGGTACTGCACACGGGCTCAAACTTTCCCAGATCAAACCTTTACCCAACAACTTGTGGATGTGCTCCTTGACCTCTTCATTATATCAAGGGGTTATTCAATATGCTACTTTTCTCCTGGAATGAGGTCAATATGGTGACTGATACCCCTAATAGGCGATAAATTGTGAGGTAACTCATCCACAACAATGTCAAAAAACTCATCCAATAACTCCTGAACTTTTATAGGAAATTCATTCATAGAAGTGCTTGTGAGAATGACTCTCGACTTACCTACAACAACAAACTGTATAGTCTAGTCTTTCTTGACTTCTTTCAAGAGTTCCTTCCCACCCATGAGAAGTATACTAGAACTGGCTTCCTCTTTGACTCCTTTATTTTCTATTGGCAACAACATATGCTTATACCCATTCTTCTCAAAGGTATAAGTATTCTTCCTCCCATCATGTATGACATTCCTTCCACATTGCCAAGTTGTCTCCATCAGAACATGAAAAACATCCATGGGTATAACATCACATAAAAATTCATCCCTATAACCACCTATTTTAAACTCAACTTTATATTGTCGACTTACCATGACTTGATTTCCTTTTTGCAACCACAACACCTTGTACAGATTTAGATGTGCAGTCCTCTCCAACTTCAAATTTTCCACCATCTCTGTGGATACCAAGTTATCAGTGCTCCCACTGTCTATGCTCACCTTGCATACTATGTCTTTGGTTTTGCAAGCAGTTCTGAACAAACTATTCCTATGGACTAGTTCTCGTACCTCTTTTTCTGGTTTTATGAGAGCTTTCCTCATCATGAGTGATCTTCCTTATTCCGTTGCTTCTGCCTTCATCTCTATCTCCACATTCTTCTTTTGTTCTTCATAAATGTGAGCTTATCCACCTCCTACATTCTTCTTTTCAGGACATTCCCAAGACATGTGCCCTGTTTTTCCACAAGCATAACACTTCACTTCTCCTCCTCTGCCTCTTCCTCTACCTTTGGGAAAATAATTTCCTCCTCCATAGTGTCCTCATCTAGAAATTCCTCCTCTCTTTGTATGACTATTATATCTTCCAGCTTCTCCTCTAGACTTCTGGAATTTTTCTCTGATGGTTCCTCTTCCTCTGTTTATTTGACTTTGCTTCCTTGCCAGCTTTTCTTCTGCCTTCAAGGATACCTGATAATCATCTTCCACAATTCTCATTGTCATCATGCTAATCTCATCCCAGATTTCATATGTCAACCCATTAATCTACCTAGAAAATTTTTCTTCATCATTCTCCCTATGTCCTGCTCTAATGTTCAACTTAGAAAATTCTTCGGTATACTCTTTCACCAACAAACCTTTCTGTCTCAAATTCTACAACTTCCTAAACATATTTAACTAATAATCCTTGGGTATGAATTTAACCTTGATCTTATCTACCATTCTATCCCAAATCTTGATTTTGGTCTTACCTTTGCTCCTTCTTTCATCTTGCAATTCGTCCCACCATGACGCTGCATTTCCCTTCAACATGGTTACTGCGTGATTTACCTTCTTCTCATCATCAATCTCCTTATAGTCAAAGTACTTGTCTAGAGAACTTATCCAATCAAGTAGTTCTTATACATTCAAATTACCTTCATACATTGGAACTTCTATTTTTGCTATGGTTCCTAGCTTGACAACAACTCTTAGAAGTCGCTCCTTTGCTACTTTTTCTGCTTCTAGTTCTTCTTTTTCTTCTACATCTTAACTTTCATCTTCACTGATGTCACCACCTTCATGTGATTTTATTTGTGTTGTCTCCATGGCGCCCAACCTTGCACGAAGTTGTCTCATTTCCTGCTCCATGGCTACATTGACCACTGGTCTCTCTCTGCATCTTATTGGAGACATGGTTCTAAATATTTCTTCACATAGAGCCAAATTCCTTCTCTCATACCACTTGATGCAAACCCCCACCATCTTCTGGGGCTCACACGACCTCCTGGTCTAGGATCGTTCACACTAAGCAACTGAATTAGCTATTAGGATATTATTGAACCCTCAAAATACTCTACCACATGACTTTCTCCTTTTCCCTGTGCGTAAAATTTTGTTCATGAGGGTCTTATCTCTTTAGTGGAGAATTTCACGTGACTTCGGGCCAAAACCGTGGGAATAAAATCTTTAAATGGAAATAACTACGACACTTCAGAGCTTCGGGATTTAGGAGTTCCAACTACAACACACAACAATCCTCTTGAATGCTGAATTCACAAATAGCCGAATAAAGGAGAGGATCAACGACTCTCAATACATTCCATGATCTATGGTTCGTAGTAGTTTCGAGACTCCGAGATTCGAGAGTTTTCCCTGTTCCAATGTGCAACACCTCCGAATGCGCAAACTCTGAACTAGAAGATTGATCGGTGGACGCCCACCTTCAATCATTGACCTAATATTACTCTGGGCTCCGAGCTTAAGATATTTTCACGATAGAACACTCTAAATCCTTCGAAGTGTTGAACTGGCAAACTGTTGGATCTATGATCCACCTGTCCCTCTCAAAAAATGGTCAAGATATACTTTGACCTTCGGGCCTTCGGGAGTTCTACTCGATCTAACTACAATACTTCAAATTCACCGGATAGACATAATTCCATATAATTCTTGATCTGTGGACACATGTCCTCGACTACCTACCAACAGTCTAGACTAACTTCAGATCCCGAGACTTCGGGGAATTTGTCTCCTCTACAATACACACCCTAAAACATTTGTATTCACAAAGTTCGAAGGACTTAAAGGGTTAACACACACGCTTCTTATGCAGATCGAACGGTCGTGAAAATGTCTATGTCCCTTCGAATGGATCTCGTCTGCTCTTCCTCTAAACAAAGCGACTCTTCCTTTTGAGAACTAAATCTTGCTATCCTTCCTGAGCTTTACCAAATTTAAATGACTTATGCTTTGGCGCATTCCTTGTGCTACTCCTTAATATGGAACCTAGACTGTCTTCAGGTGCACACTTGCACTACTTCTCCTGAGCTTGATACTTAGAGAAATCTTTCACGCACTCCTTGCGCTTTCTCTCCTCTGAACCTTTTCAACACTTTTCTAAGTGTTGGCCCTATGCATGCGTTGCATGGGTCTACCCTTCACAATTTTATGCTCAAACGAGTATATGTGCACTCCTTTCACTCACTCCATGAAATTCACTCTATCTCTCCTGAGCTATTGAGTCTGAAACGACTTTGCCTTGACACTCCTTTCATGGTCACTATGCACTCCTTGGGCTAGGATTTCAGAAGAGAAACAATTGAAACTTATAGATCATCAAAGGCCCATTCATTCAACCATGAAATGCACACACATGCATATAAAGACATAAAATAGATAACATAACATTACCCAAATAACTCAGAGATAAGAAAACTCCGACATGTGAAGCAAATCTCCTCTATTATATTCCTTCAACAAACATTTACAAAGGTCTCAAAAACCTTCAAATTCTCTGGATAACAATAATCTTAGAAGCAATCAAAATAAGCTTAAACAACAATTATAATAAACTCCAACAACCTCTTTTGGGCATAGATTACATACATTTATACATGGAGGGGATTCTCAAGACTTCCTCCGACTACTCTAGTGCTTTCATATCATAATTAAAGAATTCTAGCACTAAGCCTATTACAATAAATGGATAATTACAACCTAGATATGAGTCGATGCTCAAAATATGTACAATCCTATATGTATTAAAAACAATTACAATCTCCTAGAGCACTCACAATGGCTATAGCCTCAAAATCTTAAAGGGCCTTTAATTACAATACTTTCAAAATATTAAAGTGATGTGCTCTCCTCAGAATCCAAACCAATTCAAATGCACATGCTGGATGTTGATTTGTCCTCCACTTGGCCTCATTGAATGTTGATGGTGATGCTCTTGCATCGTACTCCTCTGGACAAAAATATTCATGGAATCTTGTACATGAGTTCCTCCACTGTCGTTCCATCCTTCTAGATATCATTTTCAGTTATCCAGTTGGCATTTTCTGTTGGATGATCTTTCCACTTAACCAGATACTCATAATAAACTTTTCTCCTGGTCTTCTTAGCAATATTTTTATATAAAATATTCTCTATCTGTGGATTCTCTGCTATGGGCATTTGTTGCTTCCTCTGAATCCCCTCTCGATCATCTATCCCTTCTGTATCATCCATCCTATAAGGGTATAAGTCTGCTACATTGAATATTTGCAGTATTCTAATGTCCTCTGGAAATTCAATCTCATAAGAATTTGCAACAATTTTTCTAAGGATTTTACAAGGTCCTATTTTTTTCATCTTCAACTTGTTATATTTCCCTTTCAAAAATATTTCCTTCCTTAGGTGTGCTAAAACTTGATCTCCAATTTCAAAATTAACCTTTCTACTCCTCTAGTCTACTTTTCTTTTGTATTTTTGGTTGCTATTCTGTAGTTGTCCTTTGATTAGATCATGCAACGTTTGCATCTCTGCAATAAGTCCTTTGCTCCTTCACTTTAGAATTCATCTCATCCCAAATATCTCAATTTTGAAATTCCTCTTGGATGCATCCCATATACTATATGGAATGGGCTCTTACCTATACTCCTATTCGGAGAGTCGTTATATGCAAAGTCTTCTTGGGGAAGAATTTGATCCCACTGAGCATTATGTTCAGTGACCAAACTCCTTAACAGATTCCCTAAGCTTCGATTCACCACCTCAGTCTATCCATCTGTCTGAGGATGATATGTTGAACTAAAAGACAAACTTGTCCCCATATTCTTCCATAAGGTCCTCCAAAAGTGTCTCACAAATTTAGTATCTCTGTCTGAGACTATACTCCTAGGAAACCCATGCAATCTCACAATCTCCTTGAAAAATAAATTCGCTATGTGGGTAGCATCATCGGTTTTGTGACACGGTATGAAATGTGCCATGTTCAAAATTTTTTCAACCACCATAAAGATTGAATCATTTCCTGTCTGGATTCTTGGCAATCCCAAAACAAAATCCATACTTATAACATCCCATGACCTGTTTGGAATAGGCAACGGTTGATACAATCCAATGTTATGATGCTTTCCTTTAGCATATTGGCAGATTTTGCATTTGTCCATGAACTTCTTCACATTAGACCTCATTCCTGGCCAATAATATGAATAAATCAACTGTGCATATGTTTTATCATGGCCAAAGTGTCCAACCAATCCTCCACTATGTTTCTCCTTTAGAAAATTGTACCTCATTGAGAATTTTGGGATATACAACCGACTTCCCTTGAATAACAGTCCATATTGGATCAGATACTCCATCCATTGACTTCTGTCTCTTAGAAAAGGGTTCTCACATTCTTCATAAGCTTCCTTGAAATATGGGTCTTCTGGATACAACTCCTTGATGTGTTCAAATCCTAAAGCCTCCACTTGGAATTATTGCAAGATCAAACATCTCCTGCTCAAAGAATATGCAACTTTTTTAGCGCTTCCACTAATATGCTTAATAACAAAAGTATAATTATGCATGAATTCTACGCATTTGGCATGTCTCTAGTTCAATTTCTTTTGTCTAGTTATAAACTGCAAAGCCTGATTGTCAGTATACAAAACAAACTCCTTCGGGAGAAGATAATTCCTCCACTTTTTCAAATCTTTAATTACAACATAAAATTACTTGTCGTATGTTGAATAATTTCTCTTAACATCATTCAACTTCTCACTGAAATAAGCAACATGCTTATTATATTGACTTAAAATTGCGCCAATGGCCACTCCACTTGCATCACATTTGACCTGAAAAGTCTTCTTAAATCTGGCAGAACTAAAACAAGTTGTTCTGTTATCTTTTCTTTCAACACTCTAAATCCCTTCTCAACTTCTTATGTCCAATTAAAAGATCCATGTTCCTTCTCTATGGTATCTAATATTGGTTCGCAAATACTGCTAAAATTCCCGATGAATTACCTGTAAAAACTGACCAACTCATGAAAACTCCTTACTTCAAACACACTTCTTGGAGAAGGCCATTCTCTTATTTCCCTCACCTTCTCTGGATCCATATTCAATTCATTTGAAGAGATTACGAACCCCAAATACACAAGTTTTGTTTTCATAAAAGAACATTTTTTTCAAATTCACCAACAACTTCTCCTGCTGCAACCTTCTCAACACCATATTCAAATGTTTTAAATTCTCCTCTTCAGTCTTACTGAAAACTGGAATTCATCTAAATAAAAAATCACAAACTTACCAATAAAATCTTTGAGCACTTCATTCACCAACCTCATGAACATACTTGGTGCATTTGTTAAGCCAAATGACATGACAAGCCACTCATACAATCTGTTAGCACTAGAATTCACCTTCAGATTGCATAGAAGGTAGGCCCAGTACCCATCAGTTTATACAGAAATGTAAATGAGTTTTAGGTGGTCAAATGGAGAAGAATCAATGATAATAACGTTCTAACTCAGAAATCTGGACTAGCACGCATAAGCAATTGAGGTCTGGAATCAACTTCAGTCAGTAAGTTGGAGTAAGGGTGAATAGAGGGAAGACTTTGGTGAGGAGAGTGTAGAGGTCTGCCTTGGACATCAGGTCTTCCAATAGCCTAAGTAAGAAAAACTCAAACACAAGATCCTCTTGGATTCAAATTTCAAATAAATTGAAATAAATTATAACAACACTATAATCAAACATTCATCATAATACAATCATAACAATCCATGTGAATCAATTAATCATGAACTGTCTCAGTATCAGAGGCAAATAATATGGAGCAAGAAATATGACTTAGATTAACCAATATGTCTCAAAAACAAATACATAACCAGAGAACCAGTGTTCTTAATAAAAAAGAATTACAATAGCAGGGAGCCTAGCTCAACCATTCAACCCTTAACAAAATACTAAAACTGCCTATATATACTCAGAAATACTGCAACCACCAGGAGCGTGATCAGACCACCGCATTTAAATTTTCAGTCGGTGCCTACTTTGTTAGACTGTGCAGGCCTTCTCATGTCAGACACAAGCTCACCACAATTATGTGTTTTGTAGGAAAATCAGTCCAGAAGGAAACTTCGGATTGCCAATCTACACTCACGACCGTCCTCAACCTGTTTTCCATTTATGGGGTGAGACGAGGTTTCGACCACCTCCCCCATTTCCATTAACTACCTTCATCGGGATAAGGACGAGGCCTGATACCCATGAATGTTCTAGGCGATGCCCATGACTTCTTCGAGTCAATATCGACGCCTCGATGCCATGCCGATATTCTTCTGTGACCAATACATGTGCTTTTGGCCTTTGGTGCAACTCCTCTCCATCGCTCCATCCTGCATGCGACCTCGGGCCATAAATTAGGGCTCATATTCAAAGGTGCTTCGGGATTTTATCTTTCGTGAGTCTCCACTTCACTTGATTCCAAACATCTCGGTGCCCGAAATGCGAAGTGGCCTTATTAAGATTGACGGTTGGTCTTGATTTGAATTTGACGACCACGATTGCTTCCTCGAAAAACCCAGTCGCCAGCCGCTCAATAGGTGCTTACCCTTCTTTATGGCCCTGTTTTCCATATGATCACAGGCTATGATCATGGGCCCAATTCCTGGGCGCTTCGTGATTTGTCACTTCGCAAACTGATGCCGTACTCCATACTAAAACCTTCGATTCACAAAACCATGACTTCTCAGATAAGATGCCACGCGTCCCTCTGAATCAGACGACTCCTGCTGACTTCGAGTTTCAGGAGTTTGGACCTTTGACGAACAATTTTAACACCATTTCGAACTCCCGATTCCCACGATTATTTTCCACTGTTGAAAGATTAAAACTGCCTTCTGCTTATGCTTGAACCCTGAAATGGACTGTTAGGGAAGCTGCGCTTTTTGTTCATGGATGCGGCTTGCATGATCGAGGATTCAAACGACTGGCTATGGGCTGGAAAAACAGGGAGACCGGGGCAAAATTACAAACTTAGGTAGAAACCACAAACCCACAGGACTCTGACAAGTTCATGTGATAACATTTGGCTCCATAGGGGATGGCATGCTCCCTACAAGCTGCCAAGAACAAGTAGTTCCAGTTCCTTAGCTTTTGGGTTATGGAGTCATGCTAAAAAAACATCCTGTTGAGGATTTAAGGCCGAGAAGCACACTATCCTAAAAATGAAAGAAAAATATATGGGCTCTAGGAGGAGCTTATTTATGTACATTCCTAGAATAATTGATTTTTACAAAGTGCTAGGTAAAATCAAACTTCCACCATATACATTCAAGCAACTCCCTAGCTTCAAACTTGTTTACTCTATCACTAATCAAATAAAAACAATGCAACTGTGATAGAAAAATGATTATGCTTTTCATCTCTCCTCCCAGTGATGAAGTGAGGATAAAGTTGAGTGGCTCCAAGACATGAAGGAAATGCAACTCCATGTACTCCCTTACAGGTTCATAGAGAAAATGAAAAAATCCACTGGGCTGGTGACATAAAACATGCTCTGTCTTATAGCTTCTCACACATGGATGAATGTCTCTGGCAAGCACGGGTGAGCAAACGGATGATGAAGGCTGACTGATCCCAGGTCATGGTTGCTCATTTGTATGCTCTAGGAAGTATATGAACTGCACATTTGGATCTCCATCTTCTTCTTCATGACTCATTTGGATCAGAATCATAATCATCATAAACAAGAAACATGGGAAAGCTCCGCTCTTTATCTTCTGTAGGCATAGAATGGCAGATTTCCACACAATGTTTTTCCTCAATGTATAAAGGAAAAGGCTCTGTGGTATGCTCTTGTAAATCATCAAAATATGAAACATATGATTCCATGTATATAGCCATAGGATCATGAATCGTGTGACAAAATCTTGGCTTCTTTAGAAGACCAGGCCGCTCCTCTGTAAATGCCTCTCTTCTTGCAAATAAAAACCTTCCCGCTCCTTCGAAAACAACTCTCGATCGTCAGTAGTTGCAGTCTCTTTTTCTTGTTGTTTTTCCAGCTCTAATTCATAATCACTATCTTCTTACTCATAATCTGAAACATGCTGACAATCTTCTTTCTTATTCACATGCAATTTTTCAAGATATGCTTGCATACGAACCCCCTTGCTAGCCTTGATGTTCTCTTCAACTTCTTCAACATCTTCAAACAAGTGTCTTAACGATGAATATTTCCTCTCTCTCCGGAGAAGGAACAACTCTGGATGCTGAGCCATGACATAGTACACCATGGCAACAATCTCTGTGGGTCTGATCTCCATAGGCATACTATGATAGACACTGTAAAACCTCCTGTTGAAGACAACCAAGGCTTCCTCTTCCCCTTTCCTCAAGGTTTTAAACTCAAACCAATATTGATCAAGAGACTTGTTCTCATCCCAACACTTTAAAAATGCATGGAATAGCTTGGTCCATGATCCAATAGAACCGGCTTCCAGACATCTAAACCACACAACAACATCTCCAGACATGGATTATGAGAACATCCTCATGGCAACATCATCATGAACAATATCAAACTGATCGACAAAGCTCTCAAAGGCCTCCAAATGCCTCTCAACTGTAATACGATCCTCTCCAGAAAACCGAGGAAGATACTCAAAGGAATAACGAGGATAAGGATGAAGGTCATGTGGCAGCCTTAAAGGTTTAAACAACTTATTTATGATTTTAATTTGAAAAGTAGTGCGCTGGTCATGAGGATTAACGAGTTGATGGAAAGGCTCAGCAGGAATAACGAAGGGTAACGATATTTGAGAAGTCTGTGAATTATTTTCAACCTCCTCAAGGCTACAAGGGTGATCATTTTCAACAGGAGATGCAATACAGATCTCACTTTTATGAATAGGCAGAGGTGAAGACACGAGATCGATATCTACAACACAAGAAGAGGGCATGTTTTCTTCTTCCAAGGGTGGATAAATAAAGGAAGGCCTATTATTATCTGAATAGACAAAGCAAAGGATAATCCTCTTTATATGTGAAGGGAAAGAGAGAAATGAGCTGATAAACAAGAAAAAGATTTCATGAATAAAGCTCATAAACTGATACCTGGTCTTCCCCTTCGGTATGGTCATATTTATGTCAAAAGGATCCTCCCCAGTGGAGTCTTCGATTGTGGAGTTTCCAGGTGCAAGTTTCAATATTCAATGGTTCTAATGTCTGATGCACCTTCATAATCATAAGCTCGTTGTCGTTCTATCCCAGGGAAAAGTATTCAATTCATTCCCCGACAACAGCGCCAGAAATGTTAGCACTAGAAGTCACCTTTAGATTGCATAGAAGGTAAGCCCAGTACCCATAAGTTTATACAGTAAATTTAAATGAGTTTTAGGTGCTCAAATGGAGAAGACTCAATGATAATAATGTTCTAACTTAGAAATATGGATTAGCATGCATAAGCAATTGAGGCCTGGAATCAACTTCAGTCAGTAAGTTGGAGTAAGGGTGAATAGAGGGAAGACTTTGGTGAGGAGAGTGTAGAGGTATATCGTGGACATCATGTCTTCCATTAGCCTAAGGAAGAAAAACTCAAACACAAGATCCTCTTGGATTCAAATTTCAAAGAAACTGAAATAAATTATAACAACACTATAATCAAACATTCATCATAATACAATCATAACAATCCATGTGAATCAGTCGATCATGAACTCTCTCAGTATTAGAGGCAAATAAGATGGAGCAAGAAAAATGACTTAGATTAACCAAGATGTCTAAAACAAAAATACATAACCAGAGAACCAGTGTTCTTCATAAAAAATAATTACAATAGCAGGGAGCCTAGCTCAACCATTCGACCCTTAAAAAAATACTAAAACTGCTTATATATACTCAGAAATGTTGCAATCAACGGGAGTGTGATCAGACCACTACATTTAAAGTTTAAATTCGGTGCTTTCTTTGTCAGACTATGCAGGCCTTCTCATGTCAGAGACAAGCTCGCCTCAGTTATGTGTTTTGTAGGAAAATCTGTCCAGAAGGAAACTTTGGATTTCCAATTTGCACTCACGACTGTCCTTAGCCTGTTTTCCATTTATGGGGTGAGACGAGGTTTCAACCACCTGCCCCATTTCCATTAACTACCTTCATCAGGATTGGGACGAGGCCTGACACCCATGAATGTTCTAGATGGTTCCCATGACTTCTTCGAGTCAATCTAGGTGCCTCGAGGCCATGGAGCTCTTCTTCTGTGACCAATACGGGTGCTTTTGGCCTTTGGTGTAGCTCCTCTCTATCGCTCCATCTTGCATGCGACCTCGGTCCATGAGTTGGGGCTCATATTCAAAGGAGCTTCAGGATTTCGTCTTTCGGGAGTCTCCACTTCACTTGATTCCAAATATCTTGGTGCCCTAAATGAGAAGTGGCCTTATTTAGATCGACGGTCGGTCTTTCTTTGAATTTGACGACCAGGATTGCTTCCTCAAAAACCCTAGCCGCTCAATAGGAACTTACCCTTATTTATGGACTCGTTTTCCATATGATCATGGGCCCAATTCTTGGGCACTTCATGATTTCTCACTTCGCAAATTGGCATCGTGATTCATGCTAAAACCTATGATTCACGAAACTACAACTTCTCGGATCTGGTGCCACGCGTCCCTTTGAATCGGATGGCTCCTGTTGATTTCAGGTTTTAGGAGTCCGGACCTTTGATGAACAATTTTAATGCTATTTTGAACTCCTGATTCCCACGATTATTTTCCACCTTTGAAAGATTAAAACTGCCTTCTTCTTGTGCTTGAAGCCTGAAATTGATTGTTGGGGAAGCTGCGCTTTGTGTTCATGGCTGCGGCCTGCATGATCAAGGATTTAGATGAATGGCTATGTTTTGGGAATATAGGGAGATCGAGCAAAATTAAAGACTTAGGTAGAAACCACAAACCCATAGGACTCTGACAAGTTCATGTGATAACACAATCCTTCATTTGTTTTGAATGTTGTTTTTCATTCATCTCCCTCTCTCATCCTTATTTGATGATGACCACTCTTCAATTCTATCTTGGAAAAATAACTAGCTCCGCTCAAGAAATCCATTAAATCATACATTCTTGGTAAAGGAAATCTATACCTGATAGTTATCTTGTTGATGGCTCTAGAATCTGGGCACATTCTCCAACCTCCATCCTTCTTCGGACTGAACACAATTGGTACTACACACAGGCTCAAACTTTCCCTGATCAAACCTTTATCCAACAAATCTTGGACTTGCTCCTTGACCTCTTCATTCTCTCGAGGGGTTAATCTATATGCTGCTTTGTTTGGAAAACTTGCTCCCGGAATAAGGTCAATATGGTGACTGATACTCTTGACGAGCGGTAAAGTGTGAGGTAACTCATCCACCACAATATCAACAAAATCATCCAATAACTCCTGAACTTTTACAAGAAAATCATTCATAGAAGTCTTTTTGAGAATGACTCTTGGCTTACCTACAACAACAAACTGTATTTTCTAGTCTTTCTTGACTTCTTTCAAGAGTTCCTTCCCACTCATAAGAAGTATACTAGGACTAGCTTCCTCTTTGACTGCTTTATCTTCTATTGGCAACAACATATGCTTACACCCATTCTTCTCAAGGGTATAAGTATTCTTCCTCCCATCATGTATGGAATTCCTGTCATATTTCCAAGGTCTCCC
>JZKD02S2004589.1:19216-39274 GCA_000966675.3 Picea glauca
TTATTGTGCTTAAACAATTTTAAGTCTATTAATACATTCTTAATCTTTCTTCAAGTGATCATCAACATTATACAACATATGGAAAATAAAATTAATGAACATCAGTCACACATAAGGTATACACAGAGACAAATTTTCATGAGGAAACCCATAAAGGGAGAAAACCTCTTCTTCTTCGAAATGATAGGCAATCTCTTAAGTTCTGTACATCATCTTTAATTGAGAACCAACTCAATGTGAGGCTGCTACCTCTGTTTTACAAGTTGCAAGTTGTTTGAGAGCACCAACTCTCTAGTTTCTCTAGCACCCACTAGAAGGAAGCACCAACTCCCTTAATGTTCCAGCACCAACTCCCTTAATGTTCCAGCACCAACTGGATGGAAGCACCAACTTCCAGTTACACAGGCTCCAACCTGTATAACAGAGAACACTTGTTCTCCCTTGCACCACCCTGCCACCCTGGTTTCTCTGGCTGGAACCAGATGGAAGCTACAACTCCCTGTGTTCAATCTCCCACTTGAACCTCTTAGGACAACAGTCCTCACTAGCACCTCCCAACCACCCTAGAATATAAATGAATAATTAAACAACCAACTACACAGATAAATCGATTCTTACCAATTCTTCTATGTTCTGTAAATATGGTATTCTTCTAATTGTTCTGCAATTCTTCTCTTCCTTTGTCTGTTCTGCAATTCTGCGCTGCTTCAAGTCTTTTCCTCATCTGTTACTCCTCTAAGTTTTATCTCACACTGTGCATATTTTCAGTCTCACACTTCGCATCCTGTGATTTTCCCTTTCTTACAGTTTAATTCATTTTTCGTCCTGAACAACCAACCATGCACAATCTGTCTCTTTTTCTTTTATGCACCACACCCACAGCGGTTACACTTCGAATCTTCTGAGGAAAAAGAAAAACCGTCTAAGCAACTGAAACGCCAACCGATCAGGAATCATGAATCAGTTTTACTAGCTGATGAATTAACTGTGAGAGAGAATAGTATCCCTCCAATCATATTCAAGTTTATCTGCACCGTTGGATGAACTTTATTTATCTTGTCTTTAAATCGGGTTTCGGCATTTCGGAATTTCTGTGGCCAAGTGTCTCGACACTTCATGTCAGGATCTCTGAAACTCCGATACAGAGCTTTTCTGTGCTAGCCCCTTCCACTATATGACCATGGCCATCACCAAGCACTTATGCATAAAGTGCTTTTGGCAAATTCGCATTTCGTGAATCTGGAGATGAGGCATCTTAACTCTCCAAGTCGCGATCCCCGAAACTCTGAAATGGAGCTTATCTGAACTGACTCCTTCCCTTCTTGTGACCACTGGTGGTGACCATAGGTTGTGCCAAAAGGCAGTTTATATTTCGCAAGTTTATAAACTTCATCGAGTCTGATCGACAGTTGAAATCTCCATAGATTCGATGGTCCAAATCTTATCGCGATCTCGCATCTCGCGAGTTTCCACACCATGCTCCATTGACTCCAAGTTAGTGACTTGTCCTATGATTCGACGGTCCAGATCTGTTCTTAATTCGATGGCTCAGATCATATCGCGATTTCACATATCACGATTTCAACGTTTATGTTTCTTGCCTCTCCAAGTCGTGATTCATGAGACTCCGAAATGGATTCGGATCAACGGTCCAGATCACACCTTGATCTGACGACTACAATTAAATCGCAATTTCGCATATCGCGATTTTGATGGTTATGTTTCTTGCCTCTCCAAGTCATGATAGGCGAAGCTCCGAGATGGAGCTCAGATGAACGATCCACATCACACCTTGATCTGATGGCTGCGATTAAATCGCGATTTCGCATATCGTGATTTCGATGGTTATGTTTCTTACCTCTCCAAGTCATGATAGGCGAAGCTTTGAGATGGATATGGATCAACGGTCCAGAACAAACCTCGATCTGATGGCTAAGATAGTTTCGTGATTTCGCATATGGCAAATTCGAGATGTTAGGGAACCCCATTCCTTTGACTTTCCAATCAGCGATATGATGATCTTTTGCCACGTGTCTTTCCTGAAGATGGACGGTCCTCCTTCTTTCGGGATTTTGTGAGTCTGCTTCTCCTTGCACTTTAATGAACGTGCAGGTTCTCCCTGATCCAACGATGGTTGAAACTTATGCTCAGATCTGACGTCTGAGGTCTATCCTCCTCTTCTGCACGTTCTTCTTGTCTACAATCAGATCTGACGGTCCTCCTTCTTTCGAGAATTAAAATGGGATCCAACGATCAGAAATGCTGCTTCTCCTCCCGAGCTTACTTTGTTCCGCATACTCTGATTTTGCCATCGATGATCTACCAACAATCCTCTACACTATCTCTTCTGAGCTTATTCGAATCTTCTCTGCAACGTCTTCTCATTTTCCATCAATGACAAGCATACAAGCATGCGCTATCTGTTAAATATTTTCTAACATATGGTACTGGTTCGGTGGAAGTTAACGCAACTACTACGGGTCCCTTCCACTACCTTTTTATTAGAAATCATAGTCTCTTTTAGCACATCCCCTTTCCAACAGTCATGAAACACATATTCATAAAAAATTTGCATTCATTGACTTTTTATACAAAGGTCCATCAAATCAAACATTCACACCTTTGAGTTTCCATAGTTCCCTGGGTAATATAGTTATATTTACAGACTGGGGGAAACAGGGTGTTACAATTCCCTCCCCCTTAAAAGAACACCATCCTCGATGTTCTATCTATCAACATGATGTGTATGTACAGAAGTAAACAAAATCAGATATGCATGTTTCATGGCATCTTCCATTTCCCACGTAGCCTCATCTGGGCCAAAGTGTTTCCACTACACCTTGATCTATGCAATGGTTCAGTTCCTGAGTGCAGTTCCCTTCATGTCTAGTATGCATTGAGGTTCTGGAAGGAATTCTCTCTTTGGCTCCACCTGGATCATAGACCAGTCAATCATAGGATTAGAATCATGTACATATTTCTTCAACAATGAAACATGGAAAATATTATGTGCTTTTACTGTGGGAGGGAGTGCTAGCCTATAGGCTACAGGTCCCACTCTATTTATAACTTCAAAGGGTCCACAATACCGAGGTACCAACTTGGCATAAGATCCCATCCTCATGGAAATATTTTTGGGCCTAACTTTGAGATAGACGTGATCTCCCATCTTGAATTCTCTGGGGGTTTTCTTTCTGTCGGCGTAACGTTTCTATCTGTTCTGAGCGATTTTCATATTTTTCTTTATCTGAATCACTTGTTGTTCCATTTACATGTCGGGTCCAATAGTAATTTTGTTTACAGGATTACTCCAATTGAATGAGTGTTGCACGACCTACAATAGAAGACTTTGAAAGGACTATCTTCAGTGATTCTTGGTAGCCATTGTTGTAGGCAAATTCCACCAGTGGCAGGTAATATTCCCACCTTTTAGGTTGATGCATTACATGCATCCGTAGCATGTATTCTAATATTTGGTTCACTCTTTTCGTTTTTCCATTGGTTTGAGGATGATAGGTTGTGCTAAACAATAATTTGGTCTCCAAACCAACCATAAAGGATTTCCAAAAGTTTGAAGTAAATTTCGTGTCTCTGTCAGACACGATTTTCTTAGGCATGTCGTGTAGTCTGAATATCTCTTTCATGAATATGTTGGAAATATATATTGCCTTGCAAGTCGATTTGACGGGAATAAAGTGAGCGGACTTGCTTAATTTGTCCACCACTACCATGATGGTGTCATTCTGTCTGGTCGATGTTGGTAATCCGGTGATGAAATCCATGGAGATGGTTTCCCATTTCCATTCTAGGATTGGTAGAGGTTGTAATAATCTTGTTGGGTGTCAGTGTTCTGCTTTAACTTGTTGGCATTCTATATATTTGGCTAAATACTCAGATATGTCTTTCTTCAATCTAGGCCAATAGAATTGTTTCATGGTGGTCGTGATCATCTTCTGGTATCCTGGGTGACCAGTATATGGTATTTTATGTAGTTAATCCATTATGAACCTCTTCAAGTCATCACAATCTGGAATATACAATCTGTTTCTGTAAGTTAGCAGGCCTCCATCTAGCATATGGTAGCCTTCATACTTTAGCCTTGCGGGTTCTTTCTCCAGGTACGAGGTCATGGTCTGGAAGAATGTGTATGTTTCTTGTGCATTCATGACTCTTTCCTTGACATTCGTCTCGCAGGTGCTCACCGCTACCAGGTGAATTATAAGGGCATCGACCACCTTATTTTCCTTTCCTTTGATATGTTTGATTTCAAAACCAAACTCGCTAAGGAGGGCCATCCACCTAGCTTATCTAGCATTGAGTTTTGGTTGGTCAAATAGGTGTCACAATCCACAGTGGTCTGTCATAAGTACAAATTTCCTACCCATGAGGTAATGTCTCCACATTTTCAAGGTGTGCACTATGGCGGCCAGCTCTAGATCATGGGTCACATAGTTGACTTTGTGCTCATTCAATTTTTGAGATCCATAGCAGATTACGATTCCTTTTTACATAAGGACTCCTCCAAGCCCTTCCTTGCAGGCATCTATACACATGAGGTCATTTTCGGGATCGGTGATCTTCAACACGGGTGTGTGGGTCAAAAGGTATTTCAGGGATTGAAATCTTTCTTCACATTCTTGTGTCCACATGAATTTAGCTTCCTTCTTCTGGAGGGCAGTGATTGGACAACCAATATTGGAGAATCCTTTTATAAATATCCTATAGTATCCTGCTAAGCCCATAAAGGATCTGATATTTGAAACATCCTTTGGGGTAGGCCATTCCATGATAGACCTGATCTTGTCAGGGTCTACTACTACCCCTTCTTTAGATATGACATGGCCCAAATAATGTATTTGCTTCTGGAAAAAATCACACTTGCTAAATTTGGCATAGAGATGATGTTCTCTTAGCACTTGAAGCACAAGTCTAAGATGTTCCTCATGTTCCTCTCTATTCTTGGAGTAGAATAAGATATCATCAATAAAAACCAGTACAAATTTGTCTAGGAATTTTCTAAGCACATTGTTCATCAAGCACATAAAAGTGGCAAGGGCATTGGTTAATCCAAATGGTACTACCACAAACTCGTAGTGACCATATCTTGTCCTGAAGGTAGTTTTGTGGATGTCTTCACCCTTGATTCAGACTTGATGGTATCCAGATCTCAAGTCAATCTTTGAGAAAATGGAAGCACCTCCCAATTGATCGAACAAGTCATCGATCCTGGGTAAGGGGTACTTGTTCTTTATGGTTACCTTATTGAGTTGTCTATAATCTATGCACAGTCGGAGGGTACCATCTTTCTTCTTCACAAAAAAGACTGGTGCTCCCCATGGAGACACGCTGGGTCGGATATAGCCTTTGTCCATCATTTATTTTAGTCATAATTTAAGCTCAACTAGCTCGGGTGTGCTCATCCTATAGGGTGTCCTAGACACTGGCACCTCTCCTGGTGCAAGTTCTATCGAGAATTCAATGTCACTTCTCGAAGGTAGACCCGGTACCTCTTCTGGAAAAAACATCTCTATATTCTCTTAGTATGGGGTGGTCTTTGAGGCCTGGTCTGTCATCCTCAACTGATTTCAACACCTGTATCGCATATAGTGGGCATCCCTTTCTGCAATACTTTCTCATTTGAAGGGTTGATATTTGTCTCACCGAGACAGATTTTTGGATCCCTTGAAGGGTTATCCTTCTCCCTTCTTCACTTACACATTCTAAAGTTTTATGGTAACAGTCCAGTCTAGTTTTATATGTGGCTAGCCAGTCCATACCAATCAATAGGTCATACGATCCTAGGGGTAGCATGTTAAGGGTTGCTTGGGTGGGGAATCCACCCATAGTGAATTGGCAAGCTGGTATGACCTATGCAACCTTTCTTTTGGTTCCAGTGGTTAACTGTACGAACCATGGCTTGGCATGTTTATGTGGTTGTAATTTACACTTATCAACAACCTAAGGAGATATATAACTCAAATTTGAACCATGGTCAATTAGAATAGACACTAGATGGTTAGTGATCATACCTTCCATCTCCACCACTGAAGCTTGGTGGTCAGCTTGTGTATTATCCACAACTGCATAAATTCGTGACATACTCCTAGCCACGTTATTGACAATGGTGGTTTCTTGGACGTTGTAAATTCTCTTGTTATTCTGTTCTCATTGCGGGCAGTCCCTCAGTAGATGTTCTTCTCCACAACCCCAACATTTCAAGGTTTCTTTCTTTGGGTTATCAGTCTTCTCTGTGGTTGATACAAAAGGTTTATTTCCGCTCTGGGAGGGGAAACTCTGTTGGTGTACACTTCGGGTCAGAAATCTCATCTTTGAATCCTTCTTATAGTTTTTAAATCTTGGGGATTTAAACCCCTTTTTCTGGAATCCCGAACTATTCTTCTCCTTCCAGCCTTCATGAGGTTATGTCTGAAGCCCAAACTGTTCGTAACAATATCTTGCCTTTCGGATAGTGTCTTCTAGGGTCCTTGGCTCGTCAAACTCAATCCTATTCTGATAGTCCTTAGGTATCCCACTGATGAATCGTTGCACCTTTTCCTTTTCTGCTTTTATGTAGGGTATGTACCTCAACAAATCAAGGAATCTGCTGACATATTCCTCTATAGTGAGTTTCCCCAGCTTGAGTTCATAGAATTCTTTAGTCTTTTCGTCGAAATACTTTTTCAACAGATACTTCTTCCTTGAGTATTTTTCAAACCGTTCCCAAGATAGGTCTTCTTCATGAATTCCTTTCACATTCTTAAGGTCTTCCCACCAAATGGAAGCTTTTCCATTCAGGTTGAAAGTGGCTACTCGGGCCTTCAAATTTTCTGAGAAGTCATGGACTCTGAAATACTTAGTTAGTCCAAGCATCGAGGCCTCCGCCTCCTCTCCCTTCTTAACATCTCCATCGAAAGAGGGTGGTTTTCCCTTCTTGAATTCTTTGAGATTGTGACCTTTGGGGTACTTTCATTTCTTTCGTTTTCTTCAAGAGTGTGAACTAGTTTTGCTACTAGAAGATCCCTCTATGTCACTAGTTTCCTTTTCAGAGGAATCGTTCGGCACCTATCCCCTGTTTCCGAGGTGGAACTTTCTCAAGGTGCTCTTCCCATTGTGGCCACTTAAAATACCGCGTTTCCATATCTCGGGTTGACTTCAGCTCCTCTTTGTCTGACGTCGGTCCACGTGACTGGTGTCAAGTTCATGCTATAGTTGTCTTTGTATGTCGGATAAAATCTGTAGCAAGACTGAATTAATTTTCGTTTGCTTCTCTATCTCTTTAATTAACCTCTCATTTTCATCCTTGCATATTTGTAGTTCGGCCATGAGACTCCTCACAGTCTCATCTAGATCCAGAGGGGTCTCTACCGCCCTCCTTTCATCAGACTCTTCGTCTCTATTGTGGGAGCCATCCCCCACTTCGTGGCATGTCACCATTCTATACATTTGCAGTTTTCCATGGTTGATCTTTCGTTTGCGTGCAAACAAAACACTTATTGTTAGCTAACATTACATTCGTTCATAACCATCACATAATTCATATTTCTTAAATGCATACACACACAACAGTAAGTTGTCATTCTTTCTATAATAAGGGCTTAACCAACCTTTTTAGGAAGGGATTAAGGTAAGATGTTTCCTTTTAATGTGCTCTTCCATGAGCCCAAATAGGTCGAGTGTTGTAAACATGCTCTGATACCAATTTGTAACACCCCCACGCTTAGAGCAAGAACTAAATAAAATTTCTTGTTCAAGAGCTAGATTAGCTTTTCGATTTCCTATTGAAATCCCGATATCTGATCCATGTGCCCTATTGAGACCCTGTCAATGTGAACATGACCAAAGGGTAAACTTCACTTATGTGACCACAGGTTGTGACCGCATGCCTATAAAAAGGCATTTTGGGACTTCGGGAATTCTTCAAGTGAGTCAATCCTGACTCATGTTTCCTGAATTCCCGATCTTTGGTTTTTTTCCAAGGCCAGATATATGGTCCTGTGCTATCCCCTCAATCGACGGCAGTGATCATGTCACGATTTCATGTATTAGGATAATGAACGTGAGCCGGCTCTGACTCTCCTTTCTCCATAATCCTGGTCTTTGGTAGCTCCTTCCTTAATCTTCCGCCCACATGACCATTCGTCATGACTAGGTGATTAATCTTTCGAACTCATCGGGACTTTGCGTTTTGCGAAGTTGGAACAGAACCAATGCCTATATTTCTAAAGCTCAAACCCCAAACTCCCGATATTCCCATGCCCAGATCAACGGTCATGGCCCTTGTGTGATCCGACGATTCAGATAAAATCATGAGTTTCGGTCTCGCGAGTTCACAAAACTATACCCTTTGACTTCCTTCAGCAGCGGGTCAACGAAACATTGATCCTCCACCACGTGTCCTCTGTCGGTGGACGGTTTGATCACTTCGATACTTTCAGAAATTTGACAAGTCCATTCTCCCACCTACACAAGGGTTAAGATCGATGGTCAAGGTAGCTCTCGATGGATCTTGGGATCTACAGTCCCGATTCCATCGCTACTTGCAAAGATTGAAAGGGTCGAGGCGTTAACGTCTGCAGTTCTCCTCTAGATCCATTGGTCCTGAAAGACCTAGGATACTTCTGAAAGGATCTTGTCCGTTTTTCTACCAAACGAAAGGATACTCCCTTTCGATAATTGGACTTGCTATCCTTTCTGAACTTGGGTAATGAAATTCAATCTCTTGGAGCTTCAACTCCCACGACTCTGAAACCTTTCAGATCTAACCCTTCTTGCACAGGGTTTCTAGACACGGGACATATGAACCTTCAGATAGTTCTTGGGAAATTATCCCTAATCTTAGTTGGATTTTTGGATAAGGGCTTGGGTAGTTTTCAAAGTCCCTCAGCTACTGTCCTGAATGAAGTGCCTTCCTAACTCACCAAGTTATGAGCTATGACACCGGGGTAGGGTAACCTTGTGGGTTTACCGTAGCGGTAGCCATACCAAGGAGCTTAATCCGACTCTGGGACATGATGCAATTCCCTGGGGAAGGTGATTTCGGGGGATTAAACCAGAACATCACGAGAATCAGGCAGATGAGATGATTATTAGTGGAACGAACTCATGCTCCAAACTTACTCAGTTTATACAGAAACTAATTGTGGCATATAAGTATACACATGAATTCATTATTTCGAATCTAAAATACCAAGAAATCATAGCAAAAAGAAACCATTTATGGGCGTATAAACATGAGCATGTATCCATGATATTCAATTCAAAATACAAGGCATAAACACTTATCAGAACCATAAGGCGTTATGCGACTGCTGAGAGGGGTGCTCGTTTCCACCCAACCATAGGCTTAGCCACTTCCAATGGATTTATCACTGGCCACCCCCGAGCTTAGGCCATGATGCCCTGAGATTCAATCTCTTACTTCCAATTCAACGGAAGTTAGGGATGAAGGTTACTCTCCTTCTCCCTATACATAAAAATAGGCGAGGACGAAGGTTACTCTCCTTCTCTTGTGTTCAGAACTCCTTCTGATTCCAGAGCTTAGGTTATGTTCTACGATCTTTTCTATTTTCCCTCTGCCCCACACCCACACTTTCTTTCTTGCATCCCCTGGAAAGATTGTGTGTGGCATGAATTTTCCCGTCCGTGGTTAGGTCTGGGAGCCTTACGGATGGGTGGTCCACCCCATCCCCTCGTTAAATCTTGAGGAGCCTCCCTACCTACTATCCTGACTAAAATTCATTTCTGGGCCAGAGAGTTGTTTTGGTCTTGAGCAAGTAAAAACCAGTATGGTACTGATTCGATGGAAGTTAACGCAACTGCTCTGGGTCCCTTCCACCACCTTTTTTTTAGAAATCGTGGTCTCTTTTAGTACATCCCCTTTCCAGCAGTCATGCAACACATATTCATAACAAATTTACATCCATCGAACTTTATACAAAGGTCCATCAAATCAAACATTCACACCTTTGAGTTTTCCATAGTTTTTCTGGCCGATATAGTTATATTTATAGACTGGGGGAAACAAGGTGTTACATACCAAGGAAAGAAGAACCAAAGAAAAGAGATTTTGAGTTGAATTATGGTGAATCAGACTCTATAGAAGAACATGAATCAGAAGAAGAAGATATTCATACTCCAGTATTGAAGATATCAGTTCAGGAAAGAAGGAAACTGGAAAGGTATACTCCACCCTATTTTAGTTCAAATTTTGCTTCGTCTATTACTGAAGATTATCCTAGAAATTTTCAGGAGGCAGTAGATTCAGAGGATGGAAAACTACGGAAAAGGGCCATGGTTGAAGAAATTGAAGCCTTGGATAAGAATGAGGCTTGGGGTCTAGTGGAGTTTTAGACTGGAAGAAATCCCATTGGAGGCAAATTGGTTTTTAAAAATAATTTGAATGTAGAAGGAAAAGTGGAGAAATATAAAGATCGATTAGTAGAGAAAGGTTATTCCTGGGTTGAGGGAATTGACTTTGGTTAGATTTTTTCTCTTGTTGCCAAGTTAAATTGTATTAGATTTATTTTATATGTTGTTTTTGTGTTTTCTTTTGAAGTAGTACAAATGGGATTTGTTGTGAAGGGAAAGAAGGACCTAGTATGCAAGATGAAAAAGTACCTATATGGGTTAAAAAAATCACCAAGGATGTGGTATCAAAAAATTGATACTTATATGTTGGGACTTGGCTTCACAAGGATCAAAGTGGATCATTGTGTGTATTTCAAATTAATTGGTGATCATGTTATTTATTTGGTCATGCAAGTGGATGATATGTTGTTGATAGGAAACAACAGCGAGATTATCCAGGGTGTGAAAACTCAGATGTCCTCTAAATTTGACATGAAGGATCTTGGTGCTGCAAATTTCATTTTGGGAATGGAAATTAAAAGAGATCAAGAGAATATGAAACTCTAGTTAAATCAAAGGAAATATGTCGAGAAAATATTGGAGAGGTTTAATATGCAGGAATGTAAGTCGTTCAAGGTTCCTATTCCTATAGTTGTAAAGTTATTTGTGGATTAGTGTCCTAAGACACATGAAGAGAAACAGAACATGTCATGTGTTCCATATTCGAGTGTGGTTGGCAGTTTGACTTATGCAATGGTCTGTACTAGACCAGACAGTGCACATGTAGTGGGAGTTTTGAGCAGGTATATGTCAAAACTAGGGATTTGTGTGGCACTAACAATTATGGATTATGTTACTAACGAAGACCAGGATTGGACAGAGTGTTGGACATACATGGATTTATGGATACAAACTAGGTTGGATATCTAGATCATAGAATATCTACAAGTGGGTATGACGGTTTAGCCTATTTGGAGGAGCAATCAGTTGGATGAGCAAAAGACAGTCTATAGTGGCACTCTCAACTACAGAAGTTGAATACATGGAAACCATTCATGCAAGAAAGGAAGAAATATGGTTACATAGATTGTGTTCAGGTATTGGGTTGGTAAAAATAGATGTAAGGATATATTGTGATAGTCATAGTGCAATCTTCCTAGAGAATAACCCGACTTATCATTCAAATACAAAGCATATTGGTGTTCAGTATCACTCTACGAGAGACATGGTTGAAGACAAGAAGGTGTTGTTGATGAAGGTGGACCCTTTGGAAAATGTTGCAATTTCATTAACAAAATTTGTGAGAACTAATAAGTTCTCTTGGTGTAGAAGATCTATGGGCATTGTTTCCTTATATTGTTGACTATGTAATCCCATAACCCCTTGTATGCAAAGAAAACAACAAGTGGGAGAATGTTGGATATGTGTTATATTATTTGCAAATTTGATCCCATGTATTGTACACTAGTATGGGAGAAAATGGGGTATGGGGGGTGCTTAACACCCCCCAGCCGGGAGGGTTGTGAGGGTTTAGGGGTAGGAGCCCCCGAGAAAAAAAAATTGGTCAATTTTTGGCAATTTTTCAACACGTGGTTTTTTTCCAATTGTTTTTCTAATTTTGGTTAAGGACTTAGGGTTGTTGACTAATTTGGGTCAATATATTAGGGGTTTGGATGCCGCGGGATCTTATATGTATATTGTATTATAAACAATGAGTATGATGAATAGAAGATTAAAGGTGTGGATCTAAACAGGTTGTTGGTTTTCTCAGTTTGGGTTTCCAGGGTAAAAAATCTATGTGTAATGTGTGTGTATGTCATTGCATATTTTTTGTTTTATTAGGAATCTATTTGCAGTAATTAATTGTACAAGGTTAAAATATACATAAATAAATGCAGGAAATGAAAGTGATGCTGGAAAAGGGAAATATACTTCTGCTTTGTTTTCTACAAATGTTAGTCTACTTACAAAACATAAATAAAACATAAGAAAGAAAACGGTCAGAGGGGTTCCTAGTCCTTTCCTTGAGTGGGCCCTACTCAAGGAAGTTCTTGAAACTCTTGGAGACACTCAAACACTTAAAAATTTAACAAAACTATGTCTCATTTATTCAGAAAAAAGTTGCATAACATGAGGGTAGAATTCTACCTCTTCACCACAATTCGAATTAACTTGAATAGTAGTAAGGAAATGAAATGAGAAAACTAACTAGCTATCCTACTCTATCAACTATGCTCTATTTATAATTTAATAGAGTCTCCTATATAGCCTCTCCAATCAATCCCTTGATTGGTGGGATTTGTCCCTTAACTTCCTAATTTTATGCAGACTATTCGAAGGGATTATTTTCCCTCTTAGTCAATTTGAATCCTTGAGATCAAAATGGGATCAAATTGTGTGAGGTCCTTATGGATGCCTCCAAGTCGTAGTAGCTCTGAAGATTGTGAAGAGACAACACCCCTTAAATTTCTCAACCATTCAACAAAGTGGTCTGTGGTAATAAGTAAATGGAATGAATTTTTATTGTGGGTTGAATCTCTTCACTAAGGCTACACTATTTCCTTCTTGTGGAACACATTAATCAAATATTAAGGTCACACAAAACCCATCAAAAACACTTTAAGATGAAGTGTATATCACATTATTTGAAACTAAGTAAATTATATTTGATTAGATAGGTATAAGTCATGATATCTATGGGAAAAAGATGGAACATGATATTGATAATTCAAGATGCAATATTGAATACAAACAAAACCTCTAGGGTTTGCAGCCCTGGTTCATTAATGTTGGTGGCAGGAAAAGTCATATCGTGTGTCACATTTTAGGATCATTTGAGCACTAGATGTTTCTAGGGATTAGAGGTTATGGTAGGCGAGAGTACAAAATTTTAATCTCGATGCATGTTAGTGGGGATGATGACCTATTGTATTACGATGGTGACATGGGACGTAGCGAGCATACATTTTTCTTGGATGGGGATTTTATATTATTTCAACAGAACAGGAGGGATTTCTCCAAGGTGGTTCAGGAGTCGTTGGATCAGTCATCGGACGGTTGTAAGGGATGTATGGATCCGAAGGGAGTTGGGGATGCAAGGCATATTCATGGGATCTAAATCGACTCCAACCATGAGGTTTCGAAGGTCGACAAGTGACAATACATAAGTAGTAAGGAAGGGGAATCATATCGACATTCTTCACCATCTTCTACAGATTCACAAGAAAATTCAATATTGATGAATGTGTCAGGGTAATCTACAACCAAGGCATTATGGGATAAGTTGGTGACTTTGTATTAGTCTAAGTCCCTGATAAACAAATTTTTCCTACGGAAGAAGTTGTATAACCTAAGGATGAAAGATGGAGAGTCAGTGATAAAACATTTGAACGCCTTCAATAATGTGGTAATTCATTTATTATCTGTTGATATTAAATTTTCAGATGAAGATAAGTGTATTAGTTTACTAAGCTCTTTACTAGACTCGTGTGACAGTCTTGTTTCACTAGTACATATGGGCTCAAAATGCAACAAAATATTTCCACGTTTCTATAATTCATGGAAAAATACATTAAAATTTTGTCTTTATTTAAAAAAAAAAAGGTTTGGCCCCGACGTTCATTGATATAGCGACACATTCAGAAAATTGTCTATATATCCACGAATTTTAGTCTATATATTGACACTTGTGCCATGCATGCAAACCAAACATGCAGTGCAACGGGTATTGACTTTTTTCGGGGTCAACTCATTTATTTTCGTCGCTATATAGACGAGAATCGATATATAAATACATGTCCTTAGGACAAATTTTGAAATTTTTTCTATAGTTGCGACAATTTTGTTGGTGATTGTTTGAGCCATGATTTTTTATGTCACATATTGCTTTAACACATCCAATTCTCGATCTACATAACTTGGATTTTAGACTTGCAAGGTTGGTATTTTTAATTTTTCTGTCTCTTTTAATATAAAGCTATGTTAAGAAATTTTAATTTCAAAATTTTTTAACATGAATGTTTTAACCAAATTTTTTTTTTTTCAAAATTTAGCATTGCTACATATATTTCATGTGATTGAACATCGAAGTATATGAATTTTTAAATTATTTTTTTCAAAATTTATCATTGCAACATATATTTCCTATGATTGGACCTCAAAGTATATGAAGTTTTAATTTTAATTTTTTTCAATGTTTTAACAAAATTTAATATTTTAAATATTTAATTGGTTCTTATAGGAAATTATCGTGTCAAAATAATATATACTATGAATGAAAATGCAAGGAGACTTGCTCAATTTAGAGCAGCATTAGAGACTTGCAAACAAGAAGAATTTTAATAACAACAACTGAAAAACATTGTAGGGAGAAGGGGCACGTTGATTGGGGTTATGAATATCATCCCTTGGTAAGACATTATTCAATATATAATGTATTCTTTGTAATAGTGATCATGTCATGTATTTTTCAAATGTTTTATCGTTTTAATATATGTTCTATACACACTAAATATAATACATTGTTTGTAAATATAAAGACAATGCCCCCAAAATGTCGATCGCCGGATAGTTATTTGCCAAGTAGTAGTAGAAATACTACTTTACAAGGTGAGGAACATGGAGATCAGAATATTGAAGATTGAGTTCTTAATGATGATATGGAGGGAGATAATGTTATTGATACAAATTAGGAAGATGAGATACATAGATTGATCGAAGATGCATTTTCTCCAATGGACGAGGAAAACCAGGATGATATTCATGATGTTGATCCTCTACTCCAGAAGTCACGACAACCTCTTTATGAAGGCTCAACAAAAAATATTGTATCTGCTATATTGTTGTTGGTGAACTTGAAGGTTTTGAATGGTTTATCAAACACCTGTCTCACACAGATCCTAAGGTATGTAATGTATTATTTATGTCATGTTGACATATACATAAAGGTTGACTATTTTTCTATATTGTTATTGTTAATTAATTCGTAAAGTAGGGATGTGATATTTATGATTAATATTGTTTACATTGACTATTTTTTTGAATGGTGTAGATTGTAAGGTGAATTTCTATTACCACCGTCAAATATTTTACCACGCACATATCGAGAAATATCTTTGATTATGAAAGAAAATTGAATGGAGTACCAAGCTATTGATGCATGTCCTAGTGATCATATCATATAATATGGACAATATGCATCAAAAAATGAATGTCCATAATGTCAAATAAGTAGATATAGAACCGATTAAGCAACAAAAAAGGTTCCTCGCAAAGTTCTTCGTTATATTCCCATAATTCCACGTTTCCAACGGTTATTCGGATTCCAAAGTATAGCACAGTTTATGGATTTCCATGCAAATAACAGAAGTGAAGATGATGTTCTTCGAATGCTTGTAGATGGTTCTACATTGAAGAACATCGAAGAAAAATGGCCAATTTTTAAATAAGAACCTCGTACTGTTAGACTTTCATTGGAAGTTGATGGTGTCAATCAATTTGGAGAGCTTTGTTCTACTTACTCAATGTGGATCGTTTTTGTTATAAACAATAACCTTCCTCCTTGGATGTCGATAAAGAGAGATCACACAATGTTGGCAATGATTGTTCTAGGTATTTAATTAGCTTGTATTTATTTACTTCAAAGCATGACATAATATTTCATTTCTTTGTTTTATTCATGATAATTATATCTTTTATATATAAGGACGTATAACTAAATATAATTAATGTATGTTGAACCAATCAGGTAAGTACCAAGTTGAAGATATGAATGTATATATTGAGCCTCTTATCGATTAGTTGCTGAAGTTATGGGATGGAATCACTATGTATGACATCTCTGGACCAAAGATTATAGGAAAAACGATTTCGATTCCATGGAACAATTGCATGGACAATTCATGATGCTCCCAGGTTAACACATTTTTGTGGTATGTAACTTTTCGTTTCTCTTGAATATTAAATAATTTTTTGAAAATATCATGCATTTTTAAAAATTGTTATCATAATTTTCTACATTAATTCATATATCTTCCAGGTCTTCAAACAAAGGGTAAAATTGCATGTCCAGTTTGTGGTCCTAGGATAAAATCTTGTTGTTCAATAAGTTTAGGAAATGAGGTGTTTGATGAGTATAGGAACTTTCTACCTAAGAACCATAGTTATCGAACTACCGAGAAATAAAAATCCAATGGTAAAGAAGAGAATGGAAAAAAACCATGAAGAATGACACCTCACCTATGGAAATTGGAATATAATAGAAATCGTCAAGGTATGCAAAATATTTATGTATCATAATATTATAAATATTATGATTTTTTTTTTCCAGTGAATTTTGTTCAGCACGGTACCTAGTGTGATTTTAACCTTGTACAATATTTACTGCAAACAGATTTTTAGTAAAAGAACATAAAATATACAATGTAAAATACAAGCATTACACAGAGATTTTTCCCTTAGAAACCCAAACCAAGAAAACTAGCATATTCTATATTCATTCACAGTGATACATTGTTTACAATATAATATACATATAGGATCCAACAACATCTAAAACCCTAACCCAATGACTTGGATTAGTCAAAAACCCTAATTCCTTAACCAGAAATAGAAAACCATCGCCGAAAAACCATGTGCCGAAAAACCACCCAATAATGGACACGAAAGTCGAGGAAAAAATCCAACATGTTTCCAGAGGCAAAAAACATTTCTCGGGGGGGCTTTCACCCCCCCTACGCACCTGACTCAACACAGGCACTATGAGTCCTTCAAAGAATTTAACACATACCCAACATTCTCCCACTTGTTGTTTTCTTTGCATACAAAGGGGTTACAGGATTACATAGTCAACAATCCAGGGCAGAAAATGCCTATTGATCCTTTACACCAAGAAAAGTTCTCAATGCTCACAGATTTTTTTAATGAATCTGCAACATTCTTCAAAGTGTACAACTTCATCAACAACACTTTCTTTTCTTCAACCATGTCTCCCACAAAGTTATATTAAATATCAATATGTTTTGTCTTTGAATGATAAGTCGGGTTCTTCGCCAGAAAAATTACACGCTGACTGTCACAATCTATCCTTACAATTTGTTGTACCAACCCAATACCTTAACACAATCATTGTAACCATATTGGTTCCTTACTTGCATGAGTGGCTGCCATGTATTCAACTTTTGTAGTTGAAAGTCCCACTACAACCTGTCTTTTTCTCATCCAACCTATTGCTCCTCCAAACAGGTTAAACACATACCCACTTGTAGATATCCTACGATCCATATCTCCATCCCAGTATACATCTACAAAGACATGTATATCCAACACTCTGTCCAACCCCGGTCTTCCTTGGTAGCACAATCCATAGATAGAAGTGCCACGCAAATACCTGAAAACCCTTTTTACTGTTGTCCAATGCTCCTTCCCTGGTTTTGACATATACCTGCTCAAAACTCCCACTGCATATACAATGTCTAGAGTACTAAAGACCATTACATACATCAAAATACCAACTGCACTAGCAAATGGAACACGAGACATGTCCTCCTCCTCTTCATGTTTCTTGGGACACTGATCCACAAATAACTTTACACCAACAAGAATAGGAACCTTGGTTGCTTTACATTCCTGCATATTAAGCCTCTACAATATTATCTCCACATATTTTCTCTGATTTAGCCAAAGTTTCCTCTTTTTTCGATCTCTTTTAAATTCCATGCCCAAAATGAAATTTGAAGCACCGATATCCTTCATGTTAAATTTAGAGGAAAATTGAGTTTTCACATCCTAGATAATCTCCTTGTTGTTTCTTATCAACAACATGCCATCCACATACAAGACCAAATAAACCAAATGATCAAAAATTAATTTAAAATACACACAATGATCCTTTTTGCTTCTTGTGAAGCCATGTCCCAACATATAACTATCAATTTTTTGATACCACATCCTTGGTGATTGTTTCAAACCATACAAGGACTTTTTCAGCGTGCATACTAGCTCCTTCTTTCCCTTCACAACAAATCCTTATGGCTTCTTCATATAGATTTCTTCTTCTAGATCCCCATGTAGGAATGTTATCTTCACAACCATCTGTTCTACTTCAAAATCAAATGCAGTAGCAACAAATAACATAAATCTTTTAGAGGTTAACTTGGAAACATGAGAAAAAATCTCACCAAATCAATTCCCTCAACCTGAGAATAACCCTTTTCTACTAACCAAGCTTTGTATTTCTCCCCTTTTCCTTATGCATTCAACTTCTTTTTAAATACCCATTTTCTGCCAATGGGCTTTCTTCTAGTTGGAAACTCCACTAGATCCCAAGCCTCATTATTATCCAAGGCTGCCATTTTTTTGTCCATGGCCTTTTTCCAAAGATTTCCATCCTTTGAATTCACTGTCCCCCTAACAGTTATAGGATCATCATCAATAATAGACAAAGAAAAATTTGAATGGAAATCATATGGAATATACCTTTCCGGTAGCCTTCTTTCTCGAACCAATCTCCTCAATACTGGAGTATGAGGATCTTCTTCTTCTTTTGATTCTCTTTTCTTCTGTAAAGTCTGATTCATCATCCTTTAAATCAAACTCTATTTTCTCTGGTTCTTCCTTACTTGGTAGGACTTCATGTTTAACAACATCCTTCATTTCTCTAAATACCACATCTCGGCTATACACTACCTTCTTAGTTTCTGGGTTCCAAAGCTTAAAACCTTTGAGACCATCTTTATATCCAATAAAGATACACTTTTTAGCCTTCTTATCTAGCTTACTCATGTTTTCCTTTGGAACATGAACATATGCATCACAACCAAATACCTTGCGATGTGTGAGAGAAGGTTTCTTACCAGTCCATACCTCTTGTGGAGTCTTCTCATCCAATGTTGATGAGGTTTATTTGTCGACCAGGTAACATGCAGTACCCATTGCCTCTGCCCAGAATTCTTGCCCCAACCTGACACCATTGAGCATGCACCTTTCTTTTTCCATCAACGTCATGTTCATCCTTTCTGCAACTCCATTATGTTGAGGTGTTTATGGAGTAGTCTTGTTCCTTTCTATACCGCACTTCTTACATAATTATTCAAATTCATTCCTGCAAAAATATTTGCCATTATCTGTCCTCAACATTTTAATTCTTCTCTCTGTTTGATTCTAAACAAGAGCCTTGAACTCTTTAACTTGTCAAAGACTTCAGATTTCTTCCTAAGGAAATATATCCAAGTATTCCTCTAGAATTCATATATAAATGAGACATAGTACACATATTTTCCCAATTATGGGACCAACACAGGTCCAAAAATATCACCGTGAACTAGATATAAAATTCCTTATGTCCTCGGTGCACCAGAGGGGAATATTACCCAATTCTTCTTTCCATATACACAATGTTCACAGAAATCAAAATCCAAAGAGAAGTTATATATACCTTCAACCATACCTTTATCGTGTAGTAGTCGAAGACCCTTCTCTTCGATATGCCCTAGTCTTTGATGCCACAACATAACCTTTTCTCTAGAGACTGTATGGGTTCTTGTTGGATCACTGAGAGGGGGGGTGAATTAGTAATAACGTAATTATAATCATTTTTGTTCAAATGTTATATCAATGTAGAATTATTATCCAATAATGAGAAGTAATAAATAAACAATCACACACATGCACAGTACACCAGTGTTTTACGTGGAAACCCAAATCGGGAGAAAA
>JZKD02S2004589.1:39284-59351 GCA_000966675.3 Picea glauca
TTACCCAAACCTGGGGTCTCCAACTTCTCATGGCCATAACTCTCTAACCGTGAGGAATTATGTGACATTCCACATACCACTGGAAATGACATGACAAGAACTATCCATCTAGGATGTTTTCCCTAACAAATTCAATTTCCTTCATCTCATTATTCCACAATTAAGCATGGTTTCTCTAACTCCACAAAGCGTCTTCCCGTGAGGGCTTTCACCATAAGGGGACCACTTTGGAGTTCATCCATATTTACTTCTTATCAACCATGAAAAACCAATAATGAGTCATATTTACATCAAACACTATTGGGTCCATTACCCAAACCTTTGTGCTATGGGTCTTTCTTCAAGGGTTGACATCAATGACAAGCAACCTTAATCAACAGTTCTTTCTTATTCAACTCCAATATCGGGAACAATAGAACTATAGCACCCATCACTAATAGTGCTTCCTTGCAGCTTATATAGAGTTCCAAACTGAACTCCCTTCAGTAAAACCATTGCTCCTCGAACCATCCTGCAGGTTTCCTTTTCAAATATTGTTTTTACCCCTACATCATCCATTTTGCTTACATAAATCAAATTTCTATCCAAACCTGGGATGTGCAGAACACCAGGCAATGTTATAATCCTTCCATCTATGAGCCTCAACTTGAATTTTCCTCGTCCTATGATTTTGGTTGTCGAATAATCACCTAAGAAAACATTACCTCCATCATAACTTTCATATTCCCATAACCACTCTTTGTTGGGAGTCATGTGAAAGGATGCACCAAAGTCAACCAACCATGCCTCATGATCTACATGTGTGCTTGAAGAATCCAAGTACACATCCCCTCCTTCTTCCTTGGAGGTATTTTCTTTTGTAGAAGGAGATTCTTCGGATCCCTTCTTTTCTCAACTTTGGATCTACATTGCTTCTTGTAGTGCCCTTCTTTTCCACATCCCCAACATACCTTTACAAGCATTTCGGGAGATTTAGATCTACCCTTAGACTTAGATATCCCACTTGATAACTTAGATCTATTTCTTTCCTGGGAACGTCCTCTTGCAAATAATTCATCTGTGCTCTGTCTTTCCATATTCTTCTGTCTCATCTCCTCCAACAACAAGGATGAGACCACTTCATCAAAATTCAAGGCAGTTGTATTACTACCTATGGCCACAACCAGACTATCCCACAAGTCTGGTAAAGAACACAATAAACTGATACATTTATCTACATCTTAAATTTTAATCTCAACAGATACTAACTCACTTACCACAGTATTGAAGGCATTCAAATGCTCTGCCACCGAGTCTCCATCTCTCATCCTCAGGTTATACAACTTCTTTCTCAGGAATAGTTTACTTACTAGCGACTTAGACTGATACAACTTCCCCAACTTATCCCATAAATCCTTGGTTGTAGCTTCCTCTGACACATTCAGTAATACTAAATCTGAGAGACACAGTTGGATTGTGCTCTTTGCCTTCTGATCCAACTTGTTCCATAATTTGAATTAGCTTGAATAGTAGCAAGGAAATAAAATGAGAAAACTAACTAGCTATCCTAGTCTATAGATTATGCTCTATTTGTACTTGAAAAGAGTTTCTTATATATCCTATCCAATCAATCCCTTGATTGGTGGGATTTGTCCCTTAAATTCCTAATTTTTTGCATACTATTCCAAGGGGTTATTTTCTCTTTTAGTCAATCTGAATCCTTGAGATCAAAATGGGATCAAATTGCTTTAGGTCCTTATGGATTCCCCCAAGTCCTAGCAGCTATGAATGTTGTGAAGGGAAAATATCCCTTATATTTCTCAACCATTCAACAAAGTGGTATGTGGTAATAAGTAAAGGAAATTAGTTTGTCTTGTGGGTTGAATATATTCACCAAGGCCGCATTGTTTCTTTCTTATGGACCACATCAGATCAAATATTCAAATCACACAGAACCCATCAAAAACACTTTAATATCAATCATATATCACATTCAATTTGAAACTAAGTAATTTTTTATTAGATAGGCATAATTCATGATATATATGGGAAAAATATGGAACTTGATACTGATAATTCAATATGAAAGATTGAATAAAAACAAAATCTCTAGGGTTTGCGGCCCTGGTTCATTAATGGTGGTGGCAGGAAAAGTTAGATCTTGTGTCATATTTTAGGATCATTCAAGCGTTGGATATTTCTAGGGATTAGAAGATATGGAAGGTGAGAGTACAAAATTTTAAGCCAATATGTAAGATTGAATACAAAAAATAACCTCTAAGGTTTGCGACACTGGTTCCTTAATGGTTGCAGCAGGAAACATTAGATCTCATGTCAGATTTTAGGATCATTCGAGCTCTAGAGCTTTCTAGGGATTAGAGGCTATTGAGGGCAAGAGTAAAAAATTTTAATCCCAATGGATGTTAGTGGGGATGATGACCTATTGGATTACAATGGTGACGTGGGACATAGAAAGCATACATTTTTCTTGGATGGAGATTCCATATGATTGTAACAAGATAGGAGGGATTTCTCCAAGGAGGTTCAGTAGTCATTGGATTGGTCATTGGACGATGGTAAGGGAGGTGGGGATGCAAGGCATATTCGTGGGATATATATCAACTCCAACCATGAGGTTTCAAAGATCGAGGAGTGGAAATACATAAGCGGTAAGGAAGGGGAATTGTCTCGACATTCTTCACCATCTTTTACATAATCATAAGCAGTTTCTAGTTCTAGGGAAAAATTATTCAGTAGTAAAGGTTTGAACTCATCCTCTTTCCACAAGAAGGCCTCAAGGAATAGGTGTTGGAAGGTGTGGAAGGAGAAAAATAAAATCGTAGTGGGGGAATATGTAGCCATTGGCTTGATCCCAAATATATTGGGTCGCACAACAGTCAGGCACTTTTGCAGCAAAAATTTGCCCCCAATTCCTTAATGAAATGGCTAGATGAAAACTAGGTGGAGGTCCATGGGTATTGATTGGTTTTCCACACTTTAACGTGGGGTTGGATTTGTTTTAAATTTCTCTAAAAAGTGGACATGGAGGAAATTTTTAGTAGGACATGGGGATGGGGCCCTTTGAGGCTTGTTCTCAAGGAATGGGCCATGAATTTCAACCTTGCAAGGGACCTTCTAGTACCTTCTAAGGTGTGGGTCATTCCTCAAAACTTACCAATGTTCTTCTGGCAAGAGGAATGTATGAAGGAAATAGGAAATTAAATTTGTAGGTTATGTGGTTTTGAATCGGACTAGGACACCAAAATGGACATGCGGTGGGATTGGGTGTAAGTGGAGTTTGATCCTTAGGATGGTTTATTGGATGTGATTGAGTTGGTATGGGTTGGTTTCTCATGGAACCAACACATTTATTATTGGTGAGTTCCTTTTAGATGTTTTGGATGCCACGAGGTGGGTCATCTCTAGGAAGAATGTCACAAGCCTCCATCTCAATTCCTATCGTTCAAAAAAATATGGAAAAGGAATGTGTATGTTGAAGAGGGTTTGAGAACAGTTAATTTATTGGATCGTGAGGAGTCTCAAAACTGCAAGTTCAAGAGAAGAGAATCATCAGAATCCACTCCATTTGTGTACAAATTGGAAGCGAAGGATGGTAAGACTATAAGCCCAAATATTTCTTTATCCAAAAATTCTGTGGAAGGAGTTTTTATTTAATAAAATCTAGCATGCATGACCTCTGTTCAAAACATGTCAGGTGTTAAGCCCTTACATTTTCCCCCCTCTAACAAGGAAAAGAAGCTTCCTGAGGTGGATTGATCCATAATATATTTGCAGAATGAAATGAATACAGATTATTATCAAAAGATTCTTAACGCAGAATAATAGATATACAGTAAAACTCGTTTCTATTCAATAAGGAAATAAGATGAAACTATAAAATGGAGTGGAAACAAGCTTGCTAGAATGGTGGCAGCTTATCTCTGAGAAGAGATGTGACGGTTGCGCTCATTCAAAAGAAGATGATTAAAATGAGGCTCTGAAGGCATTTTTACAATAAACAGGAATGTCAAAAACCCTAGACATCCAAAAAACCTAACCCTAGAAGATGAAGCGCCAAAAGTCAGGTGGGCCCCGTTTGGGTAGGTTAGTACATCATCTTCTCGGGGTCGTAACTTTTGCATACGATCTCTGTTTTAGGCGCCCGATATCCCATTGGAAAGGTCTGTATGAGGAATACACATTTTTGTTGATATCTAGATGTTATTTTTTAAAGGTCATTATGATTGTGGCGAGCCCTAAAAAACGTTGTTTAGGGCCTCAAAACGAACCTGCAAGTCAGGGACCTAAAAACTAGGGAAAAAATTGCCAGACTGGAAAACTGCTAAAATGAGCCAATTGGAAGAGGTGGGAGGCCACTGACATCCATCTGGATTAATATCCCCCCATTAGGAAGAAATGGTGTCCATTGTGTTGATTTCCCCCATTAGATGATGAAATTTCTGTTGAATTTGTCCCTAGGTGAGCCATTTGCCTTGGTGTAGGAGTTGCCCTGCATTAACAACTCAATAAAGTTGGATCCTTTGCTAGAAAGTTCCCTTGATTTGCTTGTCCACAATATAATCAATGGATGCATGTTGTATGCAGTCGGGGTTGAGATCTATTGGTGTCAGTTGTTCTGCTATCTTTGAGGTGTCCAATAATGGGGGGAAATACAGTCGAAGGATATCCACATTGAACACTGGGTGCAAGCCAACAAAAGGAGGAATGTTGAGCTCGAAAGAAATATCGCCCACAACCTTGGTGATGGTGTACGACCCATAACAGAGTGGGAGAATCTTTCGATGGGGTCCTTTAAAGCACTCTTTTCGCAAGTGCAACCAAACTTTGTCACCCACCTAAAACTTATGTGGCACCCGGTGTTGATCATGGCATTGATTGTATTTGTCATTGGACTTCTGAAGAATATCCTGAACCTATTGGCGAATGTGTTGGATCCACTTAATGAAATGGGTGGATTTGTCAACTTCAGTTGGAGCAGGATATGACTCGGTTGAGTTGACCGCAAGGGGTAGTGCAACATCTATGGGACCCAATGGTTGGAATCCCAACCCCACTTGAAAGGGGTTGTGGGCAGTTGAGATATGTAGGGCTCAGTTGTAGCTATGATTAACATAGGGGAGACTCTCATCCCATGTGTGAGGGTCCTTGGAATTATACATGTGTGGGATATGCATGATCATTTGATTTACGACCTCGGTTTGGCCATTTTCTAGGGGTGGAAGGTCGTGGATTTTGTGAGCTTGGTGTCCAGCAGTGACCAAAGGCTTGACCAAAATGTGTTGAGAAATTGACTGTCCCGATCTCAGACAATGGTTTGTGTGATTCCAAAATGTATCCAGACTCGTTCAAAGAAGATCTTGGTAGTGGCCTTTGTTGTGATGCTCTTCTTGAAGGCGACCATAATCGCTATCTTATAAAAGCGATCCACAACCACAAAAACACAATCATTGCCCCACTTGATGGACGGGAGGCCTGACATGTAGTCCATTGAGATGGATTCCCATGGGTTGTCAGGAGTATGAAGAGGGGTGTACAGACCATGTTTCTTAGTGGTTGGTTTGGCAATCACGCAGGCAGTGCAGGACCTGATATACTTGTTGACCTCCTGTCGAATTTTCGGCCAGTATAAATGTTTCTGCAACATTGCCACTGTCTTTTCAATGTCGAAGTGTCCTACCACCTGACTGTAGTGGGCTTCCCAGATCATCCTCACTCACTCTCTTGATAGAACACAAATATGGCCCATACGGCACAACATCCCATCTTGAAGATGGAAATTAACGACAATTGTGTTTGCGCCCAACATTTGGTAGGTGGTGGCGAAGTCTATGTCTGTCTCATAGATTTGGGGCCATCCAGAGGTCTTATGGCTGCAAGAGCCTAGCACCGTGGTGAGTGTCATGACTAGCGGTCTGCTGAGGAAATCAACAACGCAGTTGGTGCTTCTTGTTTTATACTTGATGTTGAGGTGCAATTTCTGCAAGTATGTGGACCACTTATGATGGCGGTCATTCTACAATTTTCCTTGTGTCTGCATGAATTGTAGTGGCTTATGATCAATGTGGATGACTGTCTCCTTCCCAAGACTGTAATGTCTCCAATGGTGACAAGCTTGCACAATGGAGTACATTTCTTTTTCGTAAGTAGGGTATTTTCGGACAACATCTGATAGTGTCTCACTATGATAGGCCACAGGGTGGTCGTGCTGAGTGAGAAAGATGCCCACAACATAGTTTGAAGCATCTGTCTCAATCTCAAAGGGATGTTGTAGGTCTAGTAGTGAAAGAATTGGTGTTGAACAGAAGTGATGCTTCAAATCATCGAACGCTTGTTGTTGGGACTAGCCCCACACAAATTTCTCCTTACCACCATCCCCGGTTACTTGGCTGAGGGCCCATGCAATATGGGAGAATCCCAACACGAACCTGTGGTAGAAATTGGCAAGGTCCAAGAAGCTTCGAAGCTCAGTGAGTGTGGTTGGGGTTGGCCAGTGACGGATGACTTGGATTTTGGTTGGATCCACATGTACGCCATGTTAATCAACGATGTATCCTAGGTAATGAACCTTGTCCATGCCGAAGGAGAATTTTTCCAAGTTGGCGTAGAGTTGGTGCTACCACAGGGTGTGCAGAACCTGTTGAATATGTTGCAAGTGTTTTTCCCAATTCTTGTTGTAACTGAGGATGTCATCCAGATACACCACTACAAAAGTATTGGTGAATGGTCACAGGATATCATTCATCATCCTCATGAAAGTGGTTTGAGAATTTGTCAAACCAAAGGGCATGACCAACCATTCAAAAATACCTTTCTTTGACTTTAAGGCAGTCTTCCATACATCTTTTTGTTCTATCGGGACCTGGTGGTATCCATACTTCAGATCAATCTTACTGAAGTATTTTTCCCTCGTGAGCTGATCAAGGAGGTCGTCAATTCGGGAAATTGGGTATCGGTTTCTAACTATGATTTTATTCATGTTGGGTATGTGTTATATTCTTTGCACGAGAAGTAGTGTTATATTCTTGGTGTGTAGGGGTTTGAGAGAAACACCCAAAAAAAAAAAAATTATGCCTCAGGAAATGTGTCACATATTTAGGTGGTTTTTCAACATATGGTTTTTTTGCCGATGGTTTTCTATTTTCGGTTAAGGAATTAGGGTTGTTGACTAATCCAAGTCATTGGGTTAGGTTTTTGGATGCCACTTGGTCCTATATGTATATTGTATTGTAAAGAATGTATCACTATGAATGAATATAGAATATGTTGGTTTTCTTGGTTTGGGTTTCCAGAGGAAAATCTCTGTGTAATGTTTGTATTTGCCATTGTATCTTTTCTTCTCTTTTACTGAAAATCTGTTTGCAATAAATATTGTACAAGGTTAAAATCTACATTTGGTATCAAAGTTTTGTTGGCTTCAGGGGGACGCCTTTGTGGTCAAGGGTTTGGCTCAGGACTGTGATAAGCCTTGTTACAATGGGAGATCTATGGTATTGATTTTTCAGGTGAAAAGAAACGACAAACAATTCAAAAATGGAAATCGAGAAGTTTAATGGGCAAAGTTTTGAGATGTGGAAGCTCAAGATGGAATATCTATTGGTGGACAGATATTAGTGGATCACGGTAGATCTAGGTACTGCACCTACAGGAACTTCAGCAGATGACTGGAAAAAGTTGGATCGGAAGGCAAAGAGCACAATATGACTGTGTCTCTCACATTCAATATTATTGAATGTGTGAAAGGAAGCTACAGCCAAGGATTTATGGGATAAGTTGGGAAAGTTGTATCAATCTAAGTCCCTAGTGAATAAACTATTCCTAACAAAGAAGTTGTATAACTTGAGGATACGAGATGGAGACTCAGTGGCAAAGCATTTGAACGCCTTCAATACTATGGTAAGTCAGTTAGTATCTGTTGATATTAAAATTTCAGATGAAGATAAATATATTAGTTTATTGTGTTCTTTACCAGACTCGTAGGATAGTATGGTTTTGGCCATAGGTAGTAATACAACTTTCTTGAAGTTTGATGAAGTGGTATGATCTTTGTTGTCAGAGGAGATGAGACAGAAGAATATGGAAGGACAGAGCACAGACGCATTATTTGCAAGAGGACATTCCCAGAAAATAAATAGATCTAAGTTCTCAAGTGAGAGATCTAAGTTTAAGGGTATATCTAAATCTCCCGTAAAGTTTGTAAGGGTATGTTGGAGATGTGGAAAAGAAGGGCACTACAAGAAGTAGTGTAGATCCAAAGTTGAGAAAAAGAAGGGATCTGGAGAATCTCCTTCTACAAAAGAAAAGACCTCCAAGGAAGAAGGAGGGGATGTGTACTTGGTTTCTTCAAGAACACATGTAGATCATGAGGCATGGTTGGTTGAATCTGGTGCATCCTTTCATATGATTCCCCATAGGGAGTGGTTCTGCAAATATGAAAGGTATGATGGAGGTAATGTTTTCTTAGGTGATGATTCGACAAACAAAATCATAGGATGAGGAAAAATCAAGTTGAGGCTCATGGATGGAAGGATTAGAACACTTCCTGGTGTTTTTCACATCCCAGGTTTGGCCAGAAATTTGATTTTTGTACGCAAAATGGACGATGCAGGGGTAAAAACAATATTTGAAAAGGAAACCTGTAGGATGGTTCGAGGATCAATGGTGTTGTTGAAGGGAGTTCGGTTTGGAACTCTGTATAAGATGCAAGGAAGCACTGTTATTGATGGTTGTAATAATTCCATTGTTCCTAATATTGGAGGTGAAGAAGAAAGAACTCCTATAGTCTTTGGAGAAAATGTGATGTTGTGGCATCAAAGACTAGGGCATATCAGAGAGAAGGGTCTTCGACTACTACATGGTCAAGGTATGTTCGAAGGTATGTATAAATGCTCTCTGGATTTTGATTTCTATGAACATTGTCTATATGGGAAGCAGAATCTGGTAAGATTCCCCTCTGGTGCAATGAGGGCAGAAGGAATTTTACAACTAGTTCACAGTGATGTTTTTGGACCTGTGTCGGTCCCATCATTGGGAAAATCTGTGTACTACGTCTCATTTATAGATGGCTTTTCGAGGAATACTTGGATATATTTCCTTGGGAAGAAATCCGAAGTATTTGACGGGTTTAAAGAGTTTAAGGCTCTTGTTGAGAATCAAACAGAGAAAATAATTAAGGTGTTGAGGACAAATAATGGCAGAGAGTTTTGCGGGAATGAATTTGAAGAATTCTGGAAGACGTGCGGTATAGAAAGGAAGAAGACTAATTCATATACACTTCAGTAGAATGGAGTTGCAGAAAGGATGAACAAGACGCTGATGGAAAAAACAAGGTGCATGCTCAGTGGTGCAAGAATTTCGAGCAGAGGCAGTGGGTATTGCATGTTACCTGGTCAACATATCACCCTCATCAGCATTGGATGACAAGACTCCACAAGAGATATGGACTAGTAAGGAACCTTCTCTCACACATCTCAAGGTATTTGGTTGTGATGCATATGTTCATGTTCCAAAGGAAAACAAGAGTAAGCTAGATAAGAAGGCTGAAAAGTGTATCTTTATTGGATATAAAGATGGTCTCAAAGGTTATAAGCTTTGGAACCTGTTACCACTTTGTAATTTTCCCAAGGCTGTGGAGGCAGTCACCGAGGTAACATCAAACCACTTGGAGTCCTAGATCTATCCCTCCAAGGCTCAGAGAGGGCTCTCTCTTTTTTAGTTAGATTTGTTTGAGTATGGATCTTAGGCTAGTTATGAAATACAGTGTTTTTTGGGTTTAAACTTTTGGTTGGAATAGGAGAAAATGGGTCATTGGGCAATGGAGTCATAGCTTAATTTAATCAAGGCAGGATTAACAAGCCAATTTTTCAGGGAAGGATAGGAAAATTCAATGGATCCTTATAAATTTTATGCATAGATGAGACGAATGGGTTTAGAGATCCAATAAAAAACAGAGCAGTGAAGAATTTTGCCTTTGATCTTCAGTAGAAAACATAGAAATTATTCCAAATTCAGTGACAGAGTGTATATTCAAACAAATTATGTCCTATATATTCTTGGGATAATTTAGAATGTAGAAACCAAAATGATTAATAGGAAGAGACAAAATATCACGTAATAACTTCACCAATGAAATCAACACAAGAATTATGTAACAGTGCCATGTATTACTGTGATTTGATCAAGAGTTCCTGTGGGCAAATTTGATCATATTTCCCAACAGAATCCAGTATTTGCTAGCTAGAACCAACCCTTCATCCTTCGAAAACAAAATTATTTATAACTTATTTACAAATTCCTGTCATAAATGAGCATGATTCATTCTAATCTAACTGAATCTCAAATTACAAGTTATAGGGATTTTGTGAATCTGATCGAATTTTAGGTGCTAATTGAGTGGAATTTGTTGTGATTTGTCCTTGACTTATGTTGCATTTTTTTCATGCCACAGACATATGGAATGGGATTTAAATCATCTCCACAATGTCTGTGTACAAACATCTAATTTTTACCATCTATCCTTTGACTTTTTACCTCCCAAAATTTTGAATAATAGAGTCTGGTGATCTATTTGATTCTCCCGCTCCGAGATATCTGTGTAAAATATGGGGGAGGTTTTTGTAGATAAACTTGTTATGAACAAAAACCTCCTTTGTTTTTTCTAAATTCATTTTCAGATCACCAAAACAGCTCCCTCAAAATCAAGATTGAAACAGGAAAAATGAAAAACTAAAAAATATGGCTCGAAGATGGCTTCAATTCTCCCTGCTCATGAAACCTGTGTAAATTATGGGAGATTTTTGTGTTCTTCCGCCCATGATGAACAAAAAAATATCTTGGATTTTTAAAATTCGCCTCCGTTTTCCTGGAATCACCTTTGGAAACAGACTGGTCAAACTGGCGAAAAAAGTGGTTTTGTGAATTTGGGGGAGGGCGGTTTTGTAGGGGAAAGCGGTTTGCTTAGACCCCCTGAGGTGGTAAGTAGTATTGGGAGGGGGGGTCTAAGTTCACCATGAGGTGACACTTGTCCCTCCCAATACCACTTTCTAAGACCCCCTTGAGGTGATGTGACGTGAAGGGGGGGTCCGAGCTTAAAGGAAAATGTAGTGGGTAGAAACTTTAGGATATAGTTTTGATTTTATTTTTTAATTAATTTGTTTTTGTTTTGATTTATATTTTGTTTTAATTTTTTGTTATATGTTTTTTAATATTTGTTAAATGTTTTATTTTAATATTTGTTAAATGTTTTATTTTAACATTTGTTTTTTTATTATTATTTGTTTTATTATTTGATTGTTTTTTTTTAATTTATATGTATTTTATTTGTTTTATTGTTTTTACTTTTTATTTCATTTTTATTATATTTTGTGTTTAATATTTTATGTAATTTCTAAATTAATGTTTTATTCTAATAAAATAATCTAATTATTAACTTAAACCAATTAACTTAATTATTAATTATTAATTAATAAATTAATAATTAATTTATTATTAACAAGTCTGATCTAACTATTGACCTAATGTTTTTATCCTAAGCTTGTTTATTGTAATGTAGGGATGAAAATGGTGAAGGGGTGAAGAGTGAAGGATGAGGGAATGAAGGGCGCAACAAGGTGACGTAAGATCGGGCAGGGTGATGAAGGATCGAACAAAATGGATGGAGGGGGAAATGGAATCAATCGAGCCCAACAAGCTAGATGTCTTCATCACGGGGGCAACGCCAAATAAGCAGTTGAAGAATCAGGTTACCTATGATTATAGGACCTCAACAGAACCCAAAAATTAAAAAGGTAGTGTATAGCCGAGATGTGGTATTTAGAGAAATGAAGGATGTTGTTAAATAGGAATTCCTACCAAGTAAGGAAGAACCAGAGAAGATAGAGTTTGATTTAAAGGATGATGAATCAGACTCTACAGAAGAACAAGAATCAAAAGAAGAAGATCCTCATACTCCAGTATTGAAGAGATCGGTTCGAGAAAGAAGGCTACTGGAAAGGTATACTCCATCTAATTTCGGTTCAAATTTTGCTTTGTCTGTTATTGATGATGATCCTATAATTGTTAGGGAGGAAGTGGATTCAGAGGATGGAAATATCTGGAAAAGGGCCATGGATGAAGAAATGGAATCTTTGGATAATAATGAGGCTTGGGATCTAGTGGAGTTGTTGACTAGAAGAAAGCCCATTGGCAGCAAATGGGTATTTAAAAATAAACTGAATGGAGAAGGAAAAGTGGAGAAATACAGAGCTCAGTTAGTAGCAAAGGGTTATTCTCAAGTTGAGGGAATTGATTTTGGTGAGATTTTTTCTCTTGTTGCCAAGTTAACCTTTATAATATTTTTGTTATCTGTTGTTGTTGCATTTGATTTTGAATTAGAACAGATGGATGTGAAGACATCATTCCTACATGGGGATCTAGAAGAAGAAATCTATATGAAGCAACCAGAAGGTTATGTTGCGAAGGGAAAGAAGGAGTTGGTATGCAAGCTGAAAAAGTCCATGTATGGTTTAAAACAATCACCAAGGATGTGGTATCAAAAATTTGATACTTATATGTTGGGAATTGGCTTCACAAGAAGCAAAGAGGATCAATGTGTGTATTTAAATTAATTGATGATCATTTGATTTATTTGGTCTTGTATGTGGATGACATGTTGCTGATAGGAAACAACAAGGAGATTATGCAGGATGTGAAAACTCAGTTGTCCTCTAAATTTGACATGAAGGATCTCGGTGCTTCAAATTTCATTTTGGGCATGGAAATTAAAAGAGATAGGAAAAGGAGGAATCTCTGGTTAAATTAGAGAAAATATGTCGAGACAATATTGCAGAGGTTTAATATGAAGAAATGTAAATCGGTCAAGGTTCCTATTCCTATTGATGTAAAGTTATCTATGGATCAGTGTACCAAGACACATGAAGAGGAGGAGGACTTGTCTCATGTTCCATATGTGAGTACAGTTGGTAGTTTGATGTATGCAATGGTATGTACTAGACCGGACATTGCACATGCAGTGGAAGTTTTGAGCAGGTATATGTCAAAACCATGGAAGGAGCATTGAACAACAGTAAAAAGGGTTTTTGGGTATTTGCGTGGAACTACTAGCTATGGATTGTGCTACGAAGGAAGACTAGGATTGGACAGAGTGGTGGATATACATGGCTTTGTGGATGCAGACTGGGCTGCAGATGTGGATCGTAGGAGATCTACAAGTGGGTATGTGTTTAACCTGTTTGGAGGAGAAATAAGTTGGATGAGCAAAAGGCAAGTTGTAGTGGCACTTTCAACTACAGAAGTTGAATACATGGAAGCCACTCATGCAAGTAAGGAAGCAGTATGGTTACAAATATTGTGTTCAAGTATTGGGTTGGTACAACAAGCTGTAAGGATAGAGTGTGAAAGTCAGAGTTCAATTTTTCTGGTGAAGAACCTGGCTTATCATTCAAAGACAAAGCATATTGATAATCAATATCACTTTGTGAGAGACATGAATGAAGAAAATAAAGTATCGTTGATGAAGATGGACACTTTGAAGAATGTTGTAGACTCATTAAAAAATCTATGAGCACTGAGAAGTTCTCTTGGTGTAGATGATCCATGGGCATTGTTGCCCTGGATTGTTGACTATGTAACCCTGTAACCCCCTGTATGCAAAGAAAAAAACAATTGGGAGAATTTTGGGTATGTGTTATATTCTTCCTCGGGAAACGTGTCACATATTTAGGTGGTTTTTCGGCACATGGTTTTTTTTGCCGACGGTTTTCTATTTTTGGTTAAGGAATTAGGGTTGTTGACTAATCCAAGTCATTGGGTTAGGTTTTTGGATGTCGCTGGTTCCTATATGTATATTGTATTATAAACAATGTATCACTATGAATGAATATAGAATATGCTAGTTTTCCCGGTTTGGGTTTCGAGGGGAAAGATCTCTATGTAATGTTTGTATTTTCCATTGTATATTTTTTGCTCATTTACTGAAAATCTGTTTGCAATAAATATTGTACAAGATTAAAATCTACAATTCGGGGCTCAGTAATCAATGCAAAGTCACCAGGTTCCATATTTCTTTTGTACCAACACGATTGGACTCCCGCAAGGTGATGAGCTAGGATGAATGTGACCCTTGTGGAGCAGTTCTTGGACCTGTCACTTGATATCCTCATTCTCTAACAAAGAGCGACGGTAAAATGGCCAATTGGGAAGCAATGCGTCGAGGGTCAGATCGATGGGGTGCTTGACCTGATAGTGCAGAGGTACCCGGGTAGGTGAGGAGAATATATATGAGTATTCTTCCACGACCTTATTCACTTTCTTCTGTTGTGTGGAGAGGTCAGTCGCGAAGACCCTGGATGTGGCTGTGATCTTTCGCTCATTCTGAGATTGAATCACGAAGAAGACAAACTTCCATGTCTGAGAGATGACCTTTCTGCATTTCTTGGCAAAGATCAAGGAAATAACACTAGGTGGGACTGCCTCGGGTATCCTGTACAATTTCTTGTTCAAAGTAATAATAACACTATGAGGCCTAGACTCATATACAACATGACGTTTCTATAAATATGGTTAACCCAAAAGAACATTACAAACTTTGAGAGAGGAAACATCACACAATACCTCATCTTTGAAGGGCTTGATTTCATATGACAACCGACATTGTTGGTTGATGCGGATGTCACTTCCTTGGAGGAGCCATCCGATGGTGTAGGGTTGTGGGTGCGGTGTTGTCAGCAGGGAGAGTCACTTGACAACCTATGCTGAGATGAGGTTCCTCTGGCTACCGCTATCAATGATGAAGTTCAGCAGGGTACCCTTCACCCACATATGTGAATGAAAAAGGTGCTCTCCTTCCTTTGGCTCATCTGGTTCACTGGGCTAGAGCTTGGTGGTAAAAATGGTAGCACTAGGTTCTGCATCAATGATCTGTCTTCCCTTTTCTGGTTTTAAATTAGAGTCAGAACCCGCATCTGATTCAAAGGCTTTCACCTCAGCCACCAGCAACTGCTTCAAGCGACAATCAACAGTGTTATGCCAGGGGATCTTATGGAAGTCACATGACTTCCCAGTATCTTTCTTTGTCTTTCGGGTGTCCTTCTTTGCTTTCAGCCTAGACTGGTTGTCCTAAGGTTGTCTGTCTTTGCTCTGTCCTTTGTTCTGTGGGTTGTGTTCGCCCTTTCCTGGCTTTTGTTGTGAGGGGTTCCTAGGCCCAAATTTCCGCGTCTTTTGTTTCATCTTCTTCTCGATTTTGATGGAATATCAGTAGGCTACGCCCAAGGATGAGATGTCCAGAAACTCCATTTTGGCTTGGATGTATCTATGAAGACCACCACGATACTTGAGCACCAGATGTCACTCAAAATATTTGATACCCAACTTGATGCGCAAGGTATGGAAGATATTTGTGAATGCGGGCACTGCTTGGTCTCTTTCTTGCCGCAACGTGGTCCATTTTGTATATAGGTAATCATAACTTCCAACAGGGTAGTATTGTTCCTTAATAGCATCCCTGAAGGACTCTCAGGTGACTGTGACTGTAAATAATGAGGTTCCTCTGTTTCCTTTTGCTCATAGAAATTTTCCCACCAATATTTGACATGGGGGACAACTTTGAGGAGCGCAAAAGTAATCTTTTATCTATTCGAGAAGTTGTGGATAGAGAAATACCCTTCTAGTAGATTCAACCATTTAACTACCGCATATGCGTCTATATGACCTTCAAATATAGGAATATTGAATTTTATTTGTACCTTGAAGGAGGCAGCACCTCCATTTGAGGAATATGTGTCGCTTGTTGGTAACCACCGACGGATTTGTGCAAAACTATCCATCATCTCGTTCCTCTATTGCGTGAGGGATTTCTAGAGAAAAATTTTGAAGGGATCTCATGTCCCTTCATCTTTCTTTTCTTCTACCATGAGAGGTTGTTTGGGAATGCAATAGCTTTTTTCCTCAAGAGAAACAAGCTCGAGACCCAACTCTTTTTATCCTAACCTCGTTGGGGACATGTATTAAGAATGCCAAGGAGCATATCGCTCTGATACCACTGATCTGAAATAAATTTGCAGAACGAAATGAATACAGATTATTATCAAAATATATTTAACACGGAATAACAGATATACAGTAAAATTGGTTTCTATTCAATAAGGAAATAAGCTGAAACTATAAAATGCAACGGCAACAAGTTTGCTAGAATGGTGGTGGCTTATCTCTGAGAAGAGAAGTGACGGTTGCACTCATTCTCAAGAATATGATTACAATGAGGCTCTGAAGGAATTTTTACAATAAACAGGAATGTCAAAAGCCCTATACATCCAAAAAAAACTAACCCTAGGAGATGAATCGCCAAAAGTCTTGTGGGCCCCGTTTGGGTAAGTTAGTACATCAACTTCTCGGGGTCGTAACTTTTGCATACGATCTTCGTTTTAGGCGCATGATATCCCGTTGGAAAGGTCTATCCGAGGAATAATTTTTTTTATTTTGTCTAACTACTATATATTAATAGTCATTCTGACTGTGGCAAGCCCTAAAAAATGTTGTTTAGGGTCTCAAAACGACCCCGCAAGTCAGGGACCTGAAAACTAGGAAAAAATTGCCAAACTGGAAAACTGCCAAAATGAGCCAATTGGAATAGGTGGGAGGCCATCGACATCCATATAGATCATGGATCCTCCTATTTATTTTGGAATTGTGGGTTCCCATGCCTTTCCATCCAGAGAAGATGGATCCTCTCGGGAGGCTCCATGTCAGGTGTTGTCCATACCCCCCTATGATGACTCGAATGTTAGTTCTTTGTCAAAGCCTTCCTTGAAATATGAATACATTCTCATATATAAGGTCAAAATTGGGTATTTAGGTGATTGTGGGGGTGGTTTGGCCTTTGAAAAGATCTCGAGGGGGCAGGTGGGAAGAAAATCGTGGTTATATTTGGCTCAAATCCAAGTGAAGAAAGAGATCAAGACTGGAAAACAGTCAACCATTGTGTGGGCCCTTAGAGTGGGGATGGAACAGTCAAAGGTTTCCCAATTATTTTTCTCTCATACAACGCTCGTGGGGTTGGGAGTGCCCACAAATTATTGTCCCTCAAAAGGCTTGTGTAGTTGCATAGGTAGGATTTCCTTTTTATTCAAGAAACTATGTGTTATGGTGAAAAAGTCGAAGAGGTTGTTCGAGCCTGGTTAAAGGATTGGTCCTTTTGTTCATTATATTCAATAATCTTATCGAGGGGTTTCTTATGGACTTGAGTGTGCAATTAAAGTCTTTTTACTTTAGTAAGATCCCTTTTTGAATTATGGTTAAGTTATAATATCAAAGATTAAACTTGTTTTTCAGGTTGGTCAATGTTTACTATCCATATGTAGACATAATCCCTTTTTGGGAGGGATTGATCTCTTCAAGATTGCTACAAGATCTGAATGTCATTCTGGGGGTAGATTTAAATTTAACCTTGTCACTTTGGGAATTATGGGGTGGTCATCCTCGTAAGGATTCCTAGGAAGGTTTTTTTGCTCACTATATTTCTATTAATCATTTGGTTAATGTGGAACCACCAAATTTATCTCATACCTGGAAGAATGGGTGCAAAGAGGATAAGTTGGTGGAAAAAAATTTGGATAGATTCCTTATTTTTTAGGACTTAATTTTAAATCCTTGGTCTTTTTATTCTTGGGTGACTTTCAGTAGGGAGATTATTAGACCATATGCAAATTCTTTTGAATGTTGTAAAGAGGGGAAAAAATCCTCCAACCCCTATGAAATTCAATGAGAACTAGTTGTGGAGGAGGATTTTAGAAAGTTAATAAAGGAATCTTGGTTTCTTTTGAAAGCGGAGAGAGGGAACTCATTTATGTCACAATTTGTGCGAAACCTTGAGAAAATTTATGTTGTCTCCAAATATTGGGTGCGATCTTTTAATGAAAAATATCCCCAGACCTTGAAGGAAATTGAGGCAAGGCTGGAGATGTTGTTGGTGGATAGGAGGGTAGGGTCCCTATCGTCGGAAGAAGAAGACTCATTATCTGAATTATTGAAGAAAATGCAGGATTTGCTATCAATGGAAGAAGAAAAATGGTGTCTTAAAAGTCAAGCTATCTGGCTAAAGGAAGGAGACAATAACACAAAATATTTTCACAGGTATGTGGAACATCACAAGAATCTAAACTCACTTGTAAAAATAGAAAATCAGGAGGGGGAGACTCTATCCTCTCACGAAGACATTGTAGTTGCAGGTAAATATTATTTTTGTAGTCTTTTTAAGGAAAGGGAAGGGTGCCCCATTGTTGAGATTTTAAAATTGGTTGAACTTTTCCCTCAATCAATTATGGGAGAAATGAACAAGTCTTTGAAAATGGATATATATGAAAGTGAAATCCACTCAACCCTTTTGGATTTCCAAAAAAGTAAAAGTCTAATTCTGGAAAACCTTACTGTTGAATTTTTTGGGGATTTTATGAATTCATAAAGGAGGATCTTTTCAAAGTGGTTAAATAATCTCAACAATCTAGTAAAGTCTTAACTTATTTTAATAATACCTTTCTAGCCCTAATCCTGAAGAAAAAATTCAGTCACCTCTTTTGAAGACTTTGCCCCAATTTCTTGTTGTGATCTAATTTACAAACTTATTTCTAAGGTCATCGCAAATAGGATAAAGCCCATCCTCGACAACATTATCTCAGAGGAACAACTTGGTTTTCTATTCAAAAGACAAATTCATGATGCAGTCTCTCTATATTAGGAAGATTTATTCTTGGTAAAGACTCGAAAGATCCCTTCAATTGTCCTGAAACTAGACATGTCCAAATCCTATGATAAATTTAGTCGAGGATTCCAAATATTATCCTTAATTCAAATGGTTATGAATATGGAGATGGTAAATTGGATAATGGGTTGTATTGAGTCAACCTCTTTCGTAATTCTTATTAATGGCTCACCCTCTCATTTCTTTCATCCGTCAAGAGGCATTCACCAGGGTTGTCCCTTGTCGTCGTTTATGTTCCTTAATGTGGCGGAAAGATTAAGAAATCTCATACTAAATGCTAAGAGAAGTGGGATTCTTAAAGAAATAAAAATTTATAAGTATGAAATCTGATCTCATATACTTTTCATTGATGATGTAATTCTCTTTGGTTAAGGTCCTTGATAGGAATTTCAAATCATGAAAGATATATTGGCCTTGTTTTAATCATCTACAAGAATGGAAATAAATATGACAAAGTATTCTTTGAGAGTTAATTAATTGAAGGAGGAGACTCTGGCCTCTTAATCTATAATGCTCCCCTTTGAAATATCATATATGGATGATGGTTTAAAATAACTAGGATTTGAATTAAAGTCGTATGCATATGTGTATGAGGATTGGTTGTGGTTATATAAAAAAAATCCAAGCTCAAATTGATTTGTGGGTAAACAGATGGATTTCAAGAGGTGGGCGGTTGCTCCTAATAAAATCAGTTATGTGTAACATCCTAGTATACTAGGCCACGATTGCAAAAATCCCCAAAGGTATTCTATTAAAAATCAAAAAATATTTCTTCCTTTTTTTGTGGTAAGGGAAGAAGGAATCCCCCTCGTTAGTTGGTTGATATTATCAATGCCAAAGGATTTGGGAGGTTGGGGGAAAAAAAACCTTATATGATTTGGGAAGGCGTTGATAGAAAAAAACTTGTGGAGGCTCATTCACAAACGGATGTTTTGGGGAAGAGTTATGATTTAAAAATATTTGGTAGGGAATACTTTTTAAGAATGGTTTAGAATGCCTAGGAAATAAGTGTCAAGTAGCTCGATCAAATGGAAATAAGTGGTTGATTATTTTCCATTAATAGGTGATTAGACGGTGTGGAAAGTTGGAGACGGGAGGAAAATCAGAATAGGTGAATATCTGTGGGAAGGATCAGATGGTTCCTATAAACTGTCAGAGGAGTTGGTTGAAAAACTTAATAAATCTAGAATTTTCTACATGTGGGATGTTGTTTCCCAAGGTGTGGATGCTACAAGTTGATCTGTATGGAAATCGGTAGATGAGTTGGGCCTTGAAGAAGGTATGATGGAAGAGTGGAACAAGTTTACATGTATCCTAAG
>JZKD02S2004600.1:8626-23575 GCA_000966675.3 Picea glauca
CTCCTATGGCAAAGCCACTTGCATCACATTTTACCTGGAACACTTTCGTAAAATCCGGCAACACCAAAACCGGTTGTTCTGTGATCTTTCACTTCAACAGATTGCAGCTCTTCTTTGCCTCTTCTGTCCAATGAAAAGATTTATGTCTTTTCTTGACAGTATCCATCATTGCTGCGTTAATTCCACTGAAATTCCTGATGAATTTTTGGTAGAAACTAGCCAGTCCATAAAAACTTCTCACCTCGAAAATATTTCTCGGTGGTGGCCAATTTTTAATTACCTCCACTTTACTTGGATCCATCTTCAATTCATTCGTTGCAATAAAAAAACCCAAGTAAATGAGTTATGTCTTCATAAATGACGATTTCCTCATGTTGATCAACAACTTCTCTTGTTGTAGCTTCCTCATTACTGTAGCTAAATGCTTTAGATGCTCTTCTTTTGTTTTGCTGAAAATCAATATGTCATCCTAGTAAACAATGACAAACTTACCAATGAATTCTTTTAGCACTTCATTCACTAACCTCATGAAGGTACTCAATGCATTCATCAAGCCAAACAGCATGACTAGCCATTCATACAACCCTTCGTTGGTTTTGAAGGATGTCTTCCACTCATCGCCTTCCCTCATGCGAATTTGATGGTATCCGCTCTTCAAATCAACCTTTGAAAAAAAAATTGCTCCAGTTAAACAGTCCATCAAGTCATCCATCTGTGGCAATGGAAACCTGTACCTGATGGTTATCTTGTTAATGGCTCTGGAATCAATGCACATTCTCCAACCTCCATCTTTATTTAGACTCGGTACCGTTGGAACGACACACAGACTTAAACTTTCCCTGATCAGTCCTTTATCCAATAGTTCCTGCACCTGCCTTTTAACTTCTTCGTTCTCCTGCGGCATCAACCTGTACGTAGCTTTGTTTGGCAAACTATCTCCTGGTATGAGATCAATGTGATGAATCACACTCCTCATTGGCGGCAACGAATGAGGTAATTCGTCTACCACAATGTCAGCAAACTCTTCTAGCAGTTCCTGAATTTCTTTCGGCAAATCGTCCACTCTTGTGCTGGTCAAAATGATTCTTGGTTTCCTGACCACAAATAATTGTGGATCTTCCTTCTTCTTTAATTCCGCCAGAATTTCCTTCCCACTCATGAGAAGCACAGTATTCCTCGGTTCTAGTTTTACTTCTTTTTCTTTAATTGGAAGTAGCATATGTGTTCTTCCATTCTTCTCCAAAGTATACGTATTCATCTTTCCATCATGAACTAAATTCTTGTCATATTGCCATGGTCTTCCTAGCAATAAATGACATACATCCATAGGAATAACATCACAGAGTATTTTATCATTATATCCTCCTATCTTGATGTCAACTAATCACTGTTTGGTGACATTTACCTGATGTCCCTTCTGTAGCCATGAAACTTTGTATGGACTCGGGTGATCAGTCATCTCCAACTCCAGCTTTTCTACCATATCGGTTGAAACGAGATTATCTGTGCTACCATTGTCCATGATAACCTTGCATTTCTTGTCTTTGGTCTTGCATGCAGTTTTGAAAAGTCTGTTTCTTTGAGTTGTATCCTCCACCTTCTTCTCGAGTGTTAAGATAACTTTACGCATCATCAATGACCTTTTGTCTTCTGCATCTTTTGCTTCAGCATCTCGGCTCTGTGCTTCGGCGATGTGATCTTCTCCTCCATCCTTCTTCCTATCTGGACAGTCAACTGCCTTGTGCCCATTCTTCCCACATGTGTAGCATGTGATGACTCCACCTATACCTCTTCCTCTACCTCTAGTACAAGGAAATGTGTTATTATCATCGTATCCTCCGCTCTGCTCTATCTACTGCCTTTGTTTTTCAGCGTGTTGGCCTCGCTGTGAACTTCCACCTCTTTCTGTTCTCGTCTGAGGATTTTTCCAGTCTTCCTTGTATTTATGGAACCTATCTTGAGCAACTGACTTACCTTTCGGTTAGCTCCTACCTCGGCCTCGTTGTGTTGGCTTACGGCTTAGCTTTTCCTCAGCTTTCAACGCCATCTGATATGCATCCTCCATCATTCTGATGGTCGTCATACTCATCTCATCCTGGATATCGTATCTCAAGCCATTCATATACCTAGAAACTTTTTCATCATCGCTCTCCCGATGACCTGCCCTGATATTTAGCTTGTAGAATTCCTCAGTATACTCTTTCACTGTCATCAACTTTTGTCTCAGGTTCTGCATTCTCCTGAACAGTGTGATTTGATAATCTCTTGGGATGAAATTTGCCTTCATCTTCGCAATCATTCGATCCCAACTTTTGATCTTTTGCTTGCCTTTGGAACATCTACTTGCTTGAATTTCGTCCCACCATAATGTTGTGTGTCCCTTTAGTTTGGTGACAGCATGCCTGACCTTTTTATCTTCTTCGATGTCTTCATAATCAAAGTAGGTGTCAAGAGTTCTAATCCAATCTAGAAGCTCTTATGCATCCAAACTCCCTTCATAAGTTGGAATGTCCATCCTTTTTTTTTAACTCATCCGGGCGATAGCTTTAATTAATCACTCATTGGCTGCATCTTCGGCTGCAACTTCTCCTTGTTGTTCAGCTTCAACTTCGCCTTCAGAGTCACTTAGATCTCCAGCATTGGATGTGCATCTCTATGCTGCTTCCATATCTTCTAATCTCACTCGGAGATCATGTATCTTCATTTCCATCTATGGCACCTGTGCTTGTATCCCTCTTCCTCTCTGGTTTCCCCTATCCTCTGGATCGGATGATTGTCTTTCTCTCCTCGGCAGCATGGTGAAATTCTCCTTTCTTCTCTGCTACAGAAAACAGAGAAATTTTCTCACTATGATACCACTCTATGTGTATCAGAGTGCTTATTTCCTTCCTTGCTCCTCTTGCCTAAAATATACCGACAAGAAATCCGCTCTGATACCACTCTGACGCAAACGCGCACCCTCACGACCCACGTCTGCTCCCATGGGACCTTCTTCTCCTCAGCCCGAAGAACTCAAAGGTTCTCCTAATTCCCTATCAGGAATATTCCTACCCACAGATTCTCTTCATCACTCGATCCCCTTCCTTAACTTCTCGGAGGACCGGAACTCGTGCCTTCGCAAGTTCAAAGGTTGAACACTAGGTTCTTGGATCCCCGAGACCCGATGTTCAGTCAACTCATTGAATTTTCCCTGAGAGATTTCGCTACTCGCAACCTCGCTACTCGTGATACCAAACTTTTGGTTCTCCCACTTCCAATACCCGAGGTACCGAAACTCTGATGCGCATATGTGACTTGACCCGTCCACACCCATCTTTCGTGCTATCACAATCTCACCATTCACGACTTCGCTTCTCACGAGGTCAAGTTCTCGAGCCTTTTCTCGCGAGGCTTTGATGCACGATCCCACGTGCGGATCCAACGGTCCTCCCGCGCTTTGGATCCAACAGTTATCTCCTTCTTGCGCCTCATGTCCTCGTGACTTTGAATACCCAACACTTGGGCTCTCACCCTGCAAGCTCCTGAGTTCGCGATATCCTTATATCTCCGCCACCTATCCTTCCCAGATGGACGGCTCCTAGCCTCTCGCCACTTCATGCCCTCATGCCTCTCGACTTTTAACACCAATTTCTCAGCCCTTCCACTTACGAGATCCTGAGATGCGAGGTGCCACCTGTCCACTTGCCAACCACTGTGGACCCACACTATCCTCGGAGTAGTCGAGATCTCACTTCTCGCAATCTCGCGACTCTCCTTACCAAACTTAGGACACTTTCCTCACAAGGTCCCGATAGGCGATCTCATGAACAAGCCAACGGCCCTGACCGACTTGGATCAACAATGCTACCCCTCCTGAGCTTTGAATCCTCTCCATGCCTGCGCTATAACTACCCTGCACCTCTGGGAGATCCAAGAGTTCTCAGAACTTTGTGAAATCTCTTCCAAATATTTCGTCCATCCGTTATCCCCTTGAGGATTCTGTGAAATAAAGAAGTGTCTCTCCATGAGACTCGTTTGCTCACTCGTCAACCTATGACGCTTTCCTCTGACTTCCAACGACAACTTCCCTACACTTAACCCTCAGGGAGTTCAAAGGTCTATTCCTCCTGAGCTTTTTTTCCACTCTAGTTCTTTCAGAGGGACTTGCATGCGCTCCTTGCGCTCAATATTCAACAAATTCCCAAGTGTTGGATGCTTCCGACTCTGCTCACTTCCTGCAGCAGCAGTCTTCAATCTCCTTTGCTTAGATTGACAACTGAGACTTCTTCTTTAGCCTGTGCACTCCTTGCACAGCTTCAACAACCTACTTCCACTTCTGGGTGAATGAGGACAACAGTTAAACTATTGAACCTTCATCAACGCACTCCTTGTGGATGAATTCAACTGCACACCTTGCAGGAATCTCCTGGCTCAAATAGAGAAACAATTGAAACTCATTCTCTCTCCCTTTCAGACTTCAGTTTGAAACATGAAATCACATGCACAGCATATACAAAGCAAATGCATAACCAGAAAACAAACATTCCTGAGCACAACATCAATACACAGAGAAAACAACACAAACCATGATCTTGAATCAAAGCTTCCTTCTATTAATTCAAATGCCTGTACATGGGTGTTCTTCATACAACATTCTCTTCTTGCTCTTTTCTTCTCCAGAATGCTTGATAATGTTACAATGATACAATGAGGGTGTCTATATCCGTTTTCCCTCCCAGACTTTAACTATCAAATCTAGACTTAAACATCCTATCTACCAGCATTAAATCTATTAAATTCCTCCTATCTACTAAGGATGAGAGTGTATCTCTCAAAGTCCAATACAATATACAAAAGGCTCTTTTCATAAATGCATCATTTATACATTGGCGTATCATCTTGAATGAGAATTCAAAAGTTTCGGCTGGACTTGTCCAGTTGTTGATTGATTTCCATGTTGGCTCGCTTGTCATGGGTGATGCTCCTACATCATCTCCCAGGGCCATAATAGAGAAGAAAATATCTGAAAGTTTGCACAGGATAGAAACTGAACAGAAGCTGAAAAAGAGAAATAATCCTTGATAACTATGAGAGTTCCCTGGTGATATCATGGCTTGGCACAGGGGTGGATAGAGTGCTAATAATGAATGACTCTAAGCCTATGGTTGGGTGGACGGATGAACACCCACAGTTAGTTAGATGGTTGCAACTTGTAATAGATAAGTATCCACATACCCAATGTAATTGAGTTGTAACTGTGTGATGAAATTGGATGTACTGTGAACGTTTTCAGTGATGTGCATGATTTCTTAATGGTTATATTATATCCCATTTTTTGTCTCCTTGATTGTGTAATTATGAAAGTAGGAAATTGTATGAATTGGATGTGTTTTTATACTCATAAATACTTGCATCCAGTGGTGGCATAAGCTAGAGCCGTGAACTGTGAATTTCATCAAACTTAGGCATAGTTTCATGTACGCATGTTGACACTCCTAGTAATTCTAAGTCCCTTGGAGGAGGGAGTCTAATAAATCTCATTAGAGATAGTGCACGTATGCATAGGATCTCTACGAGGCAAGAAAAGACCGAGAACCACTTAAAATTCTAGATTTGAGGAATGGGCACAAAGGGTGCGCGGAAGGATTCCTCCAAGCGTTAAGTCCAAGAGAAAGAGTGAAAATCTCTTAAGCCTTTCAGAGCTAACAAATATCAGGAAGAGTAGCGAGGTTGAAGTATCAAAAGGGAAGATTCCCTTGTTTGGAAGACAAATGAAATAAGTTTGTTCAAAAGAATCCATGGTTTGTTATGACTGTTGGATATGGGAAGGAGAATGGGAATTAACCCTTGGAGGCATTCTGACTTCGCAAGTTTAGAAAACTAATCAAGTTCGTCGTAAGGGAGGTAAAATACATGAAGTCCCAAAGTAACTCTGAGCCTTAGATATGAGGATTCCTGGGAACCATACCGACCGTCAGATCTAGGAGGTAGATGATAGTCAAGTCACCAGAACTAACCATGACTTAAGAATCTAATAGTGGAGATGGATACGAGTCGTTTAATGGGAGCAGAGGCCATATTGGTTGTCATATCGACTCAAATACTCACTGGAGTTACAAAATCAAACTCCAGCCACTCGATTTAATCAATGGTTGGGAATCATTGTGGAGTGCGAAGGTGAATTTAGCATACCTACTAGTTCACAGCTCGCAATCAACCCACGTCATTAATATCATTGGGTATGGAAGATCAATGACTAGGATTAGACTAGAGTCGAATGAGCACTTCTCAGATTGCAGAAGTGGGACCTCACAGTCATTGTGAACCATCGATCTATGAATGGAGATTGAGGGTGGGGAATCATTATAGAGTGTGAAGGTGAAAGTAGCAGGCACGCTAGTTCATGGCCTATAATTCACTAACGTTGTTGATTTCGTTAGGCTAGAAGATCAACGATTCTGGTTAAACCAAGTTGGGTGAGCACTCTCCAGATTATGGAGGTCAAACTCTCTGATAAAGAACACGCATGTTGGGGCCCTGCAATTACTGTGAACCATCAATCATTTTTGACCTTCGATTTGAGTTTGATAGGATCCCTAAAACACAAGGAGTGCGTGGAAAATCAAGATATTCAAGAAGATCAAGCTTGGAAGAGATAAGCACTTTTCAGAACTACAGACAAGGTCCAAGAGATGGAATCATAGGAGGAACAAAGGCCGAGGCATTTGGATATTTAGAAAATCCTCTAAGGTAGAGGAATCTGAAAGATCAGGAGGAGGAGCAACAACAGCTGTTAGATCGGTTGTGGAGAGGAGCCTGGATCGCTAGATCAACGTCCAGTGAACAAAGGAATCACAGAGGAGAGGAGATCAGATCTGGGCCATCATATCTGAGAACGAGGATCAACTGTCGTTGGATCTGGGAAGAAGTGCACAAGTCTTTGTTACACATAAAAATTACTCACTTCAATGATGACCTATTGTCATCATTACAAGTGTCGCAAGTGTCTCATTTTGTCCACAAGTGTCACAAGTGTCGCAGACAGCATANACTCTACCCATTTAGCATGTTTCTGATTCAACTTCTCTTGTTGAGTCACAAATTGTAATGCATGATTATCACTATATAAAACAAATTCTTTTGGGATCAAGTAATGCCTCCACTTCTTCAGCGCCTGTATGATAGCATAAAATTCTTTGTCATACGTGGAGTATTTCACTTTTGCCTCATCCAACCTCTTGCTGAAATATGCAATTGGTATGTCCTCCTGGCTCAAGACCGCTCCTATGGCAAAGCCACTTGCATCACATTTTACCTGGAACACTTTCGTAAAATCCGGCAACACCAAAACCGGTTGTTCTGTGATCTTTCACTTCAACAGATTGCAGCTCTTCTTTGCCTCTTCTGTCCAATGAAAAGATTTATGTCTTTTCTTGACAGTATCCATCATTGCTGCGTTAATTCCACTGAAATTCCTGATGAATTTTTGGTAGAAACTAGCCAGTCCATAAAAACTTCTCACCTCGAAAATATTTCTCGGTGGTGGCCAATTTTTAATTACCTCCACTTTACTTGGATCCATCTTCAATTCATTCGTTGCAATAAAAAAACCCAAGTAAATGAGTTATGTCTTCATAAATGATGATTTCCTCATGTTGATCAACAACTTCTCTTGTTGTAGCTTCCTCATTACTGTAGCTAAATGCTTTAGATGCTCTTCTTTTTTTTTGCTGAAAATCAATATGTCATCCTAGTAAACAATGACAAACTTACCAATGAATTCTTTTAGCACTTCATTCATTAACCTCATGAAGGTATTCAATGCATTCATCAATCCAAACAGCATGACTAGACATTCATACAACCCTTCGTTGGTTTTGAAGGATGTCTTCCACTCATCGCCTTCCCTCATGCGAATTTGATGGTATCCACTCTTCAAATCAACCTTTGAAAAAAAAATTGCTCCACTTAAATAGTCCATCAAGTCATCCATTTTTGGCAATGGAAACCTGTACCTGATGGTTATCTTGTTAATGGCTCTGGAATTAGTACACATTATCCAACCTCCATATTTATTTAGACTCAGTACCGTTGGAACGGCACACGGACTTAAACTTTCCCTGATCAGTCCTTTATCCAATAGTTCCTGCACCTGCCTTTTAACTTCTTCGTTCTCCTGCGGCATCAACCTGTACGTAGCTTTGTTTGGAAAACTATCTCCTGGTATGAGATCAATGTGATGACTCACACTCCTCATCGGCAGCAACGAATGAGGTAATTCATCTACCACAATGTCAGCAAACTCTTCCAGTAGTTCCTGAATTTCTTTCGGCAAATCGTCCACTCTTGTGCTGGTCAAAACGATTCTTGGTTTCTTGACCACAAATAATTGTGGATCTTCCTTCTTCTTTACTTCCGCCAGAAGTTCCTTCCCACTCATGAGAAGCATAGTATTCCTCGGTTCTGGTTTTACTTCTTTTTCTTTAATTGGAAGTAGCATATGTGTTCTTCCATTCTTCTCCAAAGTATATGTATTCATCTTTCCATCATGAACTAAATTCTTGTCATATTGCCATGGTCTGCCTAGCAATAAATGACATACATCCATAGGAATAAAATCACAGAGTATTTTATCATTATATCCTCCTATCTTGATGTCAACTAAGAACTGTTTGGTGACATTTACCTGATGTCCCTTCTGTAGCCATGAAACTTTGTATGGACTCGGGTGATCAATCGTCTCCAACTCCAGCTTTTCTACCATCTTGGTTGAAACGAGATTATCTGTGCTACCATTGTCCATGATAACCTTGCATTTCTTGTCTTTGGTCTTGCATGCAGTTTTGAAAAGTCTGTTTCTTTGAGTTGTATCCTCCACCTCCTTCTCGAGTGTTAAGATAACTTTACACATCATCAATGACCTTTTGTCTTCTGCATCTTTTGCTTCAGCATATCGGCTCTATGCTTCGGTGATGTGAGCTTCTCCTCCATCCTTCTTCCTATCTGGATAGTCAACTGCCTTGTGCCCATTCTTCCCACATGTGTAGCATGTGATGACTCCACCTATACCTCTTCCTCTACCTCTAGTACAAGGAAATGTGTTATTATCATCATATCCTCCGCTCTGCTCTATCTACTGCCTTTGTTTTTCAGCGTGCTGGCCTCGCTGTGAACTTCCACCTCTTTCTGTTCTCGTCTGAGGATTTTTCCAGTCTTCCTTGTATTTCTGGAACCTATCTTGAGCAACCGACTTACCTTTCGGTTGGCTCCTACCTCGGCCTCGTTGTGTTGGCTTACGGCTTAGCTTTTCCTTAGCTTTTAATGCCATCTGATACGCATCCTCCACTGTTCTGATGGTCGTCATACTCATCTCATCCTGGATATCGTATCTCAAGCCATTCATATACCTGGAAAATTTTTCATCATCGCTCTCCCGATGACCTGCCCTGATATTTAGCTTGTAGAATTCCTCAGTATACTCTTTCACTGTCATCAACTTCTGTCTCAGGTTCTGCATTCTCCTGAACAGTGTGATTTGATAATCTCTTGGGATGAACTTTGCCTTCATCTTCGCAATCATTCGATCCCAACTTTTGATCTTTTGCTTGCCTTTGGAACATCTATCTACTTGAATTTCGTCCCACCATAATGTTGTGTGTCCCCTTAGTTTGGTGACAGCATGCCTGACCTTTTTATCTTCTTCGATGTCTTCATAATCAAATTAGGTGTCAAGAGTTCTAATCCAATCTAGAAGCTCTTATGCATCCAAAATCCCTTCATAAGTTGGAATGTCCATCTTTTTTTTTGAACTCATCCGGGCGATAGCTTTAATTAATCGCTCATTGGTTGCATCTTCGGCTGCAACTTCTCCTTGTTGTTCAGCTTCAACTTCGCCTTCAGAGTCACTTAGATCTCCAGCATTGGCTATGCGTCTCTGTTCTGCTTCCATATCTTCTAATCTCACTCGGAGATCACGTATCTTCCTTTCCATCTCTGGCACCTGTGCTTGTATCCCTCTTCCTCTCTGGTTTCCCCTATCCTCTGGATCGGATGATTGTCTTTCTCTCCTCGGTGGCATGGTGAAATTCTCCTTTCTTCTCTGCTACAGAAAACAAAGAAATTTTCTCACTATGATACCACTCTATGTGTATCAGAGTGCTTATTTCCTTCCTCGCTCCTCTTGCCTAAAATATACCGACAAGAAATCCACTCTGATACCACTCTAACGCAAACGCGCACCCTCACGGCCCACATCTGCTCCCACGGGACCTTCTTCTCCTCAACCCGAAGAACTCAAAGGTTCTCCTAATTCCCTATCAGGAATATTCCTACCCACAGATTCTCTTCATCACTCGACTCCCTTCCTTAACTTCTCGGAGGATCGGAACTCGTGCCTTCGCAAGTTCAAAGTTTGAACACTAGGTTCTTGGATCCCCAAGACCCGATGGTCAGTCAACTCATTGAATTTTCCCTGAGAGATTTCGCTACTCGTGACCTCGCTACTCGTGATACCAAACTTTTGGTTCTCCCACTTCCAATACCCGAGGTACCGAAACTCTGATGCGCATGTGTGACTTGACCCATCCACACCCATCTTCCACGCTATCTCAATCTCACCATTCATGACTTCGCTTCTCATGAGGTCAAATTCTCGAGCCTTTTCTCGCGAGGCTTTGATGCACGATCCCATGTGCGGATCCAACGGTCCTCCTGCGCTTTAGATCCAACGGTTATCTCCTTCTCGCGCCTCGCGTCCTCGTGACTTTGAATACCCAACACTTGGGCTCTCACCCTGCAAGCTCCTGAGTTCGCGATATCCTTATATCTCCGCCACCTGTTCTTCCCAGATGGACGGCTCCTAGCCTCTCGCCACTTCGTGCCCTCATGCCTCTTGACTTTTAACACCAATTTCTCATCCCTTCCACTTACGAGCTCCTGAGATGCGAGGTGCCACCTGTCCACTTGCCAACCACTGTGGACCCACACTATCCTCGGAGTAGTCGAGATCTCACTTCTCACAATCTCGCGACTCTCCTTACAAAACTTAGGACACTTTCCTCACGAGGTCCCGATAGGCGATCTCATGAACAAGCCAACGGCCCTGACCGACTTGGATCAACAGTGCTATCCCTCCTGAGCTTTGAATCCTCTCCATGCCTGCGCTATAACTACCCTGCACCTCTGGGAGATCCAAGAGTTCTCGGAACTTTGTGAAATCTCTTCCAAAGATTTTGTCCATCCGTTATCCCCTTGAGGATTCTGTGAAATAAAGAAGTGTCTCTCCACGAGACTCGTTTGCTCGCTCATCAACCTATGACACTTTCCTCCGACTTCCAGCGGCAACTTTCCTACACTTAACCCTCAGGGAGTTCAAAGGTCTATTCCTCCTGAGATTTTTTTCCACTCTAGTTCTTTCAGAGGGACTTGCATGCGCTCCTTGTGCTCAATATTCAACAAATTCCCAAGTGTTGGATGCTTCCGACTCTGTGCACTTCCTGCAGCAACAGTCTTCAATCTCCTTTGCTCAGATTGACAACTGAGACTTCTTCTTTAGCCTGTGCACTCCTTGCACAGCTTCAACAACCTACTTCCACTTCTGGGTGAATGAGGACAACAGTTAAACTACTGAACCTTCATCAACGCACTCCTTGTGGATGAATTCAACTGCACACCTTGCAGGAATCTCCTGGCTCAAATAGAGAAACAATTGAAACTCATTCTCTCTCCCTTTCAGACTTCAGTTTGAAACATGAAATCACATGCACAGCATATACAAAGCAAATGCATAACCAGAAAACAAACATTCCTGAGCACAACATCAATACACAGAGAAAACAACACAAACCATGATCTTGAATCAAAGCTTCCTTCTATTAATTCAAATGCCTGTACATGGGTGTTCTTCATACAACATTCTCTTCTTGCTCTTTTCTTCTCCAGAATGCTTGATAATGTTACAATGATACAATGAGGGTGTCTATATCCGTTTTCCCTCCCAGACTTTAACTATCAAATCTAGACTTAAACATCCTATCTACCAGCATTAAATCTATTAAATTCCTCCTATCTACTAAGGATGAGAGTGTATCTCTCAAAGTCCAATACAATATACAAAAGGCTCTTTTCATAAATGCATCATTTATACATTGGCGTATCATCTTGAATGAGAATTCAAAAGTTTCGGCTGGACTTGTCCAGTTGTTGATTGATTTCCATGTTGGCTCGCTTGTCATGGGTGATGCTCCTACATCATCTCCCAGGGCCATAATAGAGAAGAAAATATCTGAAAGTTTGCACAGGATAGAAACTGAACAGAAGCTGAAAAAGAGAAATAATCCTTGATAACTATGAGAGTTCCCTGGTGATATCATGGCTTGGCACAGGGGTGGATAGAGTGCTAATAATGAATGACTCTAAGCCTATGGTTGGGTGGACGGATGAACACCCACAGTTAGTTAGATGGTTGCAACTTGTAATAGATAAGTATCCACATACCCAATGTAATTGAGTTGTAACTGTGTGATGAAATTGGATGTACTGTGAACGTTTTCAGTGATGTGCATGATTTCTTAATGGTTATATTATATCCCATTTTTTGTCTCCTTGATTGTGTAATTATGAAAGTAGGAAATTGTATGAATTGGATGTGTTTTTATACTCATAAATACTTGCATCCAGTGGTGGCATAAGCTAGAGCCGTGAACTGTGAATTTCATCAAACTTAGGCATAGTTTCATGTACGCATGTTGACACTCCTAGTAATTCTAAGTCCCTTGGAGGAGGGAGTCTAATAAATCTCATTAGAGATAGTGCACGTATGCATAGGATCTCTACGAGGCAAGAAAAGACCGAGAACCACTTAAAATTCTAGATTTGAGGAATGGGCACAAAGGGTGCGCGGAAGGATTCCTCCAAGCGTTAAGTCCAAGAGAAAGAGTGAAAATCTCTTAAGCCTTTCAGAGCTAACAAATATCAGGAAGAGTAGCGAGGTTGAAGTATCAAAAGGGAAGATTCCCTTGTTTGGAAGACAAATGAAATAAGTTTGTTCAAAAGAATCCATGGTTTGTTATGACTGTTGGATATGGGAAGGAGAATGGGAATTAACCCTTGGAGGCATTCTGACTTCGCAAGTTTAGAAAACTAATCAAGTTCGTCGTAAGGGAGGTAAAATACATGAAGTCCCAAAGTAACTCTGAGCCTTAGATATGAGGATTCCTGGGAACCATACCGACCGTCAGATCTAGGAGGTAGATGATAGTCAAGTCACCAGAACTAACCATGACTTAAGAATCTAATAGTGGAGATGGATACGAGTCGTTTAATGGGAGCAGAGGCCATATTGGTTGTCATATCGACTCAAATACTCACTGGAGTTACAAAATCAAACTCCAGCCACTCGATTTAATCAATGGTTGGGAATCATTGTGGAGTGCGAAGGTGAATTTAGCATACCTACTAGTTCACAGCTCGCAATCAACCCACGTCATTAATATCATTGGGTATGGAAGATCAATGACTAGGATTAGACTAGAGTCGAATGAGCACTTCTCAGATTGCAGAAGTGGGACCTCACAGTCATTGTGAACCATCGATCTATGAATGGAGATTGAGGGTGGGGAATCATTATAGAGTGTGAAGGTGAAAGTAGCAGGCACGCTAGTTCATGGCCTATAATTCACTAACGTTGTTGATTTCGTTAGGCTAGAAGATCAACGATTCTGGTTAAACCAAGTTGGGTGAGCACTCTCCAGATTATGGAGGTCAAACTCTCTGATAAAGAACACGCATGTTGGGGCCCTGCAATTACTGTGAACCATCAATCATTTTTGACCTTCGATTTGAGTTTGATAGGATCCCTAAAACACAAGGAGTGCGTGGAAAATCAAGATATTCAAGAAGATCAAGCTTGGAAGAGATAAGCACTTTTCAGAACTACAGACAAGGTCCAAGAGATGGAATCATAGGAGGAACAAAGGCCGAGGCATTTGGATATTTAGAAAATCCTCTAAGGTAGAGGAATCTGAAAGATCAGGAGGAGGAGCAACAACAGCTGTTAGATCGGTTGTGGAGAGGAGCCTGGATCGCTAGATCAACGTCCAGTGAACAAAGGAATCACAGAGGAGAGGAGATCAGATCTGGGCCATCATATCTGAGAACGAGGATCAACTGTCGTTGGATCTGGGAAGAAGTGCACAAGTCTTTGTTACACATAAAAATTACTCACTTCAATGATGACCTATTGTCATCATTACAAGTGTCGCAAGTGTCTCATTTTGTCCACAAGTGTCACAAGTGTCGCAGACAGCATACAGTCATCTTGCCCATGTTGTGTCTCGAACAACATCACAAGGAACACTTGAAGACACCCTCAGAGACTAGTTAAATAAGAAGAAATCATTTGATGAAGAGTACAAATCTTTTGCCATGGAAAAAACCACTTAAAAATGAATTTTTAAGTCCACCGCTCCCCTACCCACTGTCAGGGAGCGTCATCACTCCTTGACCTTCTTTGGGGGAGCGTTCCAACACTCTGTGCACCCTTCTGGGGGAGCGCTGAGATTTTTTGAGGAAATTTTGGGCAGTGCTCCCCTACCCACTATCAGGGAGTGCCAGCGCTCCTTGACCTTCTTTGAGGGAGTGTTGGGATGTTTGAGGAAATCTTGGGTTGTTGAGGAAAATCAGGGAAAAATCCCCCTCATCTCTGGAGTTGGTTGGATTCGAATCTGAGGTCAAAGAGGGATCTTAGGGAGGATCCACAACTGATGGAGAAAGATCCTCAACCTATCCCAATAATCTCTAATGTATTTAGGCCTCTCCAAACCTATATAAGGAGGCCTCCTCATGGTGAAAGATGAATGGAGTTTTAGAGATACCAAACTTATGATCTCATGAGAAGTGGTATTGAAGGGACATTTGAAGGCATCAAACTTATGATCTCAAAAGGGAGATAATCAGTGAAGCATATTCATT